>CM051456.1:123456691-124056691 GCA_028274465.1 Plantago ovata | reverse complement strand
TCATTTATCAATCCTTTTCTTTCGTTAATACAGAGAAGGTTTAAGCACGAGGCCATCTGCATATGGCGGAAATTCTGATGAGATTCAGCTAAGGATTGAGCCCGATTTCGATGGAGAGGTCTCGGGCCTCCGCAGACAAGTTCGACAGCTACGCGATGTAATTTTCCTTTTCCCTCCGTTCCAGTTTACCGTTATCTGTGTTACGTTTGGATAGCAATTAGGAATATTGGGGATTTAGGTTTAGTAGACGTGATTATGTGTTAATTAATTAATTACTGGAATTTCATGATTTTGATTGCTTCAGCTGTTGGATAGACCAGCCTTTTGTTTATCTCAATGGCTGAATTTCGTTTCAAACCGCAACTGTTTTGTTCTTGTTTGAGCTAGCTTCTAATGATACGGAGTCATTGCGGTAAGGAGTTGAAATGAGAGGTGCATGGTTAGATCCATGATAAGTAATAAATAACTATTGTTTGTTATATGTCTGCAAGCATGTAGATCATTGTTTAGTTTCTATATATGATGTCTGCAGGAATGAAGATCAGTGTTCTGAATATTAGTTGCTTGAGCCTGCAAGAATTTGGTGTTGTTTATACTATATATAGTTTCTGTATAGTCTGTATAGTATATATACCATAAGCTTTTACCAACTATGTTTGCATAACATGAGCATCCAGAGTCCAGACAGAAAGTCATTCTGTATTCTGTTCAGAATGTGATGCAGAATGTTAGGGAGCTAGGCTAATGCCATGAAGTCTAGTGTGAAGCGCTTGGTTCACATATTCAGGTGTGTCTAGTCTTGAGAAAATAAGAATTAGATAGGTTTCAAAATTTGTTTAGAGGCTCATTCTTGCAAACTGATAGCTGTGTCTAGTCTTGAGAAATATCTTCATCAAGGGAAGGGTACTGATTATAACAGGTAGAAAGCATGGCACAGCTGAAATGGAATAGTTATTATCTGGTCATAATTGATTGTACTAGCAGTCTGGCTCCAGCTTTTTAGTCATGTCACTGTTTCCTGATAGATGCTAATATGGTACCAGAAGCAAATGTCTGCTTTGTACAGAGAATTTATGTAGGTCGATTTGTATTATGTACTTTATTTCCCAATGAAATGAAAATAAAAAAGTAAAAATAAAATAAAAAACATGTTCATCCAAACATTTGAAATTCCTATACTATGCCCTGCCCTACTTGGGATTTCGTAAGGTTGTGAATGGAGCTAACATTCCTCTCCTAATGGGGATAGTTGGAGATTATCCCGTGCTGTCGGCGGAAATGTATACCATTTGGTGAAGAAAAGGAAGAAACATTATAGCATCATCTTGTTAAATTTGCAGACCATGATTATGGACTTATGGTCTATGGAAGTAATGAGAGTGGAACAGGAGCTTGAAATTAACAAATAATCGTATTGCAACATCTTGATAAATTCGAGCCTCTGTATTTTGTCGATTTTGCTCTAGCTGGTCACTAAGTTAACTTATCTTACTGCAATAAAAATTATTCGCTGACTTTACAGTGGTGAAATATGTGGTCAACTTAGGTAATATATGAAAATCCGGTAGTGTTGTCACTTTCATTTTGTTGCTTTCAAATGAGTGTGTGCTCTTAAATATCACTTGCTTTTCAGTACATGTTTGGTTTTTCACTACTTACGTGCCATTGAGCATTCTCATTTTTCTCTTTGTGGTTAAAAAGAAATGATTTTAAGCTGCTGAGCCAGCAAGCCTGACACCCTTTAATCCATATTATCATGATTCATGAATATAATACTGTCTATCAGACAACTGACTGTACAATCCAGTCTTCAGTTATGTGAATTGCTAATTGGGATAAGTTACAACTTCAACTGATTTAAAGTATGGGTGTTTCCTCAATGAGACTGCTAATGTGGGTGCTACTTTTTTATATTGACCGTCTTTTGGTTTGCTAAACTTAAGTTGTTGATTTGTGATGATAGTTGTGATTTCACACATTCTAGATGTGGCTGGCACCGTGGCACATTCATCAATTCAATACTATAAACTTCTTAACTTTATCTAACTAAGACTTCAAAGTATTAGCCCTACATTTTACTCTATAAATAATTACAAAGAAATCAAGAAATGGAAAGCAGAAGATCAATATAATACCTTTGGAGATCCTGCTGCTGTTTATTGTGATCATATCTTTTTCCTTTGTATTATTTTCCGTGTCATCTGACCAACTGCAATCAACATTTCAGGTAGCTAAAGAGATCAACTCTGAAGCACAATTCCAAAATGATTTCCTCAATCAGCTTGTAAGTTGTGATTTTAAATTCTGGATTTGTAGCATAAATCATGAGATGTGGAATCAAAATGATTTAGCCACCTCTTTGCTGCCGCTTGAATAAAAATTTTATTCTCGTAATTTGTGTGCATCTTGTGTAATTACTTTCTAAGCATCTCCGTGTTACAACTTGGTTGAAAATACATAAATGTTCTAAATTAGCTCAAACCCATACTTTTTAATTTTTTGTAACTCATAACATTGGTTTTGGTTCCTTCTCTCCATAATAGGGTGTTGAACTTTTCTTTTCTTTTTTCCTTTTCATACATCATTTATTTTCAAAATTATCGGTAGGTAGCTCTTGTTAGGCACTTAGGCCAACTTTACACATGGTCACTTGCATTATCAGATTTGTTGTATACAAACAATGTCCAATCTGTTGTGTGAAATAAGTGAAGTGAACCATTTAGTTTCTCACCTGGCTGTAGATTAGTAATTGTAATACTGCCGAGTTCATCTGGAGCTCACAGATTTGTTGTGTCTACCATCGAGTTTCTCTAAGATCAAGTGAATAACAAGGTTCTTGCTCAAGTACACCATTGAGTATCCCTAACATTGTTCTGAAAACTTTTGTTTATATCTTGACAATTCATCTTCCCTCAGGGGGAAAACTTGGAAAGGGATAAAGAGATCGACATTTCTGAACATCTGAAGCTGTTAATTTATTTTTTTTATGTTCCATTGTTTAATACTCCAGAAACTGATCAGGACTGTTCTTTTTTGTTCATCTTGTAGTACGAGAATCCTGTTGCATTATGTACCTCTATCATAAGTGCAAGAATCCTGTTTTGTAGTACACACTGTGACTGCTAGCTCTTCTGCATGAATGTTGATGTATGAAGATATTGAAGTCTCTTTCTGAGGAAAGAGATGTCCTTACTCTATTTCTTTTGTTTGTACAGCAAATGACATTGATTAAAGCTCAGGCAGGCGTGAAAAACAACATGAGGAGACTGAACAAGAGCGTCATCTGGGAAGGATCTAATCATGTTATGCACGTTGTATTGTTTGCGCTACTCCTGTTTTTCGTAGTGTACCTTTTGTCCAAGTTTTCACGCAGGTGAAAGATCACAAAGTATGCAACTTCGTATATCTACTATTGTCATTAAAAAAAATTAAAACAATTGTATACGTTATGACTTGTAAATGCTTGCAATCCCCCAGTTGTTAAAAGGTAATGAGATCTAATGAAATTGTGCATTAGCAGCCTGCTTATAAAGATTTGAATTGAATCCTGTCCTTCAGTGTTTTCTACGCTTCTCACCTGTGTGCAAGATCTTGTTTTATTTTGAGTTTCTGTAGATGTGCTCATGTGTTGGTTCACACGCATTTCTCTCATAACATTTGCTGTGTGTATCCTGGAATTTCACTTCGTTAAGCAAAGCCTGAATATACGTTTGATCATTTCCCAAAGAATATCTGGCTGCTTCCACAAGCTGCTGTTCTGAGTTTGGATAGTTTCTGAATAGTAAACATCCATATATGTATACTATATATATATATTCTGTGATGCTGACCAAATAGTACGAAGAACATATTCATGCTTAAACTTCATAGATGTGTAAAAGTAAAAGTTAAAACTTTGTGCTAGAATCGGATGCCAAATTGCCACGACTGAGAGATTTCTTGGATATGGCTACGAGGCGCAGTTCTACTTCTACCAATTAGATGTGGAGATATTACTTAATGCGCGGAATCAGAATCTATAGCAGTTGTAAATCTTTCCTTTTGACCGGATTGCTGATTTATAGAACTTCATTCGTTGCATTAGAAAGTTTAACTACTTTTTATTAGTTTAGTTTCAGAATATCGGCTGATGAACCTTCGGCCACTTTGTTCCTTTGAGTTTTGACAGGTAAAATCTAAATGCTGAATGAATGAAATGGCAAATGTGTTTGGTGCTATTTATTATTGAAGAGAGATTTTACCAATTACTATTCACCTCATCAACTACCAATCACCTTGATGTCGTGTCGTACGTTCATTCGGTGTATAAATAACTTTTTTGTTTTTCTATCATGGATTCATGCATGCATCATAAGGTTGGCGTCACTAGTGAATGAATGTGTAGCGGTAAGATTCTTTCATTTGAATTTGGATCCTTTTCCTAGTATAAACTTAGGCGTATAAGGAATCTGATGAATGATCAAGCACTTTGTCCACTTTGATGGTAAATCTAATTATAGTATTCAATCAAGTGACATATTAGTCAAGATGCAGAATATATAAAAGTGAAAGTGAAAAGTATATATCGCTACTCTTCTTTTACATCTGAATAAATCATGAATAAACCAATTGCTTCCTTCCTAACCTTTTCATTTTTCATTTGATTTGTTTTAGTTGATTTTTTTAACTTTTATTTAACTTCAAATTAATTCTAATTCGTATTAGAAAAAAATAATTGAAACTAATGTTATGAAAATATAAGATTTCAACTCTTATAATATAAGTTCAAATATTATTTTTTATAAACGATCTGAGATTAATTAATCTTATACACAAATTAATTAAAAAAAGTGAACAAAACAAATGAGAAGTTTCTGATGGGACGGAGTAAAGAGTAGGTGTATTGTCGGTGAATAATGATTGACACGTCGTTAGTTAATACTCCTTTCTTGAAAAGTCACTATTCCATTCCAACAAATCTAATTCCAAAAGAAACATCTTAACCAAATAGTCAATGTTTATTCTCTCTAGCTCTCTTTTGATTTTAATTATTATGATTATAAAAAATTATAAAACGATGAGCAAGATGGAGTATAATTAAAGTGATTAAGAGGTAATTAATTGGTTTAGTTTATTTATTTCAGGCATTGGCGGTTTGGGTCATCTCAGCTAAGTCCAATATAATAATTACACTTAATTGTAGAAATTAACGAATTCAAATATATGAAAATCAAAATTCCTGAATTAACGGCCAAGTCGGCAAGTCATAACGCCGAGATTGCATTCTAAATTGAAAGTAGAGTACGTAGATGACGCATATGATTACTCTAGTTAATAAAAGGATCGGCATCGTGAAAATTTAGGGATAATCAACTTTGTCCAATCCTTGGACTTTGAACCAAATTGAATCCGATCTACCTAATTGATAACTTCTTCAAATGGACCCGAGTGTGGATCGGTCCAGATTCGTATAAATAAGATAAGAGGTCAAATGAGACTCATGACAAATTAAATTCGTCATGGATCGGTTCAAACTGGATCAAAATTGATCAATTTTACGGATCTACCGAAAATATCTCTTCCTATTAGGCTTCATTGCCAAGTTTTGCTCAATGTGTTGGAAAACCACTTCAAGGCCCTATTGATGTATGATGCGTGCATCATGTGTTCGGACGTGATGGGTGGTCTGCCTCCCTCTCCACTAGCGTCTGCCCAGCTTTCATTCGAGGGAACACTGGATAGAATATCATCCAACATAAGTCGTGTGTCTTGGTAACCCTCATGGGCGGACACATGCATCACAAAAGGACGATAGATCATACACAACGTCCTTGTAATACGAACACAAGTCCGGACCACATAGTCTCAAGCTGCTTGTGAGGCCTCCACACAAAATCCTACACATACGTTGTGACCGTGACGAAGGGGTAGGGATGTTAGTCCATACATTGGGCAAGACACAGCGATCGACAAACATACCGAGAAATCTCTAGAAAGTTCTCTTAAATTTTTGAAAAGTAAAAAATACCGCTTAGATGTCCAAAAGAGGCCATGTGCTAGGCACACTTAATGAGACATGGACCTATGTTGACACTTAGCACGATTTAAAGTACCATGTTTATTTTGGTGAAAAAAATATAATATGCCACATATCTCCATGATATTGGCAATTCATTATTATGCAATTATACGACATACCATACAATACATATAGGATAAGCGGGTGACTTTTTACAAAAATTCAAGCCGGCCGTGGGTAGGCTAAATTATTAACCGCGGCGAGTGAACAACGAGTGAACAATTTGTCTAACCGCCGTGGACGGTTGACTATATCGGAGACGGACGGGTTGGCGGTTTCACACCTTAAAACATGAAACACGTTAAAATATTACTAATCGACTCACATATATCAAACAATAAAATAACATGTCACAAAACTATAACAATAAACGCAATACAATTTGCAACACAAATGCGGCAACAACAATAGAAATCACACAGTCAATCAATTCAACCCAAAACTCATTAAGCCATAAGCCATACAACTCAATGCACAACTCATTCACAACATAAATGTATATTACATACATACTAATACATGCACATTTAGCAAATCAACTCAATGGTCTGCCACTACTTCTACTAGTACTTTATATGGGAAGACTCGGCTACATTAAAATTAACATAAATTATGTATAACTAATAGTAATAGTAGTAATATTCGTATATAGAAAAATCTAAAAAAAAAAAAAGGAAATAACTATACTAAGGCGGGTGGACGGGTGGGTGGTTGCCACACGCTAAACCGCCACCCACCCGCTTCATGGCGGGTTACCAAATAATAAACCGCAGCGGTTTTTGGCAAAACTGTTAACTGCCGCGGACGAGTAATTGGCGGGTAAAACGGCAGGCGAAATGGGCGGGCTTTTTATGTACACCCTTACAATACATGAAAGGTCCTTAGCCTACTTTAAGTAATGCCCTCCCCAATTTGACATTAATTAAGCAAACCGGGTCTACTATACTAATCCTCCTCCAAAGTGTTACAGGTCCTAACTTGAGAAGGAAGAACACCAAATACCTTAACTTAACTGGAATGGATTAACTGCACCGGAGAACCTCGATTTAGGGACGTATTAAGTATCATATCACGATTTTGACGAACTAAGTAAATACCCCCGCACAAAAGAACACACTAAATTTCCGTAATTTCCAGGCAGGATCATATCTTGGAACTTCATCTTGAAGATGTACATTAATTATTTAACTAATTAGTTTAAAATAATTTGGAATCTTCAAGTGGTTAATTTAGTAATCTAATAGCCTTTCTGGACGTGTACGTGTTATCACACAATCTTTGCCTGGTAGAATGATGGAACTTGAAATGGATTCACATAAAAAGTCATTTTTCTTTCTAAAATTTTATTTCCACAAGTATATATATGTATTCTTAGTTCTTAATTACGTACCCATATACACCGCATTACATCATCGACCCTCAAATATGGTTAATAAAAAGAAAAACTCTTTCACGGAGTCCAACTTTGAGAGACCAAAACGAAGAAAAGAGAAGGATGTTTAGAATCTAGATCATCAATTGGCCTTAAACGGGTTATGGTTCTTCAATTCTTGGGAATTGATGGTGATGTTAATGGAACGATCAAACGAAAATGCAGAAAATAAATGAAAATAATTAACCATGAACGTCCAATTCGGTTTCGAATGTGAAAAATCAAGAGAATCTTCTACCTTTTCATACTTACACGAAAGTAGTTACGTAGACTTGATGAACAAAAATTTCTGAATCCGACCTTGATGGTAGGCGATTTTCTATATCACTGGTTAATTAATTCTTTATCTTGAATACCAACGAGTGGATATTCTTGGCAGTCTGCTCCACAAAAACCAGATATGTGGTTATCCAACTTTACACTTTGGTGTCTTGAATGTCTTGCAATTCATATTCATTGCTCGATCCATCATCTATACAGTGTCGACGATCTTGACACACAAACTTCACAGTGTTCATGTACTGTTTTGGAAAACTCACTGGACAACATTACGGATGGATATGAGTTGTCTTCTTGTACTATATAGTCCACCAAGAAATAGTACAGTACAATTTCTCATTCCTTTGGTGAAGAACTAGCTAGCTACTTGAGAAAAATATGATGCATCAATGGCGATAAATAATTAAATTTAGAGCATGCGGAACAAATAAAGTTAGAATAGATAGATATATAGCGTGCCATTTAAAATTTATCGTTTACATGAATACATGATCATGCATTTTTATGTAAAATGGCATTTTCATGGACGAGCTTCATGCACTTTTGGTAAATAAATCTTGCAAATGGCCAAATCGTCTGTATTCTAGTTGATTAATTAGTTGAAATATTCGGTAGCCAAGAGGTCTACTTATTTGAGTTTTAAATTGTTTCTCCAATTATTGCAATTGTAGTCGAAATGTTACCGAAACTATCACGAACACTTAAAAAAAAAATTATTAGGGTTGTTTTATGGGGAGAAAATGGTGATATGTCTCCCAAAACCCGTGGCCATAAAATCATATTAAAGAAAATGGAATATAATTGGATGCAGTGTCATAGTCATGTCATATTTTATAGTGTCCCTCTCATTTATTACCTTTGTCTTTTGCCTTCATTCCCTTCTCCATTTACTAAATGCTCTTTGCCTCTCCATCCATAATGCACTAGTACTAGCTAGCTCCATCCTGTTTCCTACAATTTCTATCCTCTACTCAACTTTCATTCTCTCCTCCAATTAGGGTTTCTTGCTAGCTCCATATAATCATCCAAACAACACACAATCTTTAATTTGTCCAGTGTTTTATTAGTTTCAAAACTCACAAGTTCTTGGAAAGAACTAGCTAATAGCCGCTGATCTCGATCACCACACAAAGGCAAAAAAGGTAATCTAATAGTTGTCTTTTTATCCTTGCTGCTTGTGATCAAGATGAACAAAAAACATAGATCTTTTGGAGACTTTTCTTTTTGTTGATGATCACTTTATTGAAGTAAATGTGTGTTTTCTTCTGGAAAAGGTAAAAAACATTTTGTATAGACTTTGGCAGTATGTATGAATTCACTTTTCTTTCTAACTCTCAGTTGCTTGATCTAGGGTTTTCCTCTCTGGCTTCATGTCAGATTCTAATCATACTGATTATGTCTTTATTCAACAACTGGATGGATCTACAAAGATTTCAAGTAAAACAATCAAATTGATCAGTATTGCTTTTCTACTTCAAATTCAAGATCATCCATAGTTCAGCATATTTTTCAAGTTTCTTTGCACTTAATTTGTTTTCTTGATATAATGGTATGCATACATGCATATATAATCACTTGCAGATTAGTGTGAAGCTAGCATACAGTGGAAGAATTAAATTACACATTTCAAAGTCAACCTAGTAAACTAAGCACACGCATATAGCTAGGGAACATTTTGATTCTTATACACATGTAATTTATTTGGAAAGAGATTTATTGGAATGATTAAGGTACATATATATTACAAAATTCTCAATAACTACATCAAAATACATGAGAGAATTGGCAATTGGTAAGGTTTAGGTTACTGGTTTGATAGATTAAGTTTGTGAACTATTTATCGATCAGTAATGATGCCCTTGCAGTGAGCATTCCTGATGCCCTCTTTTAAATTAATTTGATTTTAAAAAAAAATTCTGCTTCTTCCATTTTTTCTTTAAACATCAAAATACATGAACAGGTTAGGATTTATATTGTTCAGTCAGTTTCTTTTGATATCTCTGGAATACTTATGTTATCCTGTCATTTAATTTTCCTTCCATTCTTCAATTCTTTCAATCTTCTATTTTCCTTTTTTTTAATCTTTTGGAATAAGAAAAAATGCAAGATTAATCATATTCATATTAGACAACTAAGATATTCACAAAAAAAGAGAAGGTAATTCTTTTATCATACGTTATTAGAATTGTTAGATGTATATCGTTCTAATTAACTTCGAACTAAAAGAGGGGAAGAAAAAGAAGCAAGAAGAAAATACATCTAAAAAAAAAAACTGCATCTTAATGGGAGACCTGTAAATGAACTTGGAATGTTAATTGTATGATTTGGATTTAATTCTGTACTAACTTTTAATTTCATTTTGATGAAAGAGCAAGAACTAAAAAAGATAAGAAAAGAAGTTAAATTAAGGACCGGATATGGGATGGAAAAGGTTAAATGTGTGCTTAATGATTTCTGTTGTAGTTACATTATACTGACTAGACCAAACACAAAACTGCAAAGTTTACCTGCTACTGAAATGTTATGACATTTTAAACATTAATGAGACAAACCAGAAGTTTATGTGGTCTGTAGAATGAGTGTCTGTGTAAAAGCTGAAAAGGAACTATGTAAGACTAGAAATCAATATGTAGAGGGTGAAAATTCTTTACCTCAGTAATTATATATTAACTGACTGACAAAAGAAAGTAAAAAGGTGCAAAGAGCTGACTATGATGAATATAACACCAGTTAATTTGAAGTACTACTTGGTAGAGCTAGAAAAACCAGATAGTATTAAATTTACCTATATATATTTATGTGGCACAGGATTTCCATGGCTTCATCCAGCTCCTACAACTCTCCTTGTGCTGCTTGCAAATTCTTGAGGCGAAAATGTATGCCTGGTTGCATTTTCGCCCCTTACTTCCCGCCCGAAGAGCCCCAGAAATTTGCCAATGTTCACAAGATCTTTGGGGCTAGCAATGTCACCAAGCTTCTCAACGAGCTCATGCCACATCAGCGTGAGGATGCTGTGAATTCACTTGCATATGAGGCGGAGGCACGTGTCAGAGACCCTGTTTATGGCTGTGTTGGCGCAATCTCCTTCCTCCAAAGACAGGTGGAGCGCTTGCAGAAAGAGCTTGATGCAGCTAATGCGGACTTGATTCGATATGCATATAACGAGATGCCATTGCAGGGACCGGCCAATCATGTGATGACACCTGGTCGGGGGAGAGTGGCGGATTATAACCGAAGGTATGGTGGTGATGTTGGTAATGGTGGTGGTGGTGGTGGATATTATCAAACACCTAACTTCCCATTCCAATATCAACCTTTCCAATGGAACGATCATAATTATAACCCTCATGGTAATGGAGGTATTTAAGGAATGTCAGCTCTTCGAATCTCCTTTTCCATTGATTGCTATACATCTAGCTAAGTTATACTCACCATTTCACTCCACATGTATACCATAGCGTGCATAACATATATGTGTCACGAACGTTTATTTGGTTTGAATTTTAAAAGTTCGCTCGTGATATATATGGATATGGTTATGCACCATACATGTGTTGTGAGAAAGTGAGTGGAACAAGTGATTGATGTAGCACAATTTGAAGAAGTAAAGATGAGATTTGAAGTGAGAATCTTTGATGAGGGGGGTCATGATCATTTCATCACCTATCTAGGGTTTGTGTCAATATAGGGAATTGGCTAAGCTCTCCCTAGCTTATACATAAATGTATTGTATGATTCCTAATGTGTTCTTGTAGTCATGGTTTCTCAGCCTTATATAGCCTCACATGCATTCTATAGCTATAGCTAGAGGCTTCTTGATAAAAAGCGTTGTTTGGTAATTGAAGCTAAATTTAAACCAATAAATGATAAGTATATCTTATTGAGATGATTGATTAAGGCGGCTACATGTTTGTGACTTGTGAAGTTTCCTGAATATACACTGCTTCTTCGATCATGAATCATGAATTGATGCGTATGAGAGTATCTTTAGCAAAACTAAGTTATAAACTAGCTGGTCCGTAAATTATTTGTTTAATAGATTAATTAGTTGATTTTGCTAAATAAAGAGTGTAAAACACATAAGTTACATGAACTAATTTATAACATCACCTGGGCGTTTGTGCTTGTATCGATAAAATAAGATCAAATATAAACTAGTGCTAAACGGAGACTACAAATATACTTCGTATATATTATTTATTAAAAAAGAAAAAAGTGATCTTGGAGTTTTTTGAAGTGTAGGCATATATTCCTTCCAGCTATGAGCCTATGACTATCTACTGCTATATCATCATCCATCAAGCTACACAGTTTAATTATTCGTTAATAAGTTTATTTTATAAAATAAGCCTGCTAAGTAATTTCTTTCTTGATGTGGACCACCCTCTTAATGCCGGCCTTTTGATCAGTTTTAGCAAGTTGCCTGGAGTTGTAAAGGGGCCTATATGATCGTCTATGGACTTAATTAGGTTCATAGAAAGCACTTCTTTGCGCACTAATAACTTGGAATTAATGGGGAGTATGAGTATACTCCTATGGTAGGGTATGATGAGTGTGAGTCACAACGACGTGATTTTCTCGGAAAGTGTCATATACAATCGTAATCGAGGGGACTACAGAATTAAATAGACTATTCTCTTTCCATTGATCGAGTTTGGGATTTCCACGGGAGCCCTATAATTCCGTATAATGAAGAACTCTCTCTATACAGAATTTCATCAATGCAACGGATCACTTGTGAAAGTGAAAAAAGGGATGTTCCATTTTGCATTCTTTTACCTGGAATCATAAAATCGAATTGGACATTTCATTTATTTGAATGACTAGGACGAGACTTTTTACCTTTGCACTCCTTCCTTTTCTTTAATAAGTTAGAATTTTGTTTTCAAATGCATTAACGTTTAATCGGGTTTGAAAGGACTGCACGATAGGTTTGATAAGACGACGAAGAGGCCTTGGCAGGCAACTTGCCCCCCGCTTATCCCCGGGCTTGTGTGGGCGCATGCATAAACTGGGTTAATTATATTCATATAGCTAGACATCGTCAAAATAGATTTATGTCTACATGCAACTTCAAGTTTCTAAACTTTACTTTGAGATTTATATCGGTTGAACGATTTGTTGGCAAAAAGACACATAGTCAAAATGATTGGAAATTTGAGGGAGGTGGGAAATTATGCATACAGTAGAAGTACTTTATATGAAATTATGAATCTTTGCATCCTTTTTTGTACCTAAAGATATTACACTGTTATGTTATATCTTCCTTTACAGATTTTGAATTATTCACAGTTTTGTTCCAAACACTTTTCAGCAGCAGCTAGCTCCTAATTTCCCATTATTACATTGGATCCACTAGATCGATCACATATGATCATGTGGTGTGGCTAAAGCATTTGACTTAAAACATTTTCAGTTTACATCTTAAACCATTTGATTGTTATTAGTTCACATTGCAAAGTGAGAACTAAATAATTTGCAAAAGTTTTAATAAAATTTTCAACTTCTTGGCCCTGCCCCTGATGAGCCACCATACTCATTTGTAGCATAGTATTCCATATGTGGGACAAGGAGGAGTTAGGGTGGGCATTGTGGGGTGTCCATTCCCACCCTAAAATTTCGAAAAATAAATATTTTCTAGGTAATATTATTAAGTTTTCAGAATTTGACTCCCTTCCCACGAACCTCCGAACTAGTCATGCATTATATGTAATTTCACCCCCAAAACTTCAAATCCTGAATACGCCCATGTATGTGGGGTCCACTGTAACATCACGTGTGATGGCTTCATTAAGGGATGATCGGGTCAGACAAATCAATATTGATCGAATATTAAACAAGGTTAGACCAAACATTTTCCCGGGTAAAGTACGTAAGTGGGGAATGTTCACGTGGATGAGAACGATGAGATGAGACTAGGTGAAACACTCAGTCTGGTTCTCAGAGACAAACTCCAGCAGTAATGGTACGTTACTGAAAGATTTGTGAGTGTAAAAGGTGATCTCATTGTAATTTCCACAAAACTTAAGCCGAGTCCCTTGCCAATTTTGGTTTTTACCCAATACTAGTACATGTACTGTTCTACAGTTTCTTGTTAGCATTACTAACAGTTCTACATGCAGGAGTAGTGTCTGCAAATTCCATCATGTCTGCCATCTTTCATTGAAACCTATGTGCTCCTCGAGATTATCAACAGTACTAATCATCACATAAATTTATTACTTCGTATAACTAATTTGTTACATGCATGTACTAGTACTACAAGTATACAACATTCAAAAATCATTGAACTAGCCAGCCAGGCCCGGGCATTTTATTTTTGGGGCATTTTGAGGGATTTCCCCCTAAAAATTTGAAAATATTAATTCTTAGAAAATATTACTAATTTTTAAGAATTTAGCCACTGAAATAACCTCATATATATAACTTTGACCCTTCAAACTTCAAATTCTAGGTATGTTTCTCTAAATAATTACTCCCTTCTTCCCATATTAAATTCTCAATGCTCCAAGTACTACTTCAACCCCGGCACCCTTATATTTTGTAATTAAATTTTAATAATGTTAAAATGTTAATATTGAAATGGATAATTTACACTCAAATACAAGGTTTATAAGTGCAAAAAATTCATCCCGACATGTGCTTACACATGCAGACCGGACCGGGACTCCTCCACTTGGAACTACTAGTAGCTAGGGACATTGATTGATTGATGGCCTATGATTTTAATTTTGAGGCATGCAGTGTCATTGCTCTCTCTTTATCGTCTATCTTTTCTCCAAAATATTTTAGGTTACCACATGTCAGTTTCCTTCATGTATTTCACTATTTTCACTATTTATTTTAGGTTAATAAAAAATTTGGCCGTTTTAAAAAAAAAAACTGTTAGAATCGAAAATATATATGGCACGAAAAATTTTAAATTCGCATATTATTTTATCGTTTGATAAATCACTAAATTTAACAGGTGGTATCGTCGCAAGAGGACTCCAACACGGGTCGGAACTCTGAGCTCAGAGCTTCTCCAACAAATAAATCGACATATAGCTGGAATGTAAGCAATCAGTTGACTTAAAGGTTTACCCATAAAATTTAATTTTATATTAGATGTGCAAATAAGTACTCCCTCCGTGCCACTGTAATTTACCCACTTTGACTTTTTTTGGTCAACAGTTTTCAACTTTGACTTTCGATTAGTTTTAAACTATAATGATAACGTATTTAACGAAATCATATTATGAAAGTCAAACTGTGTAATTTCAAGCGGGATAGAGGGAGTATATGATAAGCTTGTAGTAAACTGAACTAGGTTAAATCGTGGTTGGAAATATATGGTATGTACTTTGAGCATTTCTTATATTCTATTGAATGAAATTCTTTTTACGTAAAAATAAATAAATTATATGAACATTAGCGGTTGAGGATTAGAATTGATGATGTAAAAATTTATATGTTCAATCCACGAATTACGAATTTGAACATTCTAAAAGGAGAGATCTCGAAAGAATACAAAGCTCTACTAAGTGTTAAGATCCGACACCCAACACTATGGGTCTGCCAAAAGAAGCTCATAAAAAACAGACTGAGCTAGCCCAGGCACAATAAAGGCCCCCTAAGTACTACAAACGCCAACTTATAGTCACCCGAACTTTGAAACTAAAAGGTTAGGGCCTCCAAAGTGTTAGAAACGGATTATACCCCGAACCATTACAGGGGACCGAATTGTAGTATGTTGGGCGCGACAAAGTTTCCTAAATCCCGAAGTGCTTTCGAGGAGGGAACCTGCTAGGGACCAAAAGAATAGTGTAGCACGAGACCTTACTAAGGCATTGCAATGACCAAGATGCCCTTGGTTAACCCAATTTGGGAAGTGAACCAAGCCCATTAATTGAGTGGTATTTGAGCCTACTATACAGGTGAAAATGTATAAATTAAAATAGTCACCATATTCTATACATAATCCAAGATCACACAATTGTACACTACTTGCTAGTGCAACATACACTCCCTGCTCATAAATTTGTTCTCGTGGTTTGAACTAAAGGGCATACTATTTACTAGGGCAACTTACAACTCCTATTAACTACTTTCCTCAAGTTTGAGTTGGAAGAACGCTCTTAGATCCATACTAAACGAATTATTGGATATATGAACTTATACCTCAACAAGAATTATTGTTTCATCCGTCCACTAAAAGGTACTTCCTACATTTCTTTAATTACTTCCTAAGGGGACTGTTCATCGTGACCTTTGACCACGTATAACTTTTAAATTAAACTGTATCAATATAAATTAAAAGTTGATTATGAAAATATACTTCATTTAATTTCGTAATATAATTTTATTATATTTTTCTCTAATGTAATTTAGGAGTTATATGTGGTCAAAAGTCGCGGTGAACAGTTCCCTTAGGAAGTAACTAAAGAAATGGAGGAATTATTGTTTAAGGCAAAATGACTTCCAATCTATATAAATGAAATTGGTATATTATCACAAATAATATGAGACTTTAAAATTTTAACACGCCTCATTATATAGGTCGGTATATACTAGTGAACCATTATATGTCAACATATACAACATTAGTAACCTATTATGGATAAATAAAACGTCATCCTCTTGGACTGAATATTATAGTATTATATATCCCATCTACATATTCGATTTCAGGATACTCACTCAATCAATACCAAACTTTAATTTGCAATAGCGCGCATTTGATAATTTCCAGGTAAGTCCAAGTGTAAAGTGACAAAATGAAAAGTGAATTGATACTTGTTACTTGGTGTGTTCGAAAATGCAAGACCAGAAAATAAATTTGAACATTTGTAAATATGAACAGCAAAGTAACGCAAAATGTTCACCTTTTGTAAATAATAATTAATAAACTCTGCGTAAAGGTTGAAGTTTCACCTGCTACTATAATTTTGCTTCCTTTCCACGTCTTGCAGAATTTAGACTGATCACTGATGTGCTTGCTTTGATGGATTCTGGAAATTTATCATCCAAACAAATATCCATCTTCCTTTCAATGTTCATCCTTTTGTTCCCTAGCTTCTCTAAAAGTCTACCCGACCTTTTATTTTTTATTTTTAAATCAAACTTTTGTAGAATGAAACAGTATATCCAACATTTCTTTTTGAAAATAAGAGATATCTGAGATTAATAACATAAAGTAAACATGTTAATATAGGGGAATTAAATATTTTAGTGTAATGAGAAAGCATTTCATTTTAGTTTACTAATGGAAGGGATATTTATTTCATTTTACTGCATTTTTCTTTCATTTTAATTGGCATACACTCCACAAGCCAACTTATCCAGAAAAATTGCACTTTTGATCCCTTAACTCGACGCCCCTCATGACGTTGGTCCTAACTTTTTTTATATCTTGGAGTGAACTAAGTTTAATTTTTTTGTTAGTATAAAAAATAGTTAACCAGTGTTGAGCTTAGAGCTCGTTTAGTTTGGTAGGAAATGGAAATGTTTTGCTAAAAGTTTGGCACATTTCCTTGATTGGTTTGTTGGACATGTATATAGGAAATGTGCGAAAGCGGTCAGACCGACATTTCCTTGTTACTAACCGGAAATGTAGTTTCCATGAATTTGTTCTTCAAAATTACAAACATTTCCTAGTTCAAATTCATGGGAGGGGGAATGAAATCTATTTTGGAAATGTTTTCACATTTCTCCTTTCCCATTTTGACCTCCAATTACACATGATTTCTCCAAACTATCCTCAAATTGCCATCACATTTACATATTATTTTCTCCACACTTCTTTCTTTTCTTCTTTTTCTTCTTTTTCTTCTTTTTATTATTTTTATTCTTTTCTTCTTTTTATTCATTTCATCTCATCAAATTACATACAATTTTCTCCACACTTCTTTCTTTTCTTTTTTTTTTTAATTCTTTTAACTCATCTCATCTCATCTCATCAAATTACATATACAGTAATTTTCACCACACTTATTTCTTTTCTTATTTTTATTCATCTCATCTCATCAAATTACATACTTCACACTTCTTTCTTTTCTTCTTTTTATTCATCTCATCTCATCACTGAGCTTTTGATTTCTGTGGCACCATCACCGAGTTCATGGTTTCTACGGAGTCTTGCTCGAAATCGGAAGGGTTCTTTGTTGTGGTGACGGATGAGGGCGATTTCATGGATCATTGGTGAGGGTAGAATCATCTATCTGCTCAAATGTTAAATGCATTAATTTGAGTCTTCCGACTAACCTCACCAAAAAATGACAGATTTTGAGATCAATCTTTAACGTCTTCCGACATTCTATACTTCATTTCATTTGATAGTCATTGAAATTTCTTTCTTTTCACGTCCCATAAGATGCTTCCAGATTTTGAGATCAATAATTTCCAATTCGAATCTATATTATGTTATCCCCTTCTAGAATTGCAGTAGCTGCTATATTAAATTTTTGATCTGTTTCCCATCTTCGTAGTTGTTGCGATAATCATAATAATGATAATATTAATGAAAATTATTATTATTAGATTATAATTAGCTTAATTAATTATTACTAATAATTTCTTCAAATTAATTTTCTTTTGTTAGCTCTCCATGTTGCTCATTATCCTTGATTAGCTTGTAATTGTCTGTTTTTTTAGATTTTTTACGTTTGTTTTGTTGACTTTTTTAGCCTCATTTGACCTTTAATAAATCTTAAATTAAACCGTAAAATTAAAATGGGACGGAACAACTACGTTTAAGAAAAACACGAAGGGGGTATTATCAACAATATCAGTTTCAGAAAATTAAGAATTGCATAACCAAACAAGGAAATAAAAACCTGGTCCAATAAACATTTCATAGTCCTTTTAGCAAACCAATCATGAAAAAGTCCCACATTTCCTACTACATTTACTACTTCTGGGTTTGAACCAGGTTTCCTAGAAAATGTTGGTTCTCCTTTTCCTAATTCAAACCAAACATCCTCTTAGCGAAATTGAATTAAAGTAATATAATAAGCCGGTTGATTTACCCAATTCATTGACCTACCAATCAATTTTAATCCGTTGATCTTGCTTATCCAATTTCAATCTGGTGCGTACATGTGTCATGAGTTAATTGAAAGATGTAGGATTCGAATCCTGTTGGCGTGATTTTTCTCCATTATTTTTATTGAAGGTGTTTGGTTCGAATCTTGTTGGCGTGATTTTTCTCTATTATTTGTATCATTATTTTAGTTGAAGGTGTTGGGTTCGAATTTTATTGACGTAATTTTTTTCTTTTTTATTTATTCTCTTCTTAAATTTTTATTTTTTAACATAAAGTTGTATGACGTATTATACTTAATTTTAAAAATAACCATGATATATTCTTATAAAAAAAGACATACTTCCTCCGTCCAATAATAAATATAACACTTGATTTTGTTGACTTTTTCGATGGTCATTTTGACCATAAATTATTCTTAAATCATACGATAAAAATAACTAAAAACATCATATTATGAAATTAGAATGTTTATATGAAGCACTTGACAATATATTCAACTGATGAAAAATACCAATTAACATGCGAAAAAGATGCATTCAAGATTTTGAAGTTGAATGTTTCCAAAGTCTAGAGATGTATCTGATGGTTCTTAACTCATCGGAATAATACTTTTCGTATATGTCTAATATAGTTCAATTCAAAACTATTAATTGCATAACTACAAAAACTATATACATTTATATTATAGCACACCATTTATATTGAGTTTAATTACTCAATTAGTTATTTTTTTATTACGTTTGAAGTCATTATGTGAAAATTATATATTCACTCCATTATTTCAATATATTATTTAATAAAACAATAATGTTTTACAAGATTACACTTCACACACGCTACAGCGTGTGACGCGGTTCCTACTCTAATAATAAATGTGAACTGAACTCTGAACTCAAAATTTTTAGATATTAATTCAGATATCTTGTGGAATATGCTCGAATATTTTTGTAGATATACAATGTCTTCAATTATTTGTTTATATCTTTATTAGTACTTTTGTAATTTTTTTGGATTCTTTCTTGGTGGTTAAGGCAACCTGCAGCTGCATGCATGTAACTTAACTGATTAATGAAGTAGCAAATATATATTCCCTGCAGTTTGATTAATGAGAAAAACAATCCTGCGATGCAATGCGCGCGGCGCCATCAGACATTTAAATACAGTATCGCGAGATTTGGTGCGTGATCATGACTCAATAACAGACCATGAACCGAATCAATCATCATGATATATATAAATGAATTAAACCAAAAATTAATTTATTAATTAATTTCTATCTGATTATCCATTTTAGTTTAGAACAATAATATATATGTGATCGATCAGACTAGTCTTTGAAATTAAAAATACGCAACTAAAGCATGGAACGATCTACTTAGATTTATTACTATACTTTTATAATTAGCCGAAGTATGATCATAAAATAGTATAGAGTACAAACCAAAAGCAAAGGCGACATGGTTGACAATGAGTTGTATATAGTACTAGTGTACTACTACAATACAAATACAATGTCTTTAGTAAAGAAAGAAATTAAAGAGAGAGTCTCGATCTCTTGCAGATCACAGATTAATGATGATACTCATCATTGCCCCTACTAAATCTAGTTTACTTTTAGCATATATCTTTATCCCCTTCACTTTTTCTTTTCCTAATTCATGTTATCAAAATGACAAAACTTCCTTCCTTTGTGCTCGACTTCTACTACTCTAATATTCTAATATGAAACGGTTGAGTATATAAATGCATACCTTATAAATGATTTAGAATCAAGTATATATGTAGAAAGATCTAAGAGGACAAGACCCCTCAAAATATGAGACGTTGTCATATCTTTATGTGCTACCTGTATATCGACCGGTACTATAGCACTCAAGCGTACATTCAATACGAGGGTAAGGAGTAAGTGTTGGCTTTTCTGACGTGGTCCATCTAAGTGTAGAGGGTATGAGATTTTTCTCTACTCATTATAACTCGTAGACATGGCTTACTCGAGGGTAATCTAGCTAGATTGTGAACCCTTGTTTTCCTCTTACATCGGGTATACCGGTATAGTGACTACATACTGTGAGGCCCAATGGGCTGTGTAAGTGGTGTGATGACTTAATATAGTGGTATTAAACAAGTCAAGTATTATCGAGCTCAAATACATTCGAGCTGAGCCTAATCGTTAAGAAAACGAACAAAAAATCAGACTCAAGCTCAACCGTAATATTCGTACTCGAGAACAGCTCATTTGGCTCGAACGAGCTCGGGCCGAGCTTGTGATATTTAAAAAAAAAAAAACATGTAAAAATATGAAATTAGATGATAAGATTAAAAAATTCACAATTTCACATTGCAAATAAACATCTCAAATGTTAAAGTTATCAAAATCTGACAAAACGCAAATATAAATAATTCAAGATGGATTGACGAGCTTGAAAATGTAGATTATAGTACGAAAATTGTAGAGGTATAACAAGCCAAGCCAAACTTGACTCCTTAACATAATGAGCTTAAATGTAGGCTTGAGTTCAGCTTGAAAACTTTACTGAGCAAGCTCAGCTCAAGCCTTAAAGAGTCAACTCGAGTCGAATACCCGATACGGCTCAGCTCGCATAACATCCCTAACTATATATAAGCACGCAACACATAATGTCAGGAAACTTTAATTGGCAATACATTTTGCCTGAAACTAATGGGGTAACCGACTTGTAATTCTCCCCTCCAACTAATCAAAATGGCCTCCCTCTGCAACACCAAAACCCATGGAACTGCCCAAGGACAAAAGGGGAGGCCCAATACAGGAACATGCCCAGGCCCAAGAGAACTAGGCCATGTACTATACTATGAATATAGGATGATGCTTTCAATATTCCGGAATCTTATCTACACAAGTTATGTAATGATTATGTAGTACATGCAGTACACAAATCACTGAAGCTAGTTAGTTACCAATACCATTACCAAGCTTCCTATCAAACCTAACTTCTTAGCACAATGAAGAGCTAATAGTAGAAAGTCTTTCGATGAACCTATCAAAGATTTCATCACGGGGCAGAATGCTAATCCTCACATATTTCGAGCTATCACCGAAGTGTTTTCCACCTCTCGTTAGCATCTTGTGTTCGCGGAGAAAGCTTTCACAATCGTCTACTTCACCTTCGCACTTGAGCCATGCAAAAGCTAAAGGTACAAAAAGCACAAGTTAAGTTGAATCGAATATGCCAGGAAAAGCAAGTTGATTCAAGTAGCTAGAGCAGAGTCGTAGTGAAACTTAGATTACCAGGCTGCGATCCAAATGTGTGGCCACTGAAGTTGCATTTGCCTTGGGGAAACTCAGGCAAGCTGAAGAGGTTGCCCCTGTTTACAGCAGCTCGTAATTGTTTCCAGCGCATTGCTAACAGATTGTGGGTATAGTGAAAGAATGCTTCACCATCTCTGAAGTTAGCCTTGTTTTCGTGAGAATCAGATATAACTTGTAAAATTTTTGCAGCACGTAGCTGTGATTCTTTCGAGATGCCAATGGAGCTCAAAACAATGTAGTCAACCATTTTCTTTGCAATCTCTCGATTCTTAACAAGGGCCCAACTGCACAAAGAAAGACAAAAAAAAACGAAAACCGTTAAACACAAACTGCGTTTGATAGATAAAGTACAAAATAAGACTAGTGATTAAAGTAACTATTTTTTTATGCTCACCCAAGGCGACTGCCAGCATGGCCAGTGCTTTTGGAGACCGTGAAAAGCATGATATCTTCATTGGCTGGAGCAGAAATTGGAGTGTACTGTGGCCAATAATAAGCTAAGTCGTGGATCAATATGCCGTGATCTTGATTCACCACCGGTTGTCTTACAAAGCCATCAGGGTTGTTTGGAGAAGTCACTAGTTCAATATATGGCTTATCTTTCGTGTATTTGCGAGCATCACCACCCCATTTGTACAGTCCAGATTTCACGAGGTCCGTTATCAGAGGGTAGCACTGCAAGAATCATACACGTATCAACACAAGGATACTATTTATGAAATCTACAGAACAGACCATTTTTGCAAAGTCACCAATGCGAACTGGATTTCCTATTTAACAGGTTTCCTAATGTTCCATTCTCTTCTTTCTGGATGTTTATCTAGTAATTAAACATTGAGCTACAATAAATGGGGAAAATTGGTATGATAAAAAACAAGGCTTGGCTGTGTTTGCTAAGGCATGTCACATGTACACAATGTGGCTTACACTGCAGAATAGCAGTATGTGTATGAGGGCAATTTTGAAACATCTAAAAACACAAGCATTAACTTCTTGTAACTGGTATGCATAATATATACTCCTACTGCAAAGAGTAAGAGAAAAGAGGGCGCATATCTGTACATAGCAATTATGGCTAGATCACAATGTCCATGTTAAATGGAACAAATCAGCAACCAAAATAATGAATAATGATATACAATAACAATAGTCAGGATTAGAATAAGATGTCTGACAAACTTTAGTAACATTGAGTAATTGACATTAGCATCTAATCTTAACCAGAAAAGATTACCAACAAATTAAATCATTTAACAAGATTTAGAATAGGATACCGAAAGTATGCTTCAAATTAGAAAGGCTTACCGAGTAGTATGGAACTGTGGATACAACATCCATAGGCTCGGAAGCATTTGATGGACAAATCGCATACAGCACAGCCTGTAAGAGCTGCGTTGAACCTGTCCCCACCACCATGTATCGGTCTTCAGTCACTGCGTTGCCAACCAATTTGTGCAATCTGATAACTTCCTTGGCGAAGTCTGGCTCCAAAAACCAGCACAGATTTTTTGGATCAGAAAAGTAACTGATAAATTTCCACCCAGGGATTACAACTGTAGTTTTATCCCCCATCTGTTGCCAATATTTTTCATACATAGTCGGATCCCCACTGCACAGTTAAAACAAGGTAATTCATTAATTTTAAAGGTAGTATATCACAGAGCTTCATCACAAGCCAAATATTCCACCCCGTTATAGGTTTAAGTGTACTACTTACGGAGCCTTTATTTCCTTGACTTCTAAATGTGTCCACTTTGTGCATTATTCTATTTGAAGAGCCAAATTTTAACGTCGTATTACACACTGTACCACTTCCCACGAACTTCTACTTGCCTGCCATGGGTTATGGCGTTCATGAATCAGTTAAGAGCACTCAGATTTCTCACAAAACGAAATAAGGACATGAGATTATGCATACAGCTTTAAATAAAGAACGCGGAGATACTATAACTCACATGTGGGACCCACCAATACCCGATTTTAGAAAGATAGCGTGTTAAATAAAACATGAAGATCAAATAGCTAAAGATCTAAGAAAGATACTACTCCCAAAGGTACAATTAAAGAAGTTTCTTAACATCACCATACTGAGAATGGTCCACCAATTAAAGGTCATTGGTGACCACTCCCCTCCCCTAAGGTAGGTTTTCAATATGGGATGGTGGGACGTAGATATGGCATGACCAAACATATGGTGCGGGTCATATTCTCCATCATATGATCAAATGATTGGGTAAATGACAAGTAAATGTCAGGTCTATATTCATTCTCCACAGTTTCCCAATGACCTCAAAAGTGGTTCACCAAAGATCTTTCATATGAATATGTTAGTGAATTAACAAGTCTAAAAGTCTTAAGGTGTTTTTAAAACTCTCTCTTAGATGTTACCAAAGGACAAAAGGGGTCTGAATGTAGTTAATGAACAAAGCCAACAATGACCCACCAAAGATGCATCTTAATTTTTTTAATTATTGCTATATAAAGTCACTTTAGATTAGCCTATGAGATATGCATATAAACTATAAAGTAGAGTAATATAATTTCAGTTTGTCCAAATGAGCTCTCTGATACACATTGTGACTATGAACATTAATATCATGGCTAAGCTAACCTTCAAATTTAAAATGATATAGAAACAATACTCTTATAATGACTGCCACTACCCCATTGATCACACGCAACACAATACTCGAAAACAACCATGTGGTCCGGGCTCTACAGGAGTAGTAAAAAAGTTTGTTGATTTTAGATTGACCAATGAGAAATGCATATTAAGTAGTAACAATTTCAGTTAGTCCAAACGAGCTCTCTAATAGACCTTGTGACTATGAACACATTTATATAAATCTGAGCTAAGCTAACCTTCAAAGTTATCATGATATAAACAATACTCTGATGATGAATGCCAGTACTCCATGGATCACGTAACACAAAACTCGAAAACAATCGTGTGGTCCGGGAGTGACCAAAACTACATAGTGAAGTATTAGTAATAATAAAATTTTATTGATTTAAGAGCAAGGATTTGCTCAAATTCCAAGTTATTACTAAAATTAGAGTTGAAGCACACAATACAAGACAAGAAGGAATGATGTTGGTCAACAAGGAATGAAAGAATCAAGAAAGGGCCACCCCACCCCCACCATGTATTTAGAAGAAGAATGACATACATACAGTATGATTATGCATGCCATAATCCAACAAGATTAACTTTGGGAAAAACAAAACAAAGCATGCTTTGTAGTGTTGTACTCTAACATGAACAAGCAAGCAACCACCATTGAAGTTTCCAAGCCTCAAAGGAAGGACTTGTCCCTGTCTTTAAAACTGACATAACGTGAACCCCCAAACGCACGTTAAGGAATCCCACCAGTATGTCTTCACTGTCACACAGCCTCAAACCATTCAAACTATCATACTGTATATCAAAAAATATCATAAAAAAGAAACCATTTCTTTTTAATCTTTTTTTTTAATATTAAGATAGTATGATTAGCTTTAAGCCTTTAATACACTTGTCCTCCTAATACATCATTAACCAAGATTTCAACTCACCGCCCCGCTAACTAACTCATAATTACAACAGATTACTAGTAGTATTTCTGCTTAACAAGGTTGGCAGCAAAAATTGACATTTTGTAAAGAACAGAACATTCTTATTAGACAAAAAAAAAAAAAGGTAAAAAATATTGGGAGACTTTGGTCTAATTTAAATTGAGTTGACATTATGATTGCATGCACAAGATCTGAAGTCAAAATCAAGATTCTCTAGAGCTGACTATTTAATTAATTTTTTTTAGATAAAAAAAACAGATTTAAAATTGGAAAGAGTTTGAGTGAATTGAAAGACTTACTGATCAAGATCAATAACTTGTTCATTGAGAAGCTTTGAAGAGGAGGAAGATACTTGCAGGGCGTCCGTGTTTGTTGAGAGCAAAGATCCATTCTTGGCCGCCTCGAGTTTGAAGGTGAAATACTCTTGAAGCTTGGATTTTCCCTTGAAGTAGTCTCTGTAGAGAAAACCGGCGTTTAAGGCCAATGATATAACAAGAAAATGCCCCAGAATCATTGTCCTCATGTCCATTTTCAGATACAGATTCTCCCTTTCGGTATGTCAAGTGAATACCTGATCTCATCAGAAAACAGAATTTAGCAAAAGATATAATATCAGAAATAAAAGAGGCTACAAAATTGAGCATGTAACTGCAAGTGTTTAAGGCCAATATGAGTGGCATTGGCCAAGTAAACTTACAAGGAGATTGGATTAGATTGGAGTGTAATCTTTGAGATATGTTGTTTATGTAGGAGTGGAGGAGTACTAATCTTTGCTGCTGAAGTTATATGACAAATAAAGAGTGGTTTTTTTAACTCTCAACTCAAGTCAATTGTTGTTTTGTTTTGTTTAGTTTATCAGACAAGGAAGTGTAGTGATGGAGGAGGAGACTAATTATAGGCTGGCTGCTTATAGACTGTGCCGCCCTTTCTCTCCCTCTCACAAACACTCACCCCAGCACGTGTTTGAGTTCGTACCCGACTCTTTTTACCAATTACGGTCAAACCGGCCAGTTCGACCGGATTCCTGTTAAGAAACACACCGATTATTCTGGTGGTGTTATTGAACCTTAACCAGTACTCGGCTCACTCGATAAAAATTTCATGCCGTGCTCGAGCTTTTTTTAAACTCACCTTACTGACAAATCGGAATCAGCTCAATGATACTCGATAGGCTCATTAAGGCTCGTAACATACCACACATGCATGCCTTTTTATACACGATAAGGCCTCACATTACTATATTACTATTTTTTTTCACCTTTTTATCATGAGTTAGGTTCGAGTTCGATTCAAACTCAGCCCGGCCCGTTCGAGCCAAACGATCAGAGCTCGAACCTAAAATTTTACTCGCTTTTCCTAACGTGCTGAATTGGACCCGACTCGACGATACTCGGTACATTCGGTACGGATCGTGATATATTCATGTCTTTTTACGCTCAATATTGCTTGCAATATTAGGTTATTAGTTATTTTTGTCATTTTTTATCATGACTGAGGCTCGAACTTGGTTCATATTCGGTCCAAATTCGTTCGAGTCAAATGAGTAGAGCCTGAGTACAAAAAACATGGTTCGAACTTGAACCTAAAACTTTACTCACTTTTGCCAACAAGCCGAGACAATTCATGTATTATTCGAAATTGAGCTGATCTTAATGATATTCGACTCGAATAATCTAGCTCATTCCCTAAAAATATTTAGGGTCTTTATCCTATCTTGTAACATGTCTTTCTATCCTAGTTGCTTAGTTATATTTGTAATCATAATGGGCATGAAATAGCCAAAATTGATTTGAAGAGGTTCAAATATGATAATTAATTGTTTTAGCTCAATTGGTTATACTGAGGTGTCATGACACTAGAGGTCATAGGTTCAATTCTCGTCAAGTGCGAGATTATTTATAGTTTATTACTAGCTTTGTAATGCTACTTATGAAATTGTAATGGTTCGATTATTAAAAAAAACATCCTTCAAATATACAACTCATATGTTGTGGACCTGACCATATAAATTTAATATCCTTTAGTTTATGGAGTTTTGGAGTAAATTTTTGGATTTGACCTCACATTTAGACTTAGGATGAAAACAGAAGTCTTGTGAATATTGTTTTAAGAAACAACCTCAACTTCAGGTTTCGTAATATCATACGGTATTTATTTAATGTGAAATTTTAATATTATACAAATACCATGGTCCATGAATCATACCTCCTCAGTCCTCATTCTCATTAATTTTGACGGGTTATAATATTAAATATTAAAATGATATTTATAGAAGGTTTCTGAAATGAATGTTTCCCTTTAGAACTCATTAATGTACACGTTCAAATGTAAATCGAAAATGTAATAGAAAAGTGATTTTTGAAAGGGGGAAATGTAGTTGAGCTAGTGTGCCAACATATTTTGCAGTAGGAGGGAGCTTTTTTGTTGAGTGCCAGCATCCAACATTGGTGGAAAGTGTAGCATTTCCAGATCGATCTTATTTGGTATCCTTATTACTACTAGTAGTCTAGTACAACTAGTTGCATTATGATTTATGATCAAGAATGTGAACCCCATTTTCTCATGTCTACTCCTTTTCTGCAAATATTCACTTTGAATCTCTTCCACTTTTGCTTTGAATCGTCACATCCATTTTCTGGTAAACTTACTTTGTGAGCTTTAGCTTATGGTTTCAGTGGACTAATGAATAGACCATATAAGTTGCAATTTGTGTCACAGCTTATGTTGCATTTTATGTGATAACTGTTCATTTTCAGGCGTAATGAAGTTAATAAGACAAATAATCAAGAGGAAACCAAATTGAAGGGGCCGGGCGGTGAAAGAGATGATACATACTCCCAACGTCCCACCAAATTATATATATTAGGTTTAGATTGTTCCGCCAAACTATATCATGGTACATACTTCATCTATTTTTGCATACTTTTTCTATGTGCGTTACTCCCTCCCGCGTTCCACCCATTATTTTTACGTTTACTTTTGTATCTGTCCCATTTATTTATTTTACGTTTTTTTTTTCTTTCTACTTTTTCTTAGGCCCTGTTATTTTCATCTGAACTGAACTTATTTGTGGTATAAAAACAAGTAACAAAATCAAATTTAAACTGAATTAATTGATTTTTCAGATGAAGAGAAAAAAAACTTAAAAATGCATTATTATAAATACCGCCACTTAACACATTACATGACTTAATTGAGTATATTTTAATGGTCATAGTTTGATGGTAGAGTATAAAAAAATGGCAATCGTCGTCGTACGGTCAACATCATAATTCAATACATGAAGCCAAGTCTCCATTAATATTGCAGAATAGCTGAGTTTGTAAATTGACATAATCATCACTAGTTTTTGGGGTCTACAAGATCAGAAGTATAATGCTTAGTTATAAAACAGCATTTACAATATGGTTTATATTAATTCTTACACACATTCTTAAGGGACCAATATCTCAAAGAGACCAATTCTTTCCAATAATACTAGTAGTACGTGACAGTTCAGTCATACTAATCTAAACTAGTACTACAACTCCAGTATACAATTTGTCAAATTTTTCAGTATATAGCAATTTGTACCGCTATCGATGAATTCGAATCTAGTGTCACGTAGTGAAGTGTTTGTCACATATACTACGATCCGAGCCGAGTATCGCATAGCTTGGCTCGAGTTCGACAACACTCGAGTTGAACCTACAACTCGTTTGCAAAACGAGTTAAAATTCAAGCTCGAGCTCGAGTCATATTATCAATGTGTGTTCTTGGCTTATTGGCTCGAACCGGGCCCACATATAAAAAAGAAGGAAGAAACATGTAAAAATATGAAATAAGATCAATATTTAAGAATTATTAATTACTCATTACCAATCAATATCTCAAAACTTAAATCGTAAAACAATCAAAGGATAACAAAACGAAAACATCAACAATTCAAAGTTAGAACTAGCATCACCAATGGTACTACTACTATGGGTGTTATAATAGAAGCACATGGACGGGGACGGAGACGGATACGATACGGAGACGTGAAAACGTCAAAATTAAAAAAGGTAGAATACGGGAACGTGCAGGATACGTTTAAAATATATATATATATATTTTTAATATATAAACTAAAATTTATTAAACTGTAATAGCAAGCAAGACACCGTAAGTGTGTATGGTGTAACATCAAATTTTAAGAAATGATAAAATAATACTAATAAGTAACTATAAAAGTAATAAATAAATATAGTAATTTACTCACTCAGTGAATGGTCAATAATTTCAATCTTGCCTTACGACACTACAACCAAATTGTCACTCATCAATCTCCATTCTCAAAGTCCAAGCAAGAATACGTGGAGAAAAAAGAAACAGAGAGTTGCTTACTTTACAACACTACAACCAAATATAGTTGCACACAGTCAATACTCCATTAATCATTCCCAAATCTCAATTTCTCACCATCACACACAATTTCTCACCACCCACCGGAAGGAAGAAACAGAGAGTTGCTTACTTGCTTCTGTATACGTGGTGGCGGCAAAACAGAGGTGTACAGTGACGAGCGGCGGCAACGAACAGGTACAGATCTAAGAATTTCTGATTTTGGGTAATTTAATTTGAGGGATTTCAACTTCAATTTCGAATCTGGGTAGGATTTGGTATCAATTAGGTTAAAAAAAAAGACCAAAAAAAAAAAAAAAAAGGAGGATACGTATCGCCCACGTATCATGGCGTATCAGTCCCGGGGACGTTTCCGCGGCGAAACTTCGGCCATATACACGTCCCCGTGCTTCCTAGGTGTTATATATTACGAGTTCTAATGAATTTTAACGATTATGTCTTATCTGATTCAACTCGTTAGTAAAATGTGGTATAAGGAGGTTTGAACTCGACTTAAATACTTTACCGAGTAAACCGAGGGTAAAGAAGTAGAAGTACTTCGGGTCTGTTATCTTCGTCTAAAAATTGATTATTGTAAATTTAGTTCAAATATGTTCAGTTTAGAGTTCAGAGAGAAGAGAACAGAGCTTACATTGTCGTGACTCGTGAGGGTAAAGAAGTACTTACATTGTCCTTGTCCTTTAACAAGACACCCAATTACAGACGACGTCGTTTGGGTAATCGGTGCTGGATGAGTTCTTGATTTAGGGTTTTCATTTCTGACAAATCTTCTGAAATTCTTGCTTGGGTGTATACCCTCTTCACAATTCTCATCCAATTTGAAACTTTCTCAGTATGTGATCTTATCTCACTCCTTTGTTTAACCACTGATGGGATTTTCTTTGGTCCTTGTATGCAGATGGTCGAAAATGCTGTTGCTAAAGATTTTTGGGGATGGTTCTTTCTCATATTTGGCTCACTATCATTCATTGGTTTTGTCTTCACCGCCATAGTTTCCAAGCTTCTACCTCCGTTTGATAACATCTTCCTTCATGCCATACAGAATGACTGGTACATTTCTCATCAGCTTCACTGCCTCATTTTACTTGTTAAAATTTGTATAAGGTGTTTGTTTGAAGCTCATTGCATAATTATGTTTTCTTGTTCTAGTTCATTAAGTCGTCGTCTCGTATTTAAAAGATCTGTGGATATGTATTGTTGATCAAGTTCTTGGTTTGAGCATAGTGTTGATTCTCCTGTTGATAAGTATAGTATTAGTACATCTCTATGTCTGTAGCTGTCTGTACCAATTGAGCTATGATCGGTGTAAGTACAGAAGAGCCATTCATGCTAACTTTCGATGATGACCGAGAGTCCTGGACTAGTTGTTGAATCACCTTCAATTGAATACACAGAGTTTTGTCTGTCATAATTGTTAGTTTTAGCAAAGTAGGCAGGGGCGGACCCTGGATTTGAAGTTTGGGGGTGAAATTACATACATATAGGATTATTTTGTGAGTTCAGGGGGCCAAATTCTGAAAGATCGATAATACTGTTACCTATAGAAAAAAATCTTTGTAAAATCTTTGGGGGGACAGACACCCCAAAATGCCCACCCCTGGTTCATCCCCTGAAAGTAGGTGGAGCTGATGTAACTGGTTTAAAATTAAGCTAAGTTTTCTACAATATGTTCTGTCATCTTAAGTGTTTGTGACTTTGTGTATTCTGGTACCTATGAAACTACTACTACATGATAATATCAATAAGCATTTCCTGTATTTCTATTTAAAGCAGTTCTCTAAGCTGTAAGGAATGTCAATTCTGCTTCTGTTTATTCCTTCATGGATGTAGACTGATTGCAATATAAACTAGCCCATTCTTAATTTAGACTCTATAGATAGGATGAACTGAATTATAAAATATAGCCTCATACGAATTAGTTGCCCTGTTTCTATTATACTTGGTTAACTTGTGACAATCTTACTGACAATTGTATTTTCTGTATACTAATTATCAAATCATGTGAGTCTTTATCCTGTAGGGACTGTATGTTCTCACATTAAATTTACGACCCTCTTAGTTGTGTTGGGTCCTGAGTTAGCGAATGAGCCTGAGTGATAGTTAAGGGGATGAGATAGACTAGCATTACTGTCAATTGATGATGTCTATTCCTTGTTAGTTAAATTTGCAACCTAAACCGGTTGTCATGGTGGATGACATGTTGTATGCGCTCTAACGTCTAACCTAACTCTTTTTTTGTTCTTTTTTTTTTTTTAAATAATTTATGATGTGAAGATACATTGCAGAATTCTTCCTCTCCCTTGATATATTGGAGACATAGAGGTTGCTTCTGGTGTCTTCTTTAGAACTTCTTTTAGATGTTTCAAATATATTAGAAAAAAAAAAAAAAAGATAAACTTGAACTTCTTTCTATTCTATTTAGGAACTTTGACATACACCTTTAACAGTATCGAACTATGTTACTGTGTTACATATCTGTCCTATATCCATGCTTCCCGGGACGGATTCTTTGGAGGTCTGACAAGTTAGATAAACTGGTGCATTTAAACTAACGTTTCTTTAGCCAGGCAGCTGTGAAGGACTTCTTTTTTATATTTAGAGTTTTCTGGGTGCCCCTACCCGGCTCACCCCCACCCAAATAAAAAAGAAAAACGAAGCACATATAAGAAAGAAGCAATTCACATATTCCATTCCATTGAATATTGACCCAAAAAGTGGGTTGGACCAGCATTAAAAGAAGAGGCTCCCACCCAACAAAAAACATGATTACTAGTTCTTTAGGAAAACTTGTTCGATCTTTGATGAGCAATTGAGCATAGACAGTCCGATCGAATTCTCACATTTTGCCATTTGGTCTTGCATTGCCGATGACTGTCCTTTCATACAATGTCTATCATAGATACTTTGTTCAAATCCTTGCCTTCTTGGAATCTGATAATTGTGCTATAGAAGTAACTTCTTATATGCCTCGGTTTTCTTGTATGAGTGTCTTCTCGCCTAGCTCTTGTTGTGATCCATGACTCGGCTTTTCTGTTATTCCATGTTCTTCCTAGTAAAACGAAAAATAGTATAATGTCATGTGGTTTTTGCAGGTATTATTGCTTCTTGGTGCCGTTGACTCTTCCAATACTCGTCGTTGCAGTATATTTTCACTGGCTGAGCATGAAGTTATTCAAGCATGCATGATATTAGTTACCTAGTGAAGCGGAGGCGCCGTGCATTTATATAATCAATCTTTTTTTGGAAACTATCCGAGATCATCTCATTACGACTCCAAAAAAGTCAAGACAATACAAAGGCCGACTACGCGTCCAGGCCAACCAAAGTTCCAAGTAAAACTAGTGAAACTAATGAAAACATGTTAAATCACAAACAACTATATGCTATTAACCAAATATAAGATGATAAACAGGGTCCTTGAGCTTGGGGAACAACAAGCTGTGCTGTGTAATCCTCCTTATCACCTCCGTGCCAATTTCGTCCACGACAAACGGCCGTTGTTGGAACAAGAATTCGTTTCTTGTCTGCCATATTCCATACACGTATTCTGCAAGCAAGCCTTTAATCAGGCACGCCTTCCATCCCTTGCCCTTCGAGCGTCGGTTCAATTCGCGCACGCCTACGTCCCAGCCTGTCCATGCGAAATTCACTCCAATCCACTGTATTACCTGTTGAAATATGGGGACGGTGACGGGACAAGTAAAGAATAAGTGGTCTATACTCTCCATACCCCCACAATAGCAACAAGCTCCATCCGTCTGAATTCCAAAAACCGCAAACCGGTCTTTCGTTGCTAGTCTTTTATGAAGACATAGCCACAGAATAAAAGAAGCGCGAGGTCTGGCCATGTTATTTAAGATCAAGTCCTGCCATATAACTTTCTCACGAGTACCTCGAAGGCCTTTATATATGCTTTTAACGACATAGCGTCCACTGGTGGTGCATTCATTCCATTCTTGGAGTCCACATACAAGCGGTCGACACTTGAAGATGTATCGAAGGATCCAAGAACAAGACTTCGGCGGCGAGTAGGTAGAGATAGATGCAGACTTGACGTAGTAAGCGTGCACCCAGCGAAATCCAAAGCTTGTCCGTCTTTTGTTGGATGTTCCATAAATGTTTAGCCATTAAGGCCTGATTCCACACCAACAGATCACGAATGTTAAGACCTCCGCAGCTTCGAGGGTCACATAGCTTCTCCCATGCAACGAGAGCTTTATGTGAGTTGCTTTCCTTTCCACTCCACAAGTAACAGCGACAAATGCTCTCGATGTGTTGCAGAACCTTTTTTGGCAAAGGGAAAACTTGCAACCAGTAGTTCGTGACCGAGAAGAGAACACTCTCAATCAATTGCTTCCTTCCCGCATAACTTAAGAGTTTAGAGGTCCAGTGCCATACCCTGTGCAAGATTTTGTCAATGAGGAGTTGGCACATGTTGATTGAGAGCTTCTTAGTAGATAGAGGGACTCCAAGATATTTCACCGGTAACGTTCCTCTAGTGAAACCAGTGAGCCGAACCATCTCAGTTATCTCATGCTCTCTAACTCCCCCAAAGAAGATTCTGCATTTACCCATATTAGCAGAAAGACCCGTGGCGCGAGAAAACTTATGAAATTGCTGCATAAGAAGTTGGATAGAAACCAAATCCCCTCTAACAAACAACATCAGATCATCAGCAAAACACAAGTTGATAATTTTCAGCCTCTCACACTTCGGATGGAAATTAAAATTAGGCGTAAGGGCAAGTCTCTGTAAACAACGGTGCAAATATTCCATAACTAAGACAAAAAGTAAAGGGGATATAGGATCACCTTGACGTAGGCCACGCTTAGCTTTTAATATGCTTGATGGAACGCCATTGATTGAGTATTTATAAGATACAGAGGACACACAAGTCATCACCCACTGGACAAAGAGTAATGGGAATCCAAGTTCTTTCATTATCCCCTCCAAAGCTATCCACTCCACCGTATCATAAGCTTTCTGCATATCCATCTGGATCATGCACCTTGGTGAAATCCCTTTTCTTGTATATCCTTTGACCAGCTCTTGCGCCATGAGGATATTATCTTGGATTGTCTTCCCAGGGATAAATGCCGACTGACTATCATCAACAACCACATTAATGACTTTCCCCAAACGATTGGTGAGGATTTTAGAAATGATTTTATAGAGGGTTGTACCACAAGAGATTGGTCGGAACTCTTTTACAGTCTTGGCGTCTACTGTTTTTGGAATCAGTGTAACAAGGGTACAATTCCAAGCAGGATAGAGTGTACCTTGTTGAAAAAACTCCATAATAGCATCAACAATATCATCTTTAATCATGTGCCACGAAGCCTTAAAGAACTTGGCATTAAAACCATCGATGCCCGGAGCCTTGTTGTCACCAATAGATTTCAGTGCATCTAGAATTTCATTGGCTGTGACCGGGGCAATAAGGCCAGCTCTGTCCGTCATGGACAATTGGGGGCCACTTCGCAAAATCGACAAGTCAACTGCTTCTGATCGCATGGCAGATTCGCCAATGAGCGTCCCATAGAAGTTCAAGATTTCCGCCTCTATATCATCATGTGATTGAAGTAAACGCCCATCAGAAGATTGAAGTTTCTGAATACCAGTGGCTTTAAGTCGCGCACGGACGGATGCATGGAAGTAGGCCGTATTTTCATCCCCCAGCTGGAGCCAATCAATCTTGGACTTTTGTTGCATAATCTTTTCCTCCAACGTCAACCACTTTTCCAATTCAGAGCGGTCAGATTTCACTTTTTCTATGAGCAAGGGATTAAATTTATCCACTCTAAGATCATGTTGTGAGTTCTCCAAGCGGTCTCGAGCTTGCTGTATTTTAGTAGTCACCCCGGATACTCTTCTTGTCATGCCCTTGAACAAGTTCTGGAGTCGTTTCAGCTTAGACCACACTTGTAGCTGCCGGGTTCCATTTCTGCGAATTGCCCAACCAGCCCTAACAGTAGCAGCAAAATCAGACTGTTCTGTCAAACAGTTGAGGAAGCGGAACACTCTAGGGGCAGTGACTATACTGACCAGGCTGCTAACATGGAGAGGAGAGTGGTCCGACAAGCCAGGCTCAAGAATCTGCACAGACACGTTAGAATGCTGCTGAAACCAATTAAGGTTAGCAATAGCATGGTCGATACGAGAATAAACAGTAGAATTTGACCAAGTAAAGTGCCCTCCTTGCGTATCAACACCAAAAAAACCAACATTATGCATGAGATTATGTAAATCAACGTATTCATGCGCATGAACTTCATTTCCACCTTCTCTATCATTGATCCCCATTACATTATTAAAATCACCGAGACATAACCAAGAACCAACAATATTTGTCGACAGGTGCTGGAGATCATTCCACTGCACCCGGCGATGTTCTAATTGATTATGCGCATAAATAAAAGTAACATACCCTTTATCAACTCCATTCGCATCCAGTATGTGGCAATGAATAAGCTGGTCAGTACAAGAGAGCATATGTACTCGAACTTTACTTTGGTCCCATAAAACCCATATGCGGTCGTTTTCATGAGACGAATAGTTGTCAAAGTATTGCCATCTGCGACCAAGTTGCTGACTGGACGTGTCCAGTTGTGGAGGAGACTGAGTGTGCGTAGCCAAGGCCATCCCGTCTCGCGCTAAGCCTGGTTGCTGCAGGGGAGGTTCAGCGGCATGTACCAACGGCTGTACGGGAGCTGGTTGCTGCGGCAAGGCACTAGATGTAGCCTGTTGCTGCTGATTCACCGGCGTACCAGGGCGCTGCTGTGGCCGTGTCTGCTGTCGCGTGGTGTTCGTTTGCCTTCGATTGGGGGGAGGATCATTTTGGGCCCGGGTAGCCTTCTCCACCCATCTCTGACCTTGTTGAGTTGCAGGCCGTACCTGCCGTTGCCCTTGTTTCTTAGCACAATCATGCCTCGTTTTTTGGCACTTTTGACAAAAGGCCGACTTCCATTCGTATTCAATCGGTTGGTCAAATTCGTTCCCTTGCTTATCACGTATAACAATAGATTCCCGGATAGGCTGTGTAACATCCACTTCTATCAACACCCGGGCATAGGATACGCGAAGTTTATGGGCTGTACACTCATCTGTAACAATCGGGGTGCCAATGGCGCTCGCTATTTTGTTCAAACTCTTCTCCCCCCACAGATAATTTGGCAGTTGAGGAAATGTTACCCACGTAGGGATGGACTTCAATAGATTATCCGCGAGGCGAAAGTTTCGTTCCCAAGGACGCAGATACATAGGTCTACCAAAAATCGTATAGGGTCCTCCCATGAGTACCGCATCCTTGTCCTTCTTTGAATGAAATCGAATGAGAAAATACCCTTCATCATTGTAATATAATGAAGGCAGACTCGCGAAGTTCCAAACTTTCTGCATGAATATCTTCACTGCATTCATTGATAGGTCCTCATCCATGACATACATAATCAAAGCGTGTTCCCAAAACTGTAATTCCGATTCTATATCAGCATCATCAATCTGAACAATAATTTTACCATTTTCAATAAGCGGTGGAATGTACTGTAAAGCCAAGCCTCGATCATGTAATCGATTACAACTTAGGGCATCAACCCAAGTCTGTGTTGCCGGTTGGGGGATTTGTTCCGTTTCCTGCGTATTAGTAACAGGCGGTACCTGAGGGGTCACAAGAGGCGCATCAGGAAGGGTAACGTTCTGACCTGGTGGAGCCGGTTGGACAGGCGGCAGCGTGCGATCAAGATCTGTACGCACAATCTCCTCAACCAAAATAACTTCCGTATCTTGCGTTGCAATCTCCATCTGCTCTATCTCCGGATCACTATGGTTCTCCGATCCAGCGGCCTGATCCGCTGCCGGTGGGTCCTGCTTCTTTGGACGGCCACGCGGCCGGGGAGGGGCGCTAGGTTTTTTCTTCGGAGCCATTATTATTCCCAAATTTTTTTATATATATAATCAATCTTTATGTTACACTAACTGTACAAGTAAGCATGTTTCAAAAAAATAAAAAAAATAAAAAAAATTATAAGTATAGAAAGGAATTAGCTACTTATTGGATTACTTACTCCATTTCATTAATAACTTCCTAGGTTTCTATTTTGAACGTCCTATTACAAACTTCCTAACTCAAATATTTTCTAACTCAAATATGAAAAGTTTTTAAACCCACTTACCACTTTTTTATTATTTCTCTCTCTTTCTTTATAACAACTTTTTCAATCTCTGTCATACTTTATCACCCATTCACAATTAAATACTCATACAAATCAATTCTTTAATATTATTCCTTAAAATTGATAATTTTTACCATTTAGTAAGTAACAAAAAAATGGAGGAAGTACTATTTTAGAGTCATGTTCTTTGGACCATTGACATAAATGGGCCTGCGACCACTAAAGATATTACATTAATGTCTGAAAGATTCAGCTGGAAATCTCATTGGCATAAATTATGGTACCGTCTGTTCTGATTAAAATGCATAGAGATGATAGATTGTGGTTATATGAGCTGAGCTGAGAATCGAGCAGCTTGGCTCGAGTTTGAACAACGCTCGAGGTGGGTCTAGACTGGCTTGTTTAATAATTGAGCTAAAATTCAGTCTTCGACCATATATTATTTATACTTAGATAGCATAGTTCGAACACGTGACAAAACCATGATAGCATAGTTCGAACACGTGATAAAATTAATTGGAAAAAAATAATACTTAGATGGGTTTTGTTGTGAATGGGCCAAATATATGGGTATATTTGGGTTAAATGATATAGGGATATGGATGTGTATGGATTTGGACGAGACTTATCAAGCCCCTGCGGGCATCATTTAGTTGAACGATGTTTGGCTCGTTACTAGAATGAGTCTTAAGTGTTTGAACTTGTTCGAACAATCTATGAAATTAGTCGAGTTTTAGGTAAGCCTTGACTCGCCAAACATTACTAATTATAGACTTGTGAGTTGTTGGAAGCTAAAATTAGACCGGATTCATTTCACCTTAAATTCAGTTTTATTATTTAGAATATCATATTATTTAAGTTATTACTTTAAATTGGGATTGGAGTAGTCCGGTCAAATTTATTCATATCAGTTTAAATTAAATAGTGCAAAGCAATCACACAAATCCCTTATGCAATTTCACAAAGACACTTTTTTTTTTAATTTAAAATTCAGCGTATGGGATTCCATAAACAAGTGCCATATCTATAGACATGTTAATGATTCTGTTGTTCAAGATCAACTTTTAGAGTCCCTTTTCGAAAGATTATGTTCCATGACCGCATATATAGCTAGAGCATAAGTATATTTCAAACCCTGGAACAACTTAACTAGGTGGCATGTAATTTCACCTGCAATTTGTTGAAAAATTCCATATTGGACCATGATGATGATATACTATATGTCTAAGTGCATTATTTCCAGCGTGGAAATTACGTGGCGCCAATGTGTCATTAGCCAAGGCTTTTCCACACCCTTGAGACTCAAGTCCACACACACCAACGTGTAAACCCTGCGGATTTATGTGCAACAAAATTCCATTGTTTGGAACGCCTTATATATGTGCCCTTTGGCCATAAGTTCCAGTATCTCTCAATCACCAATACAACCTTACCCTGAAATACTCCTTGCCTCATCAATTTCCCAAGAAAAAATGTCACTCCAAATTAGCCAAGAAGCTTTCAGCTGCGGTGAAGCATGCAAACGCAAATTATACAATGAGCCTGCGGTTGCAATGTATGGTTTAGAAGGAGATGGAGACGATGATGATGGTGGCTACGATTACGCTCCAGCTGCCTGAACGCACAGTCTGATGTGATGCACTAGCTAGTGTTCTAACTATAGACTAGCTGCAATATTAATTTTTTGATGATGGGTACTGAAGTACATACCTTACATGTTGTTTAGAGACAGGCGGACGCTAGCGCTTACTTTGAAACTATATATCCATACTTTACTATTTTGCTCATGATATTGGTGATGTACTGAAGTACTTGTTTCAATTGGATATCTACTTTGCAAATGTTGAACTTTTAGATACTTGAAATTGGATCAATCACTTCATCCAATGGTGCTAAAACTAAGACAAATTTTCTTTTAAACGTGACGAATTATGATGTGTTCATCCGCGAGATATCAAATACGAATTATCTAAAAAAAAAAAAAATCATCCCTCAATCTACATCCTACAACGAAGTGCTAATTCATATATTTACAACAAATTGAACTAAAAAAAAAAAAAAAAAATTAACAAATTTAGCTTAAATAAATTTGAATTTAAAGGAATCAAATTTATTATGTGTAATGTAAAATCTGAACTAAACATAAATAAATTTAATGGTTCTGAAGTTTTTTCAGACGAATAAAATATAATCGAACACCCATATTCTAATCTAGCCCATTGTAAATGTCAGTTGACGATAAATTTAATCACGGGTCATTATTTTTCACCAATGTTATGACCGTATGTAAATGTTGGAAACTATGGAGCACTAAACCGGGATGTATAAGCAATCTTTCCATAAAACTTAACTCGCTCCGCTCTTAGTGTTTAGCAAATAGTTTCTCAAAGTAAAAATACAGTGAGTTTGTACACAAAACACTTTAAATACAAAATTCTACTGTAGTGGATTACATTAATATGGGAAGACGGGCTTTCAATAGAGTAAGAGAATAAGGAGATTTGTAAATCTTTAGATTTCTCTGTTTATGTGTTTTTGTGTTTTTCAATCCGAATCATGAGTGACCTATTTATAGTTTTGAAAGTTTGTGAAAAAAAAGGTGCAACACTTGGAAAATGATGATTCGAGCGCCAAAAGCTATCCATACTTGTTACAATGGAAAAATTAATTGTCTAGACTAGGTCTCTGACTTTGTTATGGACCTTGTGGCTAGAAATGATCCACAATACTCATTAATTGGTTGTGGCTCACGCTTAATTGTTACTTACTCCGTTTCATTAATAACTTCCTAAGGAGACTATTTATCGCGAACTTTGACCACGTATAACTTTTAAATTAAATCGTATCAATATAAATTAAAAGTTGATTATGAAAATATACTCCATTTAATTTCATAATATAATTTTATTATATTTTTCTCTAATGTAATTTAGGAGTTATACATGGTCAAAAGTCGCGATGAATAGTCCCCTTAGAAAGTTATTAATGAAATGAAGGTAGTAATTGTTAATGTTGGATCATTTCAATCCATTAAATAGATAGTCGACGAGTGCGATTCATCGAGGGACGGTTTAATAATATTAGGCGCAAATAGTCCATTTTACTACTATACTAGGCTGCTAGCAGTATTAATTTTATTTTTGGTGTACGTATGTGCTAATTATGGTTCTAAGGTTTTATGATAGCGATTTGAGTTAGATTTAGGCAAAGGATGACGCCTCAGCCCTCACGTCACCCTTGAAGAAAAAGATACAGTACAGTGAAACCTTATCTTGGGGATGGAATAGAAGAAAATATTCTATATACTTGTTGATTTGATTTATTTAAGATAAAGCTGATAATATATATCCAACCATTGGGAGAAAATTAAAGCAAAGCAAAAGCCACCACTGAATTTAGGACACACTACCCTACTATAATGTATTCTCTCTATATTAATTACTTAAAAATAATTTAGATCGAAGTAAAGAATATTTATTCAAGAAAATATATATCTATTTTCCATGATGAATTTCCAGCGGGGCAGGACCACGATAGCACCAAACATAATCTTGCTCGAGTTTCCACATTTTTAAAACACATGAACACGAGATTTCTCATGGAAACCAACTTCCCCTAACCCTATTTATATGCATCTCCAATCCCTTACATTTTCATCACTCAACTCTTTAACCAATTCAATCAACAATACTAACTGCAGCTTTCTAGTTCTCTGCATTTTAATTAGAAAAATGGCTAAAATATCCTCCGCCTTTCTAGACCAGCTCATTGGCTCTTCATGGTACAACGAGAAGACCCACATCGGAGAAGGTGATGGCGATGACGATGATGGTGGTTACGACTACGCTCCAGCTGCGTAATACGTATAGAGTTGATTAAAATGGAGTTGGTTGTCAAGTGTCAACTAACTATTTGCACTATGTACTGTATCAGTTTCTACGTTCTAGTCTAGCTAGTACGTAACTACGTTCTTCGCCGAGTTGGATATTATGTATAATACTATAATAGGATCCTTAAAGGTTTGTTAGCTATAGACCAGAGAGTATTATATAAGGGTTATGTAATATTCCGCTGCTTGTTTATGAGATTATCGTTTTACATTCTCATCTTTAACTTTCAAACTTTGCATTGCAGTCTCAGTTTCTTTTTTCTAGTTAACAAAAAAAAAAAAAAAAAAAAAATTGTATAAATTAAAAGACATGAATACATGATCAACTATCTTAATTTTATTTGACTAAATTAACGTCCAAAGATCCATTAGAGAGAATTTGTATTTCTGTATACAGTTGTGGCTGCCGTTTGTAATGGCCGCGCCCTGGTTTCAACGGTTTCACAGTGTTTCTATCCTCTGCCTGGCTAGTTCTTTGGGCGGTCTCTTGCTTCTGTGTAATTTTTTGTTGTTTTGCTTTCTTTATTGTTTTGTTTAGATTGTTGTTAGGTAGTCTAAGTCTTGACTAAGTTCCTGTCCCTGGCCAATGGGGTGTATCATGTTTCCTCTTCATTCTTGAGAATGGTTCGTTTCCTAACGGAGGTCATCACCTTTCATTTTCTTGCTAAGTTCCCTAAACTTGCAACGAAAGGTATTGCTCTCCGTTGGACTCAACTAAAAGATTTGGTTTGTCACCCCCTACTCTTGGCTTCTTGCTTGTAAGTTGATGTACTAGACGATGGGGGTGGTCGAGCTTCGCAACGGCCATAGCGGGTTTGTGCTGCGAACATGCTTTTATGCTCCTTTTGGTTTCGGGTCATGTCCTTGGCTTGAGATTTTGTGTGCATTTCTTATGCACTCTTGTTTGTTTCTTTTTGCTTCCTTTTTTATTAATAAATTTGCCGATTCAAAATTTTTTTTTAGAGAGAATTGAAGTATTGAACGCCAACAGGTTTTTGTTTTGTTTTACAAAATTACACATGGTTAAATGACTTTTAACAAGGGCTCCATTCGAAGCTATTAATAATTCATTTCGGATAAAATATCATCAATTCTCCCTTCGTCTTCATTTGAACCCCTGCGCATCTTCCTTATCAACACCATCTTCATTTCTACTAGACCACCTTATAAATTCCAGATGTATAGATGATTTCATCACAACATCAATTCAAGTGTATGTAGTGAATAAATAGAAACAAAATCGTTAGCGTAAGTTATAACTAGGGTGGCCGAGTGGAACGCTTCCCCCCCAAAAAAAAAATCTACTTCCTTCGACCTTGCACATTGACAATTAGTTTGGCACTATGTTTAACTAGTTGAACCGTGCTGAGATCTTGGTATCGACTAAGGAGCGTTCTTTGGTGATTTGCATGAATTACAAACAGAACAACAACATAAATAGAAAACGTCTAACGACGGACTATGGAAATAAGACAGACACAGACAACGTCCAAGAATATCCATCTTCATCACTCATCGAAAAGAATTCCATAAACTATTCAGTATTCCACTCTTGTGTTTACTAGTAAATAGGTGCATATTACCCCTATATAATAATTTATACACTGCCCAGTTATGCAATTTTAATATGATTAATTTATCAACTTTTAATTAATGCCCTCCTAAAGAAAATGGATTATCATGCGAGTAATATGTTATCGTATCTAGAACAACGATGCGATTCCATATTTGACTTGATACCATCACTTGATCCTGAAGATTTTAATATTGTCATACTAATCAGTGGCGGACACATAATTTATAGTGAGGTGAAGCAAAAACTATATACGAAAAAAATAGAAAAAATATGTTCAACAATACTAAAGCACCTAGTCTCCCTCCCTCTATATACAATGTTCTCATTCTGATTTTAGTCAAAATATTAATATCCCATAACATTAAATGAATAACATATATATCATGCTATAATATATTTGGAAGAGAGATAGTGCAACAGGACTAACAAAGTATTTGATTTATTAAAGTATTTAATTTTGGCTAAAGTCTATGGGAAGGCCGGCCTTTCCTAAAAATATGGAAAGGCCTGGTTTTACTAAAAACTCGCTGGTTTTTCCAAAACTCGTTGGTTTTGAGATTAAACCGGCCGACCGACCGAGTTTTTACGCAAACTCGGTTTTCTTAATAGAATAAATATAACCATCCACACACTAAACACACAATTCAGCGTTTACTGTGTGAAATTCATTCTTTTCTCTCTGCAAATTCCCGTCTTCTTCTCCGGCTTCCAAATCTCAAACTTTCCCGATCAATGGAAGAAACAAGCCGATTGTTCTCCTTTTTTCTTCGTTTCTGCTACCTTTGTGTTGGATTTAGTATTCTCAATATGTTTTGTGAGATCTAGGGTTTCGAATTAGTTTCTTCTTAGATCTGATTTCACAAATCTAGGGGTTCTGATTTGAAGCATGATGAAGAGGATCAGAAGGATTTTTTCGTTGTTCCAGACGCTGCTAATCCGTTGAAGTAGTTTTCACGATGGAGAGTTGATTCTTCCAGTAAAGGTATGTTAGTTCAGTTGTTAATTTTGATATTGTGAATCTGTTTTTTGTTGTGCTTTGAAGTGTTTGTGGATGTATTCATTCTATTATATGCTCTGTTTGCGTGATGTTATGGCTCAGGTGTTTTTATGTTGCGGTTTTAAGTGTCTGTGGTATGCTTATAAGGTATTTTGATGTTGTTCCCGATGGATTTTGGTTTTATTTTAAGTGTATCTAGTATTCTTATTATTAAACTTAGTTTCTGTTGTTGAATTTTTTTTTCTTTTAGTACTAAGTGTTTCTAGTATGCTTATAATGAATTTTGGTATGTTTTTAAGTGTCGTTGGGATTATGAAATTGATTTAAGTGGGGATATTATGATTTTAGATGCTGATATTTGTGTTGTTGTATTTTTAAGAGATCATGTTATGCTATATAAGGTCTTGTGTTATGATTTTTAGGAGATGTAATCTTATGCTACTTTAGTTTTCTTGATGAAAGGATTACGGTGTAGTGTTATGATTTTAAGGGTCGTGCTATATTTATAAGGGATATTTATAAGGCATCATGTTATGTTATTATTTTAAAGGGTGATATTGTGCTTTTAAATGTGTTGCTGATATTTTACGTTTTTCTTTTTTTTAGTTGTTGATGCTTTTGACACTATAATGAGAGCAGATCAAATAAGAGGAAAGATGCCCCTGTTGTTGGTATAATTGCTGGTTGTGTAGCTGCTGGTGTTTCAGATTATGAAGAGTTGAGGACAATTGAACGGAAGCTACATAGTTTGCGAGTTGCGTTAAAAGTCAACAATATTTTGAACAAGTAGGATTTGTAATAATGTCCTGGACAAACTATTTTATCTGGATGTTATTTGAAATAGTTTCTAATTTGAGCAGTTACTTTTGGCCTTTTTGAACAATTAGTTCGTGTATGTTTTAAAGCAGTGGTTTAATATGAAACTCTTATATGTTCTGGTTATAGTTTTTTATATATGATGTTATGACTTTAAGATACAAGATGTTGCGATTGTTGGATGTTAGTTTGGATCGAGTAGTGTGTCAGTGTGTGATGTTAACAGTTAGTCTTTGCTCTTGGATAATTAGTTTGTGTATGGTCTTAAGTGGTTTTAACATGCAAGCATCGTATGGTGAAGTTTAGTTTTCTGTCTAATTTCTGAAGTGGTATAGCAAATGTCAATTAAATTCTTAATTGATTTCTTAGAAGTACAATAGTGGATACTTAAAACCACAATTGTACGTACTTAAAACTACAATAAGGATACTGATAACTACACCAACTGGTTATAAGAGATATATGTTACGGTTTTAAGGGTTTGTCATAAGAGTTACTGATGATATATTTTGTCATATTATACTTCTAAAATCTTTTGTTATACTTTATTTAAGGTGCAACGTAAAATCAAGACATCATGCAATAAACTAGTGTAAAATTAAATAGTTCATTCATGTAAGGATTATAACATTTAGTCAATTGATGTTTCCACAACTAGTATTATCAAATCAACAAAATTACAACAACCGTTCTCCATTAAAATCTTAATTTGAGTTTTTAGAACAACAACATAATGGGTACTTAAAACCACAACTTGGATACATAAAACCCCAACAAGGGTACTTATAACACACCAATTGTTGTATGAGATATATGAGAACATGCCAACAAGTGTAAAATTGAATGCTTCATTATATTCATGTCAGGTCTGAAACATTCAGTCAATTGGAGTTTTTAAAACTAGTATTCTCAAAGTAACAAAATTACAACAAGCGTTCATGTGGTGTTTCTTATGCAAAATGAATCTGGATCTTTGAAATTGGCTTCTCGTGAGTAAACTTGTTCGTGATCTTTGAAGCAACGAAATTGGTGTTTCTGATACTTGAAGTCATCCTTTGTCATTCCATCTCTCCAGAAAATAGCACTCGGCCTAGCATCTTCACCTACAGGTAGCGGTGATAAAATTATGGATCTCCGTCCTTTTGTTTATGAATAAAAAAAAAAGCATTTCTTTAAATTTTTTGTTCATCTACATGCTTAAATCATAATAATACGATCACGTAAAACATACCATGACCAATTAAAATTATAACTATATACCTAAACAATATACCAATTGACGACATGGAAATAATAACTGATATTACTAAAATCCATAGCATCAAAACTTCAAATTACAACAACATGCCTTAATACCATAGTGATGCAACTTATAACCACACCGGATTTCAATCAGAATAATGTAAAAGGTTCAATTAACATGCTGAAAAGGTGAAATACAATAAAAATGTTGCTAGAATCACATGTTTCCAATTACGAACCTATAAATGTGATGTATAAAAGAATAACAGTAGAACATAATGTTATAACTAGGAGTGCTTATGACCGTATGTACGCTAGAAACTGTAACAATTAGAATACCTTAGAAACTGAAATTCATCCTAACAACCGGTATTAAAAGTATACTATGCAGATTAAAAACCGTAACACAATGTGATTCAATGAAACAATGCAGAAACATACTACACAAACTTAGAACCATGTATAACAACAAGGATTAAAAGTATCCAGGAGCTTACGAAATTGTTGTTAAGGTTCGATTTCTTCAATTATTTCCACATCTCAAATTGAATTTCACAAGTATTTGTAGCTGAACGCTTGATCGATCAACAAATCGGAACGTAAATCAATCGAAATTCAGGAAAACAATTTGTCCTTATGCTCTCCCCCTTTTTTGTTTGGTCTTGATTTTCCACAGCCGAAGGAGGCACAACCATGTTCATTGCAACTGAAAATCATAAAACAAGGATGATTGGAACCATAAAACCATGCATTAAAACCATAACAAGGGAACTTATAACCTCCCCATGTGTCAATCAAAATAATGTAAAAGGTTCAATTAACATGTTGAATAAAGAATACGATAAAAACATGTTCCCTATGACAAACCTATAAATGTGTTGTATATAACACCAGAACATAAAACCATAACTAAGACAACTTAAAATCATAACATGAGCGCTAGAAACTGTAACAATCAGACTATCGTAGGAACTACAACTCACCATTACAACCAGTCTTAAAAGTATGTAGATTCAAAACCATAACACAACGTGATTCAATGAAAAATGCAGAAACATACTACACAAATATAGAACAATATATAGCAAAAAGTCTTAAAAGTATTCAGGAACTTAGAAAAAACCATAACACGACGTGATTCAATGAAAAAATGCAGAAAATAGTAGACAAACTAATAACTAGCAACAAGGCTTCAAAATATTATAAAAGCGTCGATTAATACCATAACACGACATTTTCAAAACCATAACAGGGTGTTATGAAATAAAAATATGCACAAAAATACTACATAAAGATCAATCTATAAAAGGAAGTTTTTTAAAAGTATATAATAACGTACAATTTGTTGCTCTGGTTCTATTCATTCAATAATTTCCAGATCTGAGAAGCTTCCTGCTTCACCATTGTTGTTTTGCATATTCGAATATCCCCACAGCTAAATCAGAATGTTTCGGACAACGATTCCAAGCACAAATTGACTAAAAATATTATAACAACGTCAGTTAAAACGATAACATGTCATATTAAAAACCATAACATTGCGTTATCAAGTGAAAAAATGCAAAGGCATAGCAGACAAACCAAAAATATTATAACAACGTCAATTAAAACCATAACATGGTGTTATCAAATGAAAATATGCACAATTATACTTGACAAACAAAACATATTATTACAGCGTCGATTAAAACCATAACAAGTCATATTAAAAACCATAACATGGCGTTATCAAATGAAAATATGCAGAGACATACTACATAAACATCAAACCATAACAACATGGCTTAAAAGTATATAGAAACCTGCGAATTTGCTGCTCGTGTTGAATTTTTTTCAATAATATCCAGATCTGAGGAGCTTCCATCTCCACTAGTTTCTATTCGGTGATTCGAGTATTCTACCAGCTAAATCGAAGCGTTTTGAAGATCAATTTCGATCGCAAATCGATTGAAAAATCAGAAAAACATCAATTGATCAGAAAACATAGTTGAATGAGGAAAATAATCAAATTCTATTGCAAAATCGTATGGAAATCAGAGATTTCTTGTTAAATAAGAGAATATCGTTGTTGATTTAACCTGATTGAGCTCCGTACAAGTTGTATCGGCTGAGATTCTATTGGATCGAGCTCCGATCGGTGAATTTCCGGCGAGAACAATGGATCGGGAGAATTTGACGTAAAAACACGCAGTTACACCTTGGGGTATGTGTTTTAGGGGTTTCAGTGATTTCAACGTGATTATTGAGGTATATATAATGAACCGGTTTTTTTATAATGAACCGGTTTTTATCTGAACCGCGAGAAACCGCCTAGCGGATTTGGTTTCTAGTTTTTGCCATAAAAACCAGGCCTTTCCATGTTAATAGGAAAGGACAGCCTTACTATATAATAACTCATAATTTTGTTTGCATGTAGCTTGGAGAACAAAATAAAGGAATGAATTGTTTTCACTACACTTCACTCAAGTTATTTTTCATCAATAAATAAATCAAGAATAACAACTAACAACTCAATATCGTCTTCTCCATCAATTATCTCCACCCATTCAAGTTTATATGAGTTCTCAATATATATGCAAAATCCTATTATCGTTCTTTCATAAATTTTTAGAAATTACAATAAGTCATATAAATCTCTAGAAGAAGATATTAAGAAGCTCAAAAATTAGAAATTTAGATCATCTTTTATGATTAACAAGGATATATTTGATATATTAAAATAGTTTAGGGGTATAATATTACTTTCTCATCAAAATTTGAGGTGAGGCACTTGCCCCACGTTGGCTTAATGTAGGTATGCCACTGATACTAATTCTCTAATTTTTCTTTTTTCTCTATTTATATTTATACTGATGCTCGGTTTGACGATTAATTTAATCAAGTATGGTTAGACCCTTTTGTTGGAAAATATGAAGAAAAATGATAAATAAATAATACCTTTGTGGTTTATTTATATGGAGACCATTTCTTAATTATCGATTAATTAAGATAAAGTAATACAAGTACATATCTGAAAGCTACTCCGTAAGAGTTTCGATTGGATATATTGGATGCCCATAACGGACTTTGTGTTAGTGAGGAATAAGTGTTTAAAGTTAGAAGGTTGAGTGGGTGTGTCCCACATTGTTTGAGATAAAATGAAGTCTCTAGTTTATAACTTACTAGTTACTACTTGGTGTTCAAGTTGTATAACTAGATAAGTTATGTGCAAATCCTGGCCAGATCTGTACCCGAAACTAGTGAACTTGTGTACGAGTGGGTGCGCGCGACCCTCGTACGTGAACGGAACCAAGCTCAAGGGGAGTAGTCCTTAAGAGCTAGGGTTTTACTAGTTCAACATTTCAAGACCTTCTAGAAGATGTTGCTTCATGTTCACATTTGTAACTCATGGAAGTTATAAATAGTTAACATGACATTTGTTGTCTTCCATAAGTTACAAAATATATTGTAATAAAATACACTTATGGATGATGAATTGTACTTAGTGGAGATGGAGTTACATACTCCATTCCTCACATATAAATAAGTCTCATTTGTGTTGGAAAAAGGATGAGATACCAAAGCTAAATCTCTTATTTCCTTGTTCCTTTCTTCTCGACTTCCCTTCGTATAATTTGGGCACCAGTTTACGTTCGCCAGGAACAACTAGCGAGTGCAGCTAGTTGTTAAGGTTTAACCGTTGTATCTTGGGAAATAAACGTTCAACGATACCTCAAGCACCGTAGTGAGGGGACGTAATTGTTTTAAGGAAAATGTGCATGCACATGCCTCGGTTTTATGTTTGATAAAATACGGTTTGATTTATTAATTTTTCTACATATAATAATTCATTTTATACTAATATCTTCAATTTCCTCTTTGGAAGGTGCAACACCTTTTTAAGAGCCGGTTTACCCATCGTACAAAGCGTGAAATCAGGATCATTAATTTTAAGTAAACTTAAATCTTTTACCATTTAAGTTAACAACTATTGGTATAATACTAATACTCTATATATACGTACATATAGCATGCATATCTACTTGATGATCCAGCGTGGAAATGAAAGATTACATGGGGCGTTGGTAAGCTAGGCTATTACACACCCAGCGCGTGCATAGCTTATTCCAGATTATGTGTAGCACCATTGGAATTAATTCCTTTGTGGTTCCAATCAAATAAATTGATGATCACCAACAAAACAAAACCATATCTGCAAAATTCCAGTTCAGTCCACTTCACATCACCTTTATTTGTGCACAAAACAAAAATGTCACTTTAAATCTACACACCAGAAACACTTCACTCACGCGCGACTACAATCCATCTCAATGAAGTAGCATCTTTGTGGTGCATAAATTAAGGAACGCTGACATATCTTTTTAAAAATTATTTAATTTGATTAGTAAAAAAGAAGAGAGTTGGTGTAACCGCTTCCAAGGTATTTGGAATGGATTACACACCTAAAATCTCGAAATGAAGAGATTTGGTGTAATCGCTCCGACTTGACATTTATTGTAGTCGGCCATAATTAATATATTTTATAATAAATACACCTATACAACACCCTTACCACTCGACCACCCTCCTAACTTTGAGACAAAGCTCCTTACTTTCATTGCAAAGAACATACTTAAAATCTCTATATGCTCTTCTTTCACACGCCTATTGTTGTAATATAATCTAGCCTCCAATTAAGTTCGCCACAAACAATTAACAAGTGGAGTAAGTTCTATCATTACAAACAAACGTCCCCGTGGAGTTATAAGGTGGTCCAGTGGAAGATAGATGTGATAGTGAAGGAGAGACATAATGCGGTTTAGGTGTGGGGATATAAAGTGGTATTAGTATATTATAGAAGTAGTTGTAATTTTTATTTTAAACGGCCAATATTAGAACTACTCATATACTACTGCTGTATAATAATCGTATATCACATATCTCCACACCTAAACCGCCTTATATCTCTGCTGGAAATCGAACGCTGTACCTCTCCTTTCACCAACTCAATTTTCTTCCACCATGGGAGTAGGTGTAATATTTGCCTAAATACATGTAGGTAAAGGATGTAATTGGTTAAAAACCAAGTACCTAATTAAGCAAATGCCTCAATTTATTTCTAACTCAAAGTATTCCATTACAGTTCTTATCTTATATACTATTGTTGTATTGTTTAAACTAATATTTTCGATTCCTTTTCATCATGAGTAACAGTTTTCCCCTTTAATTTTGTGGCGCAATAAAATAGTCCACCATGATTGCAAGTCAAATTCTGTCCTTTTTGTTTCCACAAATTGAAGCCATAAAAACCTAGAACGCACGTAACTACTACTTGCATGGCATATTTCTCAGTCGACCACACCACTTTGATCGAACAAATTCCCAGCTGTTGCACTTTCCACTATATGACCTGTCAAGTGGAGCTTCGAAAGGTAACGATTACGTGGCGCCAACGTGTCATTGGGCTAGGATCTTCCACACATGTACAAGTGTGCAACACATGCAAATCCTATGCCAGATTATGCGAGTCTGGTGTGTTAGTGTGTAGCAGCAATTCACCTTTTGGAGTGCCTTTATGTAGACTATATATACACACTGCCCCTTTCTGTCTACCTTTCATTCACCAACAAAACCATTACTGATCATATAAGTATATACTAAACTCCTACTTTAAAAGACTCCTCTTTACTTAATTTTCCCTTACTTACATTTTGTCGAATACTACTATCCGAATAGATCAATAGAAAAATGTCACTTAGAGTCTCCATCACTGCTTCATTGAAGCTTGTGTTCGATGGTGAAGTGGTGCTGCTTCGGCCAGAAGACTGCAGTCGGAGTCCTACTCATGTGGCAAATTTTGGCTTGGAAGGAGATGGAGATGATGACGATGGAGGCTACGACTATGCACCGGCTGCTTGATTCAATCAGCCCCAGGCTACTATCGACGTTCTAATTAATTTTAGAAGTCTCCAAGATTTTTGATAATGAGTAGCGATCATTGAGCCTTAAATTTTGTGTACGAGGTGTACGTACCTTTTTTTCTTGTATATGGAAGTATACAATTGTATGACAGATAATGTTCACCTCCACCTATATATTATGCACTTATACACGCTCATCCGTCCAAATCATTTGAATTTCAATTTACTTGGTTGTTTTCTATACTACAAATAAGTTCAGACCGTTTATGTTGATACGAGGAGAACATAGCGCTAATCGGTTTGAAACAAGTTGATGTTCATACCTGAGGCTGAGGTTAACAATGTTGAAATTGGAATCAGTTGAGCAATGTTGAAATTTAATAACGCTCACGCGCTTACACGACTTAAGTTACACGAAATCGCGAAATAACGTATGCCGGGGGAAAATACTTGGACACCTTTTCCCTTTCCCTTTGAAGTTCTCTAATGAAGTGATGAAATTCAATTCATATCCAATTAATTCCTCCAAACAAAATTGATAGCCAAGACTGAAATTCAATCAATCGATCATGGCGGGAGATAACAGCAATGAAGCAACAGAGGATACTAATTGCAGCTTCCAGTGGGATGAAAAATCTCAGCTATATTACCATGCCAGGTTCTTTTTTTCTCTGAAAATTACTACTTGTTCATCTGGGCAATTTATTAGCACTTTATATAGCTTCAATTAGTACTCAGATGAATTTTTGATTGCCCAATTAGGTTTTGCCGTTTTGCTTTATTTGATGCTTATGAGTTATTATTTGCTGATTGCCCCAATTAGGTTTTACTTTGATGATTAATTTTATTATTCGTTATATTGATTATATGCAGCTCTGGGTTTTACCATGATCCACAAGCTGGCTGGTATTACAGCACCTCAGATGGACTTTACTACAAATTTGAAAATGGGAATTATGTGCTTCTCGAATCCAATCACATGGTGTGCTTCTTCTTTACTCATACTCATACCATTTTACTCAGGTTATCTAGTTCTAGCATTGTTTTGTTTTATTGAAATTAAAGTGCACCGGGCTGTTTTAGGGCGAAGATCAGTCTGAAATGACTAATACCAATGGTCAAGAGACGGCGGAAGTGGAAATGCAAGTAGGAGAAGTTTCTGTTGGCCCTTCTGAAGGTGTGTTAATGTCTTTGCTATCAGTTTTCCTAATTCTTAGCACATATGTTTAGAATGCTAAACTGCCTCATTAGTTGTTTTCGCGTTTTTATGAATATTGAAAGTTTATGTGTTACCGAGTGCTTAAACTTGTCAGCAACAAGTGCTTTTTAGATTCTTATTTCATCTCACTGATGAATTTTGTTCTGTGATTGAGTACAGAGACAGAGTCCTTGGCTTGTAATAGCAATGACCAATCAGAGTATCCACCACCACCATCACAATGGTATTCGCAGATTCAGTCAGTTTTTATCAATGAGATTCTAGAGGCCTAATCCAGAACTCTGATACGCAGGCTTGAAGACACCCTCATTGAAATGTATCTATCAGGCTATCCCAACCAAACAACTGATGCAGCTCCTTTGAACTTGGAGATGTCTGTTGAAACTAATGACACAGAGAGGATAGATGCATCAGGACATGGTTCGTTTATCTCTTTACTTCTTTTTATGTAGGGTGATAGGAGAGTGTATTATGGGAAGGATCTGATAGTTTTTAATTTGTCAGGGCAAGATGATGATATTGAAGAACTGGAAGAAGGTGAATGGATTCCTGATGATCCCCAATTTTTAAGTAATTTGAGTGAGGACAGTATGAATATGGATGAAGGTATGTAGCCTTAAGACTCAAAATTACTTAAATTTTCTTCTTTCCATTTTGTAAGCCACCAATCACCAGATAATGACTTCTTTCATCTATAACTTTTGCACACATTGACTAGACATTTGAATCTTTAAAAGAAAAGTATTTTGTTTCCTCTGTCATACTTGTGAGGTATTCCAGTTAAAGAATTTTTTTTATCTTTGTTTGCAGTTTTTTATAGTTTTATCTTGAGTTCTGTATCACAGTTCACGATTCTTACTGATGGTTGAATCGATCATCTCCTGTCAGGTATTTCCCAGGAGGAAGAATATTGGCGAGCTCAATATGGTCAAGTTTGTCAAAAAGATGAAGACGGGATGTCAGATCTGCAAGCAGTAGATTTATGGGACTGGGCTTTGGTTAGCGGGACTAAGAAAGACGGAAAGACGGAGGTTTCCAAGTTGGTTGGAAGACTTACTAAGCGCTCTAGCCGGACTCATCCATCAGTTCCAGCAGGTGGTTGTAAACTGAGAACTGCACCAGTATCTGAAGCTCACCTTGATATGGTACGAGTGACATCAGGTTTGCCAGTTATCCATTGGTTTAGATATTATCAATATGTTACAAAAATTGCTGGGCAAACATTAAGCTGCTAATCTGACCTACATTTGAGTAACCCCTATTAGTAATAACAATCTTGCTGGAGGAAGAACCGAAAACATGTTAACACAAAACCAATAGTTTTGTGAAAGTCTCCAACTCTCATGCATACTCAAGCACACACCACACTCTCGCCATTAGCCCGTATATTCATGTAGTTACACGATTGCAACCAATCAGCTACTATTATTCTTTCATGTCATAGGTAAGGTTTATAGATTGCGGATTCCTAGCATGCAATATCTGGCTTGCTCTCCTGGTTATGATGCTTCCAACCCAACTAAAGATTGGGGCTTTCCACAACTGTCCATGAATAATAGTCAAACAAAGAAGTTGCCAAAGTACGATTCACAGCATGAATCTCAAACCTTGGAGGTTGGTGCTCATGTGGGAAAGTCTCAATTATCAACAAAGCTTTCCTTGTCTAAGAAGGTAAAAGTATTGCAGCTGCCATAGTTATTTTATAATACAAGAACTGCATCATTTAGTTGGTGACTTAATTCCAACTGTTCTAATTACTGGCATATTCAAGCTGCATCCTAAAATTGATTATTTGATATTTTAGGATCATATGTATCGGGATAGAGCAGCCGAGAGAAGAGCTTTGCATGGTGGCTTTGGTGTAGGTCCAGGACAAAAGAAGTCAGTTACTGGTGGTGACTCTTCCCCATCATCTCCCACTTCTTTACATCCTGAAGATGCTGCAGCCGAATCATTGAACATTTCATTTGGAGAAGGAAGTTATGCAAGGAAAATTCTAGAAAGCATGGGCTGGAAACAGGTAATTGTCCATGCCTTGTTGATAATTTATCATCTTAATACAGAGCCAAAGAGACCTTTTGCGGTAGCAATTAGCTTAGTCGGCCTAGCAATTGAATTGTTCATTCCCTCCCATCCACCCTTGAGCTTCAAATTATGAATTTCTTACTCGATAAGATGAAATGGTACTATCTGAGTTGAGGTCTGAAGGAGCCTCACACCATTTCTGAATAATGATTGAATCAATTATAATTTAAGTGTTGTTTTCTTTGTACAGGGAGAAGCACTTGGGGGTAGCATGAAGGGTTTGACTGAACCCTTGCAGGCAATCGGAAATAAGGGAAACGCTGGTTTGGGTTTTGATGATGGCAGAAGAAGAAGGTAATTTGGAAATCTGCTGACTGGGTACATGTATGTATGATCTTACTTTTCATGCTTCTGCATATCAGTCATCCCCATTAGAACATATTCACCTCTTGGTTTATGGTCAGTTGTGTAACTTAATGCCTATAGCTCGTAGTTAGGGACATCTGCGACTACACCCGTTACGTGTATACAGTGTCTCTGTTGTCATAAGTTGTAACTGTGCTTCGGACGTTTACGGGAATAGAATTCGGGTAACAAATGAATTGGTGTGGCATGTCAGCTCCACGAATGGCACATGGAAGGTGAGGCTACTACCACTTTGAGAGTGAGCCTGCCTGCCTGCATGTGCCTAGTTGGTTGGAGTATCAACAATATCTCAAGTGATCTTGTTCTGTCTATGGAAATGAAGGCAAGAAACTGTTTAAGAGTATCATTGTAGTAATTGATGGGGATTAAAAGAATTTTGCCTTTTGTCGGCAATTAATGGTGCTTAGTTTAGTAGGATTGGATTTGCATCAATTCAGATAGATGAGTAGCTACTAGGGCCAAATTAACAACAGAATCGAAATCAATTGGGCTAAACAAAAGTTTGGCTAGCTAGGTCTTTGAGGTGGTATTTTGTTTTATCAAAAGGGCGTCTCTTTAATTTACAATCTACCCCAAATTCATTATTCCCGTGTAAGTATTTGTTATTCGCATTTTGGTTTAAAAAATGATTAAGTTCAGTTCATGTTCTGTTCATGTTCTGTTCAGAATTCGTTCAGAATTCAGAAGAGAATCTTATTTGATTTCCACATTTGTCCCAAGTTATAGAAATTGAAGTAGGTAAAACATCTTATACTAATTGATGATTAGAGATAAATTTGTACTAATTGATGATTATGTAGTTCAGTAATTGACAATGATGATGTAACTAAACCGTGGTGGTTACACATTAAGACTTAGTTTGGGTTGGAAGAAATAATAATTGCCCTGCCTTCATCATCAACTCGTTGATTTTTACGTACTGGAAAAAAGAGTTCACTTTAACTTCATAATGGTCGTCCCTAAGCTTCCTACACCATGTGAATTGTGATTAAGAAGAATTTCCAAATGTGGGTATCTTCAGATTGATTGAATCGTATTGTAACGCATGAATCGTACGTCCAGGCATGGCAGGCTCTAAAAGGAAAGAGAATGGGATATGCCCTGCGACATATATAGTAGTTAATCAATTGTCTACGATAATTAAAACTAAATAGAAATCTAAAAGAACTATGTGACTTAATCTTAAAGGAATCTTTCAGATACTCTAGACACTGGCATATTCTAGATGCTCTACGTTATTAGATTTGTTGGTCCACAAACTAACCACAACTTGTGGCCGTGTGGTGAAATCCCCACACCAAATAATTTCAATCACGACGGATACAAGAATAAAAAATGACTAAAAAAATTTCATAACGAGTTGTACATAAACACACTTACATAACTGCACTATATACCACTCCAACTCTAGATTCTCAACCAATTGTCATGCTCATAATCGCAATCACACCACAAAAAAAAGTTATTAAAAGAACAATCACAATTAGGCGTTAGACTGCACTTCAATTCAACCACACTTTGATTCGTTTCAAGGCCGTGTTACGCTTAAGAGATTTAAAACTAGATTGGAGCTAGTAGCCTTTGGCTCAAGTTCTGCAACAAACTCTATTAAGATCTCCCAAGCTATATGAACTGTTTACACGTTCAAATTTAAACCACCCCAAGTTGAAGTTTACTTGGATGAGTGAGAGAGCTCCTTGGTTGGACATTAATCAGAGCCCCACACGAGTTTGGTCTCACCTTGTTTAGCTTTACCCATCTTTCTTGGCATGCAAAACTGTAGTGTAATACAATGGGAAAAGATAAGACGCATAAATACAAACTGAAGATACAGTTAACATAAAAAGCTAGCTAGGTGGTTCTAATTAAAACGAGAAAAGTTACGGAATAGTAATCCTCTATCCTGTTAATAATGTGTCGATATGAATTTTGGCCATAAGTTATCTTGAGAAAATATTTAATAAAGCTATATTATGAAAAATACACTTCATTAACTTTCATAACGTTATTTTGTTACATATTTTTTTCGCATATTTAGAAGTTATTTGTGGCCAAAGTCGACCCCTAAACTTTAAAACGAGACATTATTAACGGGACCTTTGGTATTACATGATTGTATTGGTGAAATATGTGGTGGAAATGGGGGACCTAAGGGACCAATGTGCACCACTCCATTGTTGATGAGTCAACCTCAATGTTCTTTACACCCCGTCAATCCTCCAGCATAATGTAATATTGCTCATCATCAATTCATCCTAATTTAAAGTTGCAATTTTTCAAAAAGTTTTTTTTTTTCTTTAGTTGCTTAAAATTTTAGATTTTATCTTGCACGCACGCAACAAAAGTACTTGATCACTAAACCAATCTCATACACTTTTTGTCTTTCATTTATTTATTTACTTTGATGTAAAGAAATTTATCTTTTGGGAAATCAAACTTGTAATAAAGAACCGTATATCATATTGGTGAAAATACTAACGAATCATGGATTTTTGGTAATCCAAATACGACTAAATACGATTAATATTGTGGTCTATTTCGTGTTGACCCAATTGACGGGGCGCATTCTCCCCGAAGTTTGTCCCAAGAGATCAGCCTTTACATTATTCCACTTGAGAAGAGTCCAGAGAAACATTTGAAACTTTGTGTCTTTTTCTCTTCGTTGTGTTCCACAAAGTTTACATCGTTTTGGTTGGTAATCAACTTAGTGGTCTTGGTTGTGTTGTGCACTACAAAGAGGGATTGTCGAATTCCTGAGGCTAGCTAAGCCTAAGCCCAGGGGCGAAGCTACCCCTGCTATGAACCCGTGCGTTGCACGGGTCAATTTTTCAAAAATAAATAAATTAGTAGTGCTTATTCTATTAATTTCTTAAGTTGCATACAGGTTGGTTTTGGGCTTTTATAGGTTCATTTGCTTAGTTATGGTGCAATAGTTTAATTACTGAGGTTCAAGAGTAGTGTATTTCGTTATTATTAATTGTCAAATTATAATGTTGTTTCTTTGTGTTTCAAGCTACAGTATAATGCAATCTAAAGGAGGAGAGAGGAAAACAAGATAAAATAAGGGTCAAGGTATTATCTATTAGATTTTTCTTGTTAAATATGAAGTTATAAAAACTACTCTACATTTTAGCATAATAATTATGATATTATATTTTTAGAGTAATTTTTGTAAAAGTCGTGATTTTCTTTCAGATCTTATTGGGTAAGATAGATATTGATTTTTCTCATACGTGATTTTACTTTTTCTTTTTTTTTTTTTTTTTTTGACATTTTTGCTTTTTTTAAATCTACTGTTAAATCGCATGTGACTTAATTAAAAATGACACACGGGTTGTTTTAAATTCCTGACTTCGCCCCTCTGGCTAGGCCGAAATGGGACTATAGGTTCACTAACAACCTCTAAGTCTCTAACACAATAGCTTGCACAATTCATGGTTTATGATGTTATGGTCTAATCAAGTACTCCATGCAGGACATGCTTTTCTGTGTAATCACGACTTCAGTGATAATTAAACATGCACATATTTTTCATTGGGAAATATCAGCTAGCAAATTTAAAGTTTAAACTTCGAGTTCAAGGGGTAGATCAATTACACACAAGAAAACTTTATATTAGAGGGTATATTGTTGAGCAAAAAGCATTATACCCCTGAAGTTTTGACTTTTGTGCAAAGTGTGTCTCAGGAATTTCCATGCATGTCTGAAATTTGTGTATTGAAATTCAAAGTTTATGGGCGGACGTGCAAATCCTACACACGGCCTGATTTTATAATACAAGTTGCATATACATGCATGCATAAATTTGAAGGATCCAAAACAGAGGTTTAGACTAATGTGAAATCCAATAATATATAATCTAGAATTGATATTATTGTGAGAGGCGTCGTATTCGGGATTAATTGTAAAAAAATCATAATATTATTATCTAATACATAATCTCAAATTTACACATAAAACTCATGTGAAAATGTGTCATTCTGCTCATCCACCAACAAGGTAGTATTATCGATCTTTAACGGATTTTTTATTTGTTTGATTTCAATGTTGAGGAAGAAAAGTGTAAGTTATCATAGAGATGTACACACGTGAAGATGAGTGTTTCCATTTCATTCCACTTAGCTTTTATATGATGAAATAGTAATTCTTGTCAAAATGTCTACTTTTCACTATATAAGCAAGCACTCAATGTGAAGACATATAATGAAGCAAGCTTAGATATATCACAATGCCATGGCATAAATTGTCTACCCCTTTTCCTTTGTTTTGCTTTCCTTGCTTTTGATACATAGTTTGTCTTCGAAGCCACTGAAAGTTGTAGTATATGTGAGACTATTAGTATCTCATATGATCAGAATCATCAAGAAAAAGAAACAACAGTAGTACATGACATGTATATGAATATGATGAATGATTCCTCATCTTTTGACATAAGTTTCATTCTTCTGGAAATTCTGTCCGTATCAATAATTCATAATTATGATAGAAGAGACTAATTAAAAAGGTCCTTCTTCAACTGTAGTCTGTAGATTCATCGAGTCATGCATACCCCATATCACACGGTTACAATTGAGTTATAGTACAATATTCAAACTTACTCGACCTACCACTCCAACTATTGCTATCATTTTAAGTTTATTTTTGTATTTAATTTGCATGTCGGTGTTGTAATGTTTCCACCATTCAAAAAGTTACATTCACTCACTTCTGAACTCAACCTAAAAAGAAAGAATTTAAAAGATCGCTCCCTTTGAAATTTGGTCACCATTCCCTTGAAAAAAAGCATTATATATTAAGGATTGATGGCTATCTAATCTATATGTGATAGTTTAATACCACCACCACTCACATTTAACCCTAGTTTTTCTCTGGTATAACAATTTTAGATATTTCTATTCAACTATAGTAAGCTTCTATTCTCTCCGTATGAACAAATGCCACTTTAAATTTTCTTAATTATTTTTCGTTGCCAACTCCAATTACTTGAAACTTCCTAGCTATCTCTAATCTTTAAGTAATGGATTCATATATACAAATTCCGGGTATATTCAAAATATGATACCTCGGACACTATCTCATAATTTTAGATTCGATCCCGGTATATATATTCTTTGATTTTGAGTGGTGCAGCATGAGTAGTGGTTTTATTTTAGTTGAGCCGAGTCAAGCCAAGTATCGTTGAGTTCAGCTCGAGCTCAATCGTGCGGGTTGATCTCTTTAACTCTTATTATTATATGTTTCGTATGAATTAGGTTCTGGTAATCATCTGATCATCAGATCATATACAAACAGTAAATAACCATTAGTAACCTTGAGCACTAAGTTATATAGTATAGTAGAAGAAGGCAAAAGAATGATTATGAACAGCAAAATGTGCCCCGAAACAAAATTGTCCACAAGTCCACCAAAAGAAAAAAGGATACCAACAATGGGGAGACAATAATAATTAGCGATTGAGAAACTGAGCACATACAACAGTGATCTTTCACAATTACTACTATAAATCATCACCTAGTCAATGGACCCCCTAATTACCTTTGTTTTTACCTACAAATTATCCTCTTTACCTTACAAAAGTCTTGCCATTAAATTCCATATATATGCACCACTCTTTAACTTGTTTTGCATTACAAAACACACACACAAAACACTACTACTATACAGTATATATAGTGACAGACACTTTTTAAATTATTAAACTTACAATAAATGTGCATGGAATACCAAAAAGTTGATGTCTTTAATAGTTATATATACTATGTGGTTTTGTAGTTTGGTTTCAAACTTGAAGAGTAATTGTACAGATAAGATGAAGGGAACGGTCAAGTATTTGGCTGGAATTGCTGGTGCAAGTGGCTATGGCTCCAAAACAACTGCTGACCAGGTTGCTCAAGATTGCTTCCCACTTTGCTCCTCCATCTCAACTACAACACCAAAGCTCACTGCTATTGTCACTGGTAATTTATTAGTTCCTTCATTGTTTTCTCACTTGGCTCTTTAAATCTTGTGTTTCAAAGCTTTATAGCTAAGTTTATTACTGAGTAGTATTGATTGGTGTCATGAAATTGAATGAGCATATCATGTCTTAAAGACTTCCTGCACGTACGTATTATTGATTAAAATCTTGATTTTGAGAAAATGATGTTACAGAACTTTTTTAGTTTAGTATAGTGTTCATAATGAAACTTATATGAATGACAAAAAGTCCATGGTGATTTCATCTCAGTGAGCTGAATACCAAGACGTTTTGGTACCTTTTTTTCTTTCTTCGTTTTGTTGAGATTTTAAACCGTATGAGTTATTCGATTAATCCACCAACATGTACTTGTTATATTTTATTTTTATAAATTTTGTAGTTTCATTGATTCGCAGCATATTACGAACGAGCATATCAAGTTTCCAAACACTGGTGTAATGGTGTATCTAGGTTTAGAACGATATAATCTCGCCTACTCTGTTTCAAATCATGGCTCCGCCTCTTCTAAATGTCTAGCAACATATATACTGCAACAACAAATTAACATGAATAGATGTGGTATATTCTCAAAATTCTATTCTATTTATTACTATATGTAATAGTTCTTTTCAACCTCCATATATTGTCATACATCATCATCCATCACTCACTTAATTGAGTTTGTTAGGATTTTAGAAAATTTCATAGATTAAAGAATTTATGAAATTAATCTTTTCATTTAAAAATTGGGCCTTTTTGTATTTTAGAGCATGTCCAGGCGTTTTATCATCTCCAATTAGTAAAGCATATTGTATTTTATAATAGTAACTTTCTGTCATTCTTGATCTTTGCAAGATTTAGTATTGTCCCTCTCTGCTCCATTCAAAATTCTCAGTGACTATTGGTTCATGATTTCTTGTAGAGTACCACTAATCACTCATCACTAATCATATCATGCCCAAACTGCAATTAAATTTATGTACACAATTATAATTTTAATCACCATGTATATCACGTTCATGTTCATTTTAAAATATTTTCAATTTAAAGATAATTAAATTTTCTGATCGTTCTTTTTTCTTTTTTAAAACTAGGCGCGACAAGTGGGATTGGGGCGGAAACTGCAAGAGTACTCGCGGAGCATGGTGTGAGAGTAGTTATTCCAGCAAGAGATGTAAAAAAGGCAGGAAAAGTGAAGGAGTTAATACAAAATGAGAATCAAGAAGCTGAAATAATCATATTAGAGATTGACTTGAGTTCATTTGCTTCAATACAGAGATTTTGTTCTGAGTTCTTGTCAATGGGATTGCCTCTACATATCCTCATGTATGTTATGAAATCAGTATTTCTTTGGATTATTCATTGTTGTTATAGTATTTGCTAGTTTGAAGTTTTTAAGTGTTTGTTGCTTTCTAATATTGTCTCTTTTGAAAAGTTGTGGGGGTGAAAGCAAGAAAAAGAAAATTATAGTGCATGAGTTTGATGGCTGATATTAAATATATTAATTGTTCTCACATTAATGTGCAGAAATAATGCTGGCAAGTATTCACAGAAGCTGGAATATTCTGAGGACAAAATTGAGCTCACTTTTGCCACAAATTACTTGGGTAATTCATACTACTTGCCAAGTTTTTGTCTTTTTTTATCATCAATTGTCTTTTTTTTATCATCAATAAGTACTCATGTGTACGTTTGGCAAAACGACTGATAAGATGACTCGTAATTGGTGAGTAACATACGGTACTTTTTCAAATCAGACACCTTAGGTATTCACCAGATCATCTTATTTGTTGCATTGAAACAACATATTTGCACTATGTAACTGACAGATTGTTCTTGTTTTCCATATTGAAGGTCATTTTCTCCTAACAGAATTGCTGTTAGATAGAATTGTGGAGACAGCTTCACAAACTGGCATAGAAGGAAGAATAGTGAATGTTTCATCTGTTATTCACAATTGGGCTAATAGAGATAGTTTCTGCTTCACCAAATTGCTGAACCCAAAAAGGCAATAAGTCCAGTTCAAATAGTAGCAACTGATTAAAATCTTTGATCCAAATAATAATTAAGGTAGCTAACAGTTCACATGTTTATTTGAAAGCAGTTACAATGGAACTCGGGCTTATGCACAATCCAAAGTAGCAAACATATTGCATGCCAAGGCGCTAGCAAGGCAACTTAAGGTGAGGTTATACATGTAGTTAACTATTGAACGATTAATATAAATGAACAGATTCCACTCTTCCCTCCCCATCAGTTCGAGATTTTGATAAAGTTAGATTTATATCATGGTATAGAGCCCAACAACTGTGTGCGAATCTACACGGTTACCCCATTCAATCCCATACTAATAATGAGTGTTTGCATGTAACAGGGAAGAGGAGCAAATGTAACTATCAACGCGGTACATCCCGGGATTGTAAAGACTGGAATAATCAGGGACTACAAAGGCTTTTTCACAGGCATGCTTGAATTGCATCCAACTTGTCTCCTTGGGTTTTCCTTTTCACAAACAATCCTGCAACAATATATATTGCCTAAAGCTAATGCATGCTTTATTGGATGTACAGATTCTCTTTTCTTTATGGCCTCAAAGTTGCTCAAATCCACATCACAGGTCTGTTCTGTTTGTCCTTCTTGTTATCATTCTTTGACTAGTTTTTTAAAGGCCTTAAGCTTATTATGAATGGGAGGGGTTATGATAATTACTTGTGTTAGACACTCAAGTGGTAAGCATACCTTAAACATCGAATAACAACCCCATGGGTTAATTGCAGTTTTAGTCCCTTAAGTCCAAGTCCACTTCGATTTTAGTCCTATACATTTCGTATACGGTCCTATACGCTTATGTGGAGCCGAATTAGAGATGAGGTGGTCGAATTAAGACAAATTGAACTAAGACGGACTCAAATTGTCAAATAAACCAACGAATTATAACTAAATTATTTTAAACAGTTTATAAATAAAAATTAAATATTAGAAAGTTAAATGAAATAATTTCTGAAAAATATTAAAAAATTAAATAAAATAAATCCGGTGGGCGGAGCCCCTCTCCACCACGGTTACGGGGTGGAGCAGGCTGCTCCGCCACTTTTAGGCGGAGCAGATCTGCTCCGCCATTGTTACAGGCGGAGCAGATCTGATCTGCTCCACCTCTATTATATGGCAGAGCAGGCTGCTCGCCTGCTCCGCCATTGTTACAGGCGGAGCAGGCTGCTCCGCCACTGTGTTTAATCAAGGCGGAGCAAATTTTCTCCGCCACTATTAAGGGCGGAGCAGGGCTGCTCCGCCAGTCCACCACCAACTTAAAGATTTTCTTTTTTTAAATTATTTTTAATATTTCTAGAAAAATTTAAATCTTATTTATTAAATAAAAGATTATAATTATTTACTAGGAATTGATTTGGCAATGTGTTAGAGATGACTTGGACTTGACATGGAAGAATTAATGTAAAATACGGTTAATTAAGGCGAATTAGTGAGTTTATTCAATGAATTATACACTTAGGAGGACTGAATACGCCAGTTCTTGTGAAATGAGGACTAAAAGCGAAGTGGACCAAGAGTTAGGGGACTGAAATTGCAATTAATCCACAGCACCATTATCCACCAAAGTGTATTTCACAGAATGCGTAATTCGTATGCATATACCTGTAACCGTGAGGATTTCTAACACACGGTCTTCTCAAAGCTAAATCAATAGCTCTGCTCTAGTAGTCTAGTACCTTAATCATGCATTTAATCTATTAAATGATAGAGGCCTAATCATTGCGACATGCTCTAATAGAGAATGTGGACTACATCTTCTGTTAAAGTGTGTCGCATTCAAAGTCTGATTTGTCTGAATTCAAATTCTAAAGTTCATATACGTACATACACACTAATAGTATAAAACAATAAAATTGATTGCCCTAGGACTAGGTTATTGTTATTCCAAATTTGATTTTCTCGGTTATTCAAATTTATTTCAAGAGAGCTATTGGGCTCAGTGTATCAAACTGTTATGTTGCCCACTGGGCTATTCTGGACTCTGGTCCTACAGACATGACAATAACTTCTTTTTTTTTTTTTTCCTCTTTTCATGATTTTCATGAGTAAGACTTTGAAAAAAAAGTGTATTTGAAATCTAGTTTGATTAATCGTCTTCTTCATTTTTACTTTTAGAACTTTCAGAGCTGACGTATGCGAATTTACAGGGTGCAGCAACCAGTTGTTATGTGGCCTTGAGCCCAAGAATTAATGGGCTAAGTGGAAAATACTTCGCGGACTGTAACGAGAGTCACTGTTCAACTTTAGGCAATGATAAAGCCCAGGCCCAGCTATTATGGAAACAAACACGTGCCATGATCCAAAGGTTAAGGCGACTGACAGATGGTGGTTCAGTCACTAGTCGGCCATTGCCAAGGTGTACCTCAGTTGATCTAGTCATGTAAATATACTGGAGTCCTCACATAGTTCGTTGTACATTTCATTTGAAGGCATCGATGATCGACCCCTCGTTGATCTCATAATGCCCTTCTTCAATAAAATAAATAAATAAAATGTGATCCATGATAAAGTTCTATTGAAAAGAGATCAGGAGCATGGCAAAGAGTAGTTAGTTTTGATTTTAACTATATAAGATTTTTAGGGAACAGGAAGGAAATGTACAGGAGGCGGAGCCATGAATTGAGGTTAGATGGGCCAAAATTACATATATATGATTTTTTTTTTAAGTTCGGAAGGGGATGGCAAAACTTGAAAATTCATAAAATTTAACTATAAAAAAAATTATAAATTCGTAAATGCTAACTAAGAAATTTTTTTTTGGTGGCACGGACGGCCCCCGGCTCCGGCCCTGGTCCTACACCTCAATAAAGTGCACAAAGGAGCGAGCTATATTGGATGTACAAGTAGAGATATGTTTGTAACTCCTCAAAATTTCAGAAAATTAAAGGGATTTAGAACGTTACTCATACCAATAAGGTGAATATTTCTTTTTGGGAGGGAGATGTAATGGAAAATTTCCGGTGCGCATATGAGTGAGAACAAATTGCGCACGTGTTGGTCTGTTGGGCCAACATATATATCACCACGAAGAGCAGAGCGCACGAGTAACCGCGTCGGCCCCAAAGGTCGTGCTTTCAACCCATTAATAGTCGGGACATTACAACAATTCAGGAGTAACCGCATCGATCCATTAGTGGCATGAGCGTTATATATGTACTCTTTATTTTCTAAACGCATTATAATATTTTTTTTTATACAATATCTGATATCACAAGTCACAACCATGAGGGCTTAGACTAAGGTATGGGAAACCTACGTTTACCCACCACATTAAAGTTATTTGTGATTAGTATTGTTATGTAAACCAAGCCTTAACAAGGGCTCGGCTAGCTTGATAAGGAATTCGAGCATCTTCTCAACCTCGAGTTACTTATAACAAATAGTTCGAATGGGTGATACTTATTAGGCTCGATAAGGCTCATGATACTAGGTTATTATTATTTTATTCTCCACTAGCTCGATCTAACTCGAGTTCGCTCGAGCCAAAAGTTCGAATATTAAAAATATGATGCGGGCTTGAACCCAAATATTTATCCTTTCTTAAACTAATTAAATTTTTTTGGGACTAATTATTGTGTATACTTATGGCTATTTTTTAATTTTTTTTGGAAACAACCGTAATTACAAAATACAACCAACGTGCATAAGTGATGCACCAAAAAAGAAGAGATCACTACCCGAAACTTCGAAAAGAGTAAAAACATGGACAACCTCAAACTCGTTATGTCCGTACTAAAACTTAACCACCCCCATCGTCTAGCAAGATGCCAAGAGTAGGGGGTGATGAATTAAAAAGACCAACTCTAGTTAATTAAGTCCAACGGAGTGGAATATCTTTCGTTGCAAGTTTAGAGAATTTAGCGAGAAGACGAAAGATGATGCACTCGGTTGGAGTACAGCACAATCACAAGAACAAGCTGCACCATGATACTCCCAACCAAGCTCGGGAAGAGAAATGAACTTAAAAGAGAGTACATCAAAACATGGGGCAAACTGAAAAAAATAGAGCTGCCGCATGAAACAAAAAAGAAGCGCAAAATAGGCACCACACTAAAGCGGCAGCAACCAGACCCAAACAGTCAACAAACACGGTCAGCAGCAGCAAAAACGACCCTGGGAATCCAAAATCAACAGCAGACCAGAACACAACCCACACTTAAGACTTCCAGCAGCAATCCGGATGCAACAACCAAGCACTTAAGTTATACCCCTTCACTATACTACCTCCACTACTTCTCAGCCAATACTAAAGAGATATCTTAATTTTATCCACAACATGAGAAGTTGACCAAGATTCGTTTTTAAAAATGATACCGTTTCTCGCTTTCCATAAAATCCAAAGAGTTATTTGAACCACAACCACCTTTTGCAATCTGAGAAGAAACCAAGAAGACACCATTCACAAGATCTTGCAACGACACACAAGGAGAAAGCCTAAACCCACACCAATCAGTCGCCCCCACACCTCCCAAGCAAATTTACACGACCGAAACAAGTGATCCACACTTTCAGCAACATCCCAACAGAATTTACATTTATAAATAGTTTCCGGATGAATAATATGTCTCTTCTTCAAGTTATCCGAACGTAGGTAGCCTCTCCCGTCCAATCTTCCAAACCAACCCATTAACTTTCAAAGGGAGAAAAGAATTCCACACAGAATTTTCCCAATTGATGCTCAACCTTGAATTTGCAGCAGTAACTTCAGATTTAAAGTGAATTTGGAGATATTTATAGCCAAGTTTTGCGGTGTAAACTGCCTCATTGTCAAAGCGCCAATCTTGCCCAGTCAGCCTCCTGGTAGAGTTCAAAAAATTCACACACAAGAGAGTCAAATCTTCCAACAAAAGGACTTCCCAATAAGACAAAGACCTATACCACTCCCATCTAAAACCATTGACAACACTCTCGGAGACAAAACAATTTTTATCACTTTCAATCCCAAAAAAAGAAGAGGAAGTAAATCTTTTAACAACACTCCATTACCTAACCAAGGATCAACCCACAATCTAATAACGGACCCCGACTCAATACCTTTACTTTTGGCTAATTGAGTATGGTTAGGATTGAATCATTAGTTTTGTCATGATTTTGGTTTCTGTTCCCAGCGACCATGATGAGGAATTACTTGTTATAGTTCGGAGATTTGAGTTGTAATTTGTTTGGATCATTTCTTATGCTCTCTCTTGTTAAAATTTTTTTTGCCACTTCAAAAAAAGAAAAATTAAATTTAACTCGTTTTAGATGTTATATATTCGAGCTCAAGCTGAACTCGATGATCCTCAGGATCAAATAACATCACTACCACTAGGTTAATCATGTTCTCGGATCATGGCACTTGTTGAAGCCAACTGCCAAGTACCATTCATCGGAAAACACGGTTAACCATTAATAACGTCAATGATTTGGATTGGAAGGCACAAATAAAAGTTCATTTGATCATGCATGTGCTGTTTGTATTGGTGTACAAAAAGCATTGAACTTGTCGTTAGTGCCGAAAGAACGAAGGAAATGAAAGGAAGAAAAGAACACTCGAAAATTAAATACATATGATTCGACATAAAACAGATACTGTATTCTATATGTAGTTTAAATAATGCGTGTTTAACTTTTTTATGTAAATTTTAACTATAAATTACAATTAAAATTATGCGAATTGAACTTTTAGTTAGAGTGATATTATAAAAGAACATAAATTATATTTTTATAATATAATTTTACTATCGATTTATCAGATATAATTTGAGAGTAATTTATAATTAAATTCGATATTAAAAAAGAAGTTAAAGCACACGTCCTTCATTGGACGGAGAAGGATTATATAGCTACGTACTTACATCGGTTACTAGTGGAAGCAAATGGAACATTATCTTTCAAGAATTTTCAACAATTGCATGTTAATGTCTCAATTAACAATGAAGAAAAATAGGGAACACACCCTTAAAAGATGGGAAGAAAAGGACGCAAAACATAAAAGTGATACCAAACTAATCAAGAAAGGAATTGCTTTGGATAAAAGGTATCTGGGTGGATCAAATTATTTATCAATTCACCTGTTTAATTAATTAATAGTAATTATTTAATTAATCAATTATTGATAATAATCGTTCCTCCACGTTCAGCAATCATACAAACGCTGCTTGAGTGTAAAGATTAGTATCTTACTTGACTAGAAATTTGTTCTCACTTCTGAAGGTACCTCATGCACTGGATTATATAGGAGAGTGCTATAAATTGATTTAGCATAATTACGACGACGTAAAATATGTAAACCCAAAAAGTATGTTTGATTACTAGAAAAGATGACAAAATCACAGGAAGTGGTGAAGCTGATTTCATTCGTGTGAGTTTTTGGCATAGAATGATTTTATTTGTATTAGGACCACATTACCACAATGAAGCTGAATAAGGAGATTTTAAGCAAACGAAACAGAACAGAACAAAATGCAAGAGTCCAACAAAATCACATGCTGCTCTGATCGCTACGTATGTATGCTTTCTTGCCTGTACTGTGTACTTATATATATAATTCATCATCATCTTCATCATTATGAAGATTTAAGAGCAGCTTCAATGCTTCATCATTCAATTGTGTGTAAAAGCTACAAGTACCAAGGAGTTAACATCTCCTTCCCTTCTTCTTCATTCAATCAGCAGGGCCCTGTCTATCTTGTGGAATTGAGCCTGCCTATTTATTGTGCTTGCTTCATACATTTTGGCAAACTTCAATTCATGGCCCTATTATGTCTGCCAACTTTTCTATTTCGATCCATCTTTCTCCTTAAATAGATAAACAAACGTGTAAACTCAAAAAGAAACTACCCATTCTTGTTTCTCTTTTACTCCATGATTACCTAATTACTTCTTGTAATTTTTTTGTTTCATCAATTTTGATTTTGCTCCTGTGGCCATGTATACCTCTACATACTAATTAAGAAAATATATGTATGTCTCATGTGCGATTGGACTCGATTCCTTCTCATTCGCATCCCAAAAAAATTGCACCTGATTTTAGTCCCTACGGGTCCTTAAAACCAATGATAAAGTGCTCGAATAACCACTGAAGTGTGATCATCAATATATTTGATACTTAAATATAAAAACGTTATATGTCAATTACCAAATTTATACTTTTAAGTATAAATAATACAAGTGGCATGTGAATGGTGATCAAAATAACAAAGTAGAAACATAGTATAATACAATTGGCATGTGTATGTGTATGGTGTGATCAAATTTGTAGTAGCCAGAATTCAATTCACACATCAAGGTAAAGTTGGAAAAATACGAAGCAAAATAATGCCGTTCCCGGAGATTAAAAAGAAAAAAGAATTGTGAAAAAATAATTTTAAAAAAGTGAAAAAAAATCTAACGCCGTTGCCGGGGATCGAACCCGGGTCACCCGCGTGACAGGCGGGAATACTTACCACTATACTACAACGACAAGTTGAGATTAGACAAATTTCTAGTGGGTCAAGTTAGGATAAATTATAACTTAACATGTATTGGATGGTAAACAAAGGGAAAAACAAAACTTATTTTCTCATTTAAAAATTATATGTTTCCGTTTCCACATATATTGAAATTCATTTCATGTTTGAACTGTTATAAATTAATATATGTCTCACTTATTCGTAATATTTTAATATTATAATTCAACATATTCCTAGTTGTGTTTTTGTGTATTGGCCAATTATTCATTAGTTGTTCAATTGTAACGTTTTCTATTTTGTTATTTGTTGATTATTCAATATGCCATTTATTATTTATTAACTATAACATGCTTATGAAGGCATGTTTTCAACAAATAATTTGGCCAAATAAACTGATTGAATCAATATTTTATACTATTTGTACATTGATTTGTTCTGAATTAATTGCATTTATCTGCTCAATTTCTTGCATTTTAATGTAAGTTTGGGTTGATTACACAATCCATTTCATATATTAGGAAGCTCAGTCAATAACATTTAAATTGCTGGGGGTGGATTAACCCAAAACTTAACGGTTGTGGTTACCCACCCTTTTGGGTGCCTTTTTATATGTTTGTTCAGATGGATATTTATGTAAAGGCTAGTGATATAGCCAGAGCTAAAATTAATAATGCCAGAGCAATTTGTGTAATTTTAGGAATGATTAGTGTTTATAAAAGGTAAATTGCTATGACATTAGTAATTTTAGCTCTGGCTATATCACTAAATTTGTCGGCAAAAAGCGTTTACACATGTTATGTGTTAATCCACAAATTTTAAACACGACTTGAGTTGGTGTATGGTTGTTGAGTTCATATTTGGGTCCTCAAGATCAAGGGTATATAGCAGGTTCGAGTTTGTACCTGAACAAATGGAAGTGGCATGACAAAATCTCCGTGAAGAAAGTTTGAGTGAGAATCAACAACGTAATTAAGCTAATGATTTGAATCAACAAATGGTTTAGTGATTGTTCCCTCCCTGCCCTCAAGTCACACACAATTAAGTCACAAACAAAGCTAAGTCATGTGATCTAGCTCGTGATTAGATTCCGAAAGGCGACATCCTTGTAAGATAATTCAACTAAACTAATGTTATTTACATGCCAAAGTCACGAGACATTAACCAACCAACCATGTACTTAATTATATATTACTAGTATTCTTATCTTAACAATTTCAAATCATCGACATCATCAATATATACACTACTACTAGTATATATTCTCTTGTATTCTACTAATCTGCTGTCACGCGACATCACGTGATTCTATGATTATATTACAAGGATAAAAAGAGATACTGCACCCTTTATTATTATTAATTAACTAATGTCTGAATTTTATGACTTTTATTATTATTATTATTATTATTATTATTATTATTATTATTATTATTATTATTATTATTATTATTATTATTATTATTATTATTATTGTTTTTCTTTTTTAGAAAAGAAATGCTTCACCAATAAGTCAAGAGACAGAGACGATCAAATTAAAATAATTACATTAGATTTAACCAAAAATTTATGGTGGTCTGTTTCTCCACTACAAATTAATCTGGGCAAAAATAATTACTTAGTGAAACGGATCAACTGTGTTGTTATTATATTAAAATTGTGGTGGAGATTTTTCAAGTATTATCTTGAATCTCACCAATCTACTGACAATTTGGAATTTTAACTGGCCTGTGTAAATTAATTTTAATAAATAGTAGAAATAAAATTATTATAATTAACGGTGTCATAGATCTGGATTTGGAATTGGCTAAGATCCATCAAGAACAGCCATAGTAATTAGATCAGATCTTAGATCCAAGTACAACACTCTATTGGAGTATTATTAACCATGACATTTTATCCAACTACTATTATACTTAACTTGTACTAGTAATTTTGGATCAGTGGATATCAAAATTTAACTTCTTGATATACACAATGCTTTCCGGCCGTTATGCTAAAGGCGTAAAGCACGACATATAGCTGGGGGGGGCGCATTAGGTGACTCTACTTTCAGTTGCCTGAGAGAACTTCAATGAATCTACCTAGCAGCCAAAGCTAGCAACAATATTTTCATGAATTTGTTTCCAAATTGGGTAACATTGACCAGTCAATATGTGAAATAAGAAATCATATAATGGCGATCCATATTTGGGAAATGGAAGTTGGAACTCTCCCAAGAGTGAAATAATAAATGATGTTGAGAGCAATAATCTCTTAAAAAGTTGAATGATAAGGTATAAGAATAAAAATACCGTATAGGTGTACATTCAATAGTTTTTGTACATAGATAGGGATGTAATACAAGCATGGATTATATATATGCAAAAAGAGAAAAAAGGAAACTATCATTAAAAATCACAATTTATTATGTGGAACTTCTAATATTCAAGAACTTCTCATGTATGAGTTGCATTAAACCCGAAAATGATCATACTCGGAGCAAATCAAATCGACCACAATTAGGCTTTGCTTTATTGATATGAAAAATCATTAATTTCAATTTAATTCACTTCCAATCAGTTCAGTTCAATTTTGATTTTTACTAAATTGTTTTTATATTACAAATAAATTCAATTCTAATCAAATCAGTTCAAACAAAGAGAACATACCTAACCTTAGCTAAGTTTTTTTTTTTCTTTTTTCGAAGCAGCAAAGCGAGAATCAATAATGGTTCCCCATTTACCCCGTGGTGACTCGAACCCCGACCTACTTAGCCAAGTAAAATAAAACCAAAACAAAACACATGCTAGGACTAAGAACAACATGAATTTACTTATAGTTCCTTTCTAATTGCTTCAATAGGTTCCAAACTTGGCCAGATAGCACGTTGAGCTTCTAGAGGACATTAGGACCTTGGTGGACAAACTTGAAAATTGGACGGTTCAATTTGCTTATAGGGAGGTGAATCAGTCAGCGGACCTTTTGGCCAGATATGGCAATGACTAAGCCAATTTTAGATTCTCATTCAACACCCTTGTTCGCGGCAGTCAACCACGTAAGGAGATGCTTAGAATTTGGGAAGTTTGCCTAAACTACCTTACTTGTTATTATGTAATAAAGAATTAAAAATTGATATTCCATCATCCGATAATCATCTAGACATAAAATTCAAAATTCAGAAAAACAGTTTAACTTAGAGCATTATTCATGAATTAATCTATGAGGAATAACCAAAAATCCAAAAGTGTGAAAGCTTGGTTGCAGCCTCAAAAAGTTGATCACAAGATACAATGAAACTCTTAAAAAGTATGCTGCTACACTTTGAAAAGAACAAAATAATTCAATCCCTAAAACCTGCATAATAATGCATGGTCACCAAATCAACTTGTGAAATTTTAATTTATAATATCTCAAACACAAACACAAAGTGCCAATTTTGTGCCAACACACATGACCCCCTATATCTCATCTCCAATATCCCCATTAACATCTGATCTAAATAAATAAAAAAATCTAAAATAATAAAAATAAATAAATAAATCCATAATGGCCTAGCTGTATCATTTCTTGGATCTCGAGATTCTTTCCTTCTTTCTCTCTTTGCTTATTTTTGTATCATTAATTAATTTTGATCTCCAAGAAATTCACAAACAAAACCAACCCTTTACTTCAAAATCCCACAAGACATGTTTTCGATTTCCTCCCAGCCCCAACAATCTCGCCTCTCCCAAGGCTCCTTCTCATCGGACTTTGCATCCCCACATTTTTACTAAACTCTAAATGTCTCAGTTTCTTCAATGGCCTTTCTTTTTTCTCACCTTCCTTTCCCTTCACTTCTCATTAGTCCTCTCCCTCAACTCACAAGGCCAAGCTTTGATTTCTTGGAAGCAGACCCTCAACGGCTCGCTTGAACCCCTACTCAATTGGGACCCGAACCACGACACTCCCTGTGCGTGGTTCGGGGTCTCATGCAACTTGCAAAACCAAGTCATTGAACTTAATGTAAGGTACTTGGACTTACTTGGACAGGTCCCGAGTAACTTTACCGGTCTTGGCACGTTGACTAAACTAGTTCTGTCCGGGACCAATCTGACAGGATTGATCCCGAGCGGGATTTCGAGCTTGAAGCAGCTGACGCTACTCGATTTGAGTGATAACGCGTTAACAGGCGAAATACCGAAGGAGATAGGTGACCTGACGAACCTGGAGACGTTGCTGCTGAATACGAACCGGTTGGAAGGGTCGATTCCAGTTCAGATCGGGAACATGTCGAGCCTGATCGAGCTGACATTGTACGATAATCAGTTATCCGGTGTGATCCCGAACTCCATTGGCAGCTTGAAGAAGCTGGAAATCATTCGAGCTGGTGGGAACAAGAACTTGCAAGGCTCATTGCCTCCAGAAATCGGAAACTGCTCGAGCCTGACTATGATCGGGCTTGCGGAAACCAGCATTTCCGGGTTCTTGCCATCGACGCTCGGGTTGCTTAAGAAGCTCGAAACGATTGCCGTTTACACTGCGCTCTTATCCGGCCAAATTCCATCTGAGTTAGGAGACTGCACGGCGTTGCAGAACATTTACCTGTATGAAAACTCGCTCACTGGGTCGATTCCGAGTCGACTCGGTGAGCTGAAAAATTTACAGAATCTGTTGCTCTGGCAGAACAACTTGGTGGGAACGATCCCGGCTGAGATTGGGAACTGTGGTCAGTTGTTGGTTATTGATTCGTCGATGAATTCGTTGACCGGGAGCATTCCAGAGACATTTGGGAACTTAAGGATGTTGCAGGAGCTGCAGTTGAGTGTGAACCAGATTTCTGGCAGGATACCGAGTCAAATCGGGAACTGTACGGCTCTGACTCATATCGAACTTGATAACAATCAGCTCACTGGAAGCATTCCTTCTGAGCTTGGCAATCTCCCGAACCTCACCCTCTTATTTCTCTGGCAGAATCATCTTGAAGGTAATGTTCAAATTGATGTTTCAGATTTCCTTTTATAAATAAGCCATCTATGTTTTTCACTTATTATTAAAGAATTGCATTTCATATAAATGATTGAGCGGATAGATAGGTGTAGAATTCTTTTATAGCAATTAGCAAGTACATATTTTGATTGTTTGTGCTCTGTTTTGGTACTCTGTTTTGGTGCTCTGTTCTGATGCTCTGTTTTGATGCTCTGTTTACATTCTACAATAGGTAACATTCCGCCATCTTTGTCATTTTGTCATAACTTGGAGGCCATTGACCTCTCACAGAACGCGTTGACCGGTCCAATTCCGGGTGGGATCTTCAATCTACAGAGTCTAAACAAGCTTCTGCTGCTGTCCAACAATCTTTCCGGGACTATCCCGCCTGAAATTGGCAACTGTTCGTCCCTGGTACGGTTTCGGGCTAGCAGCAATAAGCTGACAGGTCAGATTCCGCCGGATATTGGCAGATTGAAGAATTTGAATTTCTTGGATCTTGGATTGAATCGGATATCTGGGATCATACCCGTTGAGATATCCGGGTGCCAGAATCTTACTTTTCTTGATCTTCATTCGAATTCGATATCTGGGAACTTGCCCGCGAATCTGAATCAATTGAGTACTCTCCAGTTTCTAGATGTTTCCGATAATAAAATCGAAGGTGCGTTGATTCCGAGCATTGGCTCACTGACTTCACTAACCAAGCTCATTCTTGGAAAGAACAGATTATCCGGTTCTATACCGAGTGAGCTTGGTTCGTGTTCAAGGCTTCAGTTGATGGACTTGAGTAGCAATCAACTTGAAGGTCAGATTCCAGCAAGTTTAGGTAACATTCCCGCATTGGAAATCGCGCTGAACTTAAGTTGCAACAGGTTATCAGGTGGGATCCCACAAGAGTTCAGAGTACTGGACAAGTTAGGTGTGTTGGATATTTCGTACAACCAGCTTTCAGGGGACCTTCATTATCTTGCTGAGCTTGAAAATCTTGTGGTACTCAATGTCTCACATAATAACTTCTCGGGCCACGTACCGGACACATCGTTCTTCACCAAGTTGCCACTCAGTGTCCTAGCTGGCAATCCAAAGCTTTGCTTCTCCGGTAATGATTGCTTGGATGATCGAAATGCGGTGAGACGAGGTAAGGCGGCAAGAGTTGCGATGGTGGTGTTGCTGTGTACAGCCTGCGTGCTTATGTTATCGGCCTTGTACATAATTCTTGGTGGAAAGATACGGGCCCGGGGTACAAGGGATGGAGATCCTAATGACAATGATGATGTGGAGCTAGTGGGACCGTGGGAGGTTACAGTTTACCAGAAGCTCGACTTGTCGATTGCTGACATTGCCAAGTGTTTGATAGAGGTAAATGTAATTGGCCATGGTCAATCAGGCATGGTATACCGAGCAACGATCCCATCAGGGTCAACGATAGCTGTGAAGAGATTCCGAGCATCAGATAAGTGCTCCACATCCACCTTTTCATCAGAGATCACTACATTAGCCCGGATACGACATAGAAACATTGTTAAGCTGTTGGGATGGGCTGCCAACAGGAAGACAAAGCTGTTGTTCTACGACTATTTGCCTAATGGGACATTAGGCACATTGTTACACCAAGGGTGTGTGGATAGAGTGGATTGGGAGATCCGGTTCAAGATAGCGCTGGGAGTTGCTGAGGGATTGGCTTACTTGCACCATGATTGTGTGCCGCCCATTTTGCATCGTGATGTGAAGACGGAAAACATACTCTTAGGAGATCGATATGAAGCGTGTTTAGCCGATTTTGGGCTTGCCAGGCTTCTTGAGGATGAAACTGGTTCTTTTACTGCATACCCTCAGTTTGCTGGATCATATGGATACTTTGCTCCTGGTCAGTAATTTCTCATAACCATATGCCAAAATACATAATAGTACTAGTATCTTGTTTTTATCCAATTCTAACTCTAGTCTCCTGTTTTTGCATTGTAGAATGTGCTTCCATGGTAAAAATAACCGAAAAGAGCGATGTGTTTAGCTATGGAGTCGTGCTCCTAGAGATCATAACAGGTAAAAAGCCTGTGGATCCTTCATTTCCAGACGGACACCATGTAATACAATGGGTACGCGGTCACTTAAAGAGCCAGAAGGACCCTGTTGAAGTCATTGATCAAAAGCTCCAGGGCCTTCCTGATACGCAAATTCAAGAAATGCTCCAAGCGCTTGGCATTGCGTTACTCTGCACAAGCAACCGTCCTGACGACAGGCCAATGATGAAAGACGTCGTGGCCTTGCTGAAGGAAATTCGGCATGAGCAAGCAACAGGAGGCGATCCAGCTCAGAAACCTACCAGTAAACTGAGTTCTGATACATCTTATTCGTCCTCATCGGTCACACCAGCTCAACTGTTGCTGCTGCAAGGGTCCTCTAATTGCTCCCTTGGCTACTCCTCTTCCTCTACAGGTTACAATACAGTGCAGAAATAAAATGGTTCAAGTGACCATCATAGATTTATGTTTATTAGGGATATCTAGCTAGGCATAGCCATTAGTTGCAGACCATGTAAAGGCCTAAAGAATGATAGATCCATCAGTGTTATTAACTGATGGAAATTTAGCTAGTAGGATAAGCTAACTACTTTTTAATGTGATTGGAACCGAAAACCAAGTTCATTGTTGCAATAATGATTTATGATAGAGAGATTATTTTACGGGACATGGTATATTTGATTAATTTTTAAATCAAACGAATCAAAATTCCACATCGCTAATAAATATATGAAAACTTTTCCGGATATGTAGCTTAAAGAATGAAACCTGCAGGGTAACTACGGATGTGAGCATGTGGTGTGATTGATTGATGTTTACATATAAGCAAGTCCCAATAATGATTTTTCAATGTGTAAAAAAGAAGAAAGAGTTGAAATATGCCTTGCTGCCTGTAGATCTCTGTTGAGTAGTGTTTATTCCCTATAGGCTAAATTAAAAGCACCTCCTTTCTCAACTGAAAAGATGTTTAAGCTGTTTCTGGTATATATTTTTGTAGGGACCTGATCGCTGCAATCAATACCTATAACAATCCTTTCTCATCCAGCGTTTGTTGTAGGGGTCTCAATAAAATTATATTAAATTCGTCTAACATTAGTAGGTCTTACCGGGACGGAATCAATAAGGTAGGAAGGGTGTAGCCCTCACCTCTCCTTTTTAGGGCAACCCCACAAATGTCCAAAGACAGAAAGAGCCTGGGCAATATTGATTTGTAGCGATCGGACATTTCATGTCATGCAAAATACTGTAGTACTGTTGAATGTTGATGTTGCATTATAGGACCACTAGTTCCATGTGACAGTGTGGGATCCGAACAGCATAAGATGCAAACGTAACGAGATGAATTGAATTGAATGATGTTGATCAAATTGGATGTTTCGACTTTTTCCACCTCACTCTCCCTAGTTTACAATGAAACCACAACTTTATCGTCTACCATTAGCGTAAAATCCAATTTTTGATACTATAGACTACGTGGGTCATGTCCAGTTTAAATACAAATTATATTGAATTTATGAAATTTATTGTAGCATGCTTTCACATTCTGGTACTTTCTCAATTTCATCGGGAAAAAGTGAGTCATATGTGCCGTGGATATAATTCTGGTACTTTCTCAATTTCATATTAAAAAAAGTGAACCATATGTGCCGTGGAATGATTTTAGCCACCCATGGCCCATTGGTACGTGGATATAATTCTTGTACTTCTCAATTTCATTATTAAAAAAATTGAACCATATGCGTCGTGAAATGATTTAGCATAGCATGTTTAGTAAGATGTAACATTTTAATTGAAACCCACATTGGAATATTGGATTGATTGTAATTAAGATGCATCCTTTAAATAGGTCATCTGGGACAAGATAAGAGTTTGTGCAATGTTGGCTGACAAACATGTACCGTGATTCTCTTTTCCTTGGATGGGCCCAATTTTGAGCTGCATCTCATCATCTACGTACCTTTTTCTTGAATTCATGGGATGACTTTCGTAGTGTTTACATTCCTAACATTTTCATATTGGTGAGCGCGCACTGAAATACTATGAAGTGTGATGTCAAACATGGAGCTCGATGAAGTCCTATCGTCTATGTAGGATGTCTAAACGTACATAATGTTTTACTTGATGGCTTGATGCTATATTGCTATAGACGAAATCGATGAGCCCAGCCATATCGTATTGTACAAAGTGTGAAAGTCCCTATCCAAATCCAGAAGCTTGTCCGCTGATGAGCTAGGTAGATACAGTCTTGTCAGTATGCATTTACACGAATCTCCTTTGCTAAAAGCCCACAGAACACAAATCTGGCTCACTTTAATAAGGGCTTAAAGATGTGCAGAAGAAAATAGTTTCCTTTTGGGTCACCAAGACTGGAGCCTCAAAATTTTCATAAAAGCTGAAGCCTTTTCCTTTTCACTATCTTTTCAGGAAAGTGGTGATATCTATCAAAATAACATAATTATCTTAATCCAAGTTGAAAAAAGTTAAAGAGCACCATTACCCATTTTTCTACGTATATAGTACAGGCTAATGCAAGTTGAAAACACTAATCATCAACAATGAAAGAGACTTGCACATAGAAAGGTTCTTTATTTATACACACCTGCAGCAGTTCCTTTTGCTATACTTGCCATCAGCCAGAGAGCACATCATATTACTTATTACAACCTGAAGCTTTTATTGGGACTATAAACATGGGACACCTACTGTGCGAAAAGCGGCAGCTTATTAGGCTAACGACTTCAACTATACAAGTCGTCGTCATCTGCTGCAGCTGTGGCAGACGAAAAGGGGTCCGAGGCCCCAGTAGCTGGTGCATCTGTACGATCTGGAAAACGAAATTCAGAGCCAATGCCACGAGATTGTTGTAGCGTCTGTGCAAAGAGCTGGTACTTCCGAATGTCAGCATCACTTACACTTCTGCGTGCAAATTTCATCGATTCCTCGAAATGTGCAGGTTTGATCTCAGGGACATCATCACCATCATCTTCGTCCATAGCCTCAGGATGTTCCACTCTCCTCCTTTCTCGTTCAATATCCTGCAATTCACAATGGCATACAACATCGAATAAAATAATATCTAGACCAGATTTAGTCTGATGCTGCGGTTTATGCATATCATGTAATTCTGGAAATTTTATTCACCGTGAGCTAGCTAACCAATAATCACTTACTTAAATCCTGTTTGCTCCAACAATTGGTGATCCGCATAATTAGCTCTCGTCTCGTGTTAAGCTGAAAAAACAGAAGCTGCTTCTAAACTAGCACCTAGACCTCCTTCACTATCCAACCCCTTTTCACAATACCAACTTATAACTCCACACCTAGATTCTCATAAACATTTGTATGGACTTGTGACGCCTCATTATTAACTAAAGAGTAAATAGAACTAATATTATTTTTGATACATTTGATATATATTTTTGAAAAAATTACAAATTGGTAATATTAAAATTAGTGTGAACTAAAAACTTTCTTTCAAATTAGTGAAAAATTTCTTTAAAATTGGTAATGGCACTAATTATAATTATAGTATTAATTTCCTATATTTTTTCTAACTAACCACGTTTATCGTAATCAGCAGACTAAAATGTCAATCATCACTATCAAATAATCAACCCTTTCCATCATTTTTTATTGTCAGTTCACCTTTTTTTTTTTTACATCAAACTCAATTTCACCATTTTCTTTTCTTGAGGCAGATGCTTGAAACTAACATACATGGCACTGCAAAGGCTAAGAGATTGTTGAAACAAACAAACATGGATTGTTATGTTATTTCACTTTGGGATCTCCTTTTTGTTACGAACCTTATTTACGTATTTATGATGGTTTTTCATTGGCGTTGCATTGTCTAGGTTTAAAATGACCATGATGCTTGATATTCCAACACTGAATCATGTGTTGGCCTGTGGTATTTTCTTTGTGCCCTTTTAGTCCCAGGATGATGAATGCCTTAAAGATTTTCACCCCAGCTACGGCAGGAAACCATAGCAAGAACGTGCAGCTGGAGAAAATGAGTTGGCTAATTTCAGAATAGATTACTTCGATTCAAGCCTCAATGAGAGAATTTAGTGCAGAAAAGTCTGTTTTGATGGAGTTATTAAAGTAGGATATGGATATTGAATCCCAGATGATGAATGCAGTATACACACAACAAAGTGAAACTAAAATCAAAATAATGAACAAGTCAGAAAACATAATTAAATAAACCAACTAAGAGAGTACCCGATTATACGTCTCCTTCACTCACTCGAATCTTTTCAACTACTAACTACCCGATCAATAATTGGGGTAATTGGTTTGGACTGAGAAAACAGGTACAAGAAAGGGTGTATTGATAGTACTGGGAGATTCAAACAGAAAGAGAAATGATACTGTGTTGAGAATTGGGCGAAATTCTTGACCTCCAAGAATATAGCGAATTGGTGAGTCGATCAGATGCACGCAACAGCTTACAGTGAAAGTATTGAATGTAGAAAGAGGTAAATGTAAATTTGATAAAGGTGACAGTGAAATCGATCGACCGATCAAATATTATGGTGAAGAAAGGAAAAAGGGGATGAAGATAATAAATAGTATAAGGTGAAGAAGGAGACAGTGTTGTGTCTTTGATCTTTTAAGGAGTTGCATTTTAACCTCTCCCGAGTAATTTATGGATAAACCCCTTCAATTAATTACTTATCTTAAACTAGTACATGAACTAAACATTTACTTAATTAGGTACACCTAATCAATCGTAGTAATACTTTCGTAATCTACTTTCAAGAGAAATAATTAAAATATATCAAACACAATTTTAGTTCTATTTATTCGTTATGGGGCGTCACAGGACTAGTCCAATATTAGCTTGCACTACTGGAAAATTCCAGCTGGAGTGAACCTCTTATGCCTGTTTTCTATTAATCGACTTCCATTTTAATGTAAATGTGCATGTGTAAGAAAACAGAACAATACGAATTCATTGCACATGAACATGCATGCAGGCATGTGTAACCGATGAAATGATGATTACCTTTTCGATATTTTCGCGAATGGCATACTTGCAAGCACGCTGACATATTTCTGTTATATCAGCACCACTGAACCCTTGTGTATGTCTAGCAAGGGCTCCGAGGTCAACTCCCTTAGCTAGAGGGGACTTTCGAAGACACGCTTTGAAGATCTGAAGACGCGAGGCTTCATCTGGAAGTGGAATGTAAATCAACTGGTCCAGTCGTCCTGGCCTCAGCAATGCTGGATCAATGATATCAGGCCTGTTTGTTGCTCCTATAATGAAAACTGTCTTCTTTGCTGTCATTCCATCCATTTCAGTCAGCAATTGATTGAGAACTCTATCGGCTGCGCCACCAGCATCACCTACTGAACCTCCTCGCTGCGATTATATAAATACATGGGTACAGGAGAATATCAAAATTAGTGTATAGAAAGAAAAATAATAAATCAACTGAACTGGTGCATGAAAAGGGGAAAAAGCATGTTCATTATATAAGAATTTCCGTTTTCGTAAAACCTCTGTACTTGCAATACACTAACATAAGTACCTGAGTAGCGATTGAATCTAGTTCATCAAAGAAAAGCACACATGGAGCTGATTGACGTGCCTTGTCGAATATCTCTCTAACATTTGCCTCACTCTCTCCAAACCACATAGTAAGCAACTCAGGGCCTTTGACACTTATAAAGTTAGCTTGACACTCATTAGCAATGGCTTTTGCAAGAAGAGTTTTGCCGCAACCTGGAGGTCCATAGAAGAGAACTCCTTTGGAAGGAGACATACCAAACTTCTCGAACTTCTCAGGGTGTTCCACAGGATACTGGACAGTCTGTTAAGAGGAACGTATTCATGTTATAAAAGGCAACATTTAGCCCACAGAACTATAAGCTTTATCGAAATGAAGAGTCATGGTTTTTATTAGAACAAAAAATTACTGGATAAAGCATCAAATAAGACGTATTTTATTTACAATACTTCAAATGCAAAACAGATTAGGCCAGAATAGAAATATAGAAGTACCAATTTTATTCTTGGCCTAAAATATTTGCACTGTCATACTATTCATACCTCTTGAAGTTCTCGCTTGACATTGTCCAGCCCACCGATATCCTCCCAAGAAACATTAGGAACCTCCACCACCTGCCGACAAAAAATGAAGCCTATGGAGCATGCAAATATATAGATGTATTTCCGAACAAAATTTGAAGTTGTAGACGTACTGTTTCACGTAAAGCAGAGGGGTTTGAGGCACCCAGAGCAGTAATGAAATGATCATTAGTCACAGCCATTGAATTCAGTACTTCAGCATCAATAGTCTCATCCTCCAAGTCGATTACATCCATCTTCTCCCTGATGCACTGAAGAGCAGCCTCAGTGCACAGGGCTGCCAAATCAGCACCGACATAGCCATGTGTGTCTCTGGCAACTCTCTCAAGATCAACCTGTAATGTTATGAATAAAATATAAATAACACAGTTCTTTTCTGAAGAACAAATAAGTTCCATAAAAATGTGAATTACATAAACTCACATCTTCGGCTAGTTTCATATTCTTGGTATGAATACGAAGAACTTCAAGCCTTCCCACGTCATCAGGCACACCGATATCAATTTCTCGGTCAAATCTACCAAATCTTCTCAGAGCAGCATCTATGCTATTTGGCCTATTTGTAGCACCAATAACTATGACATGAGAACGAGACTTGAGGCCGTCCATAAGAGTAAGAAGCTGCGACACAATACGCCTTTCTACTTCACCATGTGTTTTCTCTCTCTTAGGAGCAATAGAATCCAGCTCGTCGATAAATATGATAGAAGGTGCGTTCTTCTCAGCTTCCTCAAACGCCTTCCTCAAGTTACTTTCGCTTTCTCCAGCCAATTTCGACATGATCTCAGGCCCATTTATCAAGAAGAAAAACGCACCCGTCTCATTAGCCACGGCTCTGGCAATCAAAGTTTTCCCAGAGCCAGGTGGTCCATAGAGTAAGATGCCCTTTGGTGGCTTAACACCGATGGATTTAAAGAGCTGCGGATGTCTCAAAGGAAGCTCAACTAGCTCACGAATCTGAGCCATTTGTTTCCTTACACCTCCAACATCATCATAGCCAACTTCATTTAGTCGCTCCTCTTCTTCACGCCTGATGGGCTCCCCCTCGCAAAATATCTCAGTATCAGGTGCCACAACACAGTATTCACCAGGATCTGTCTCTACCACCTTGAATTCAACACTTCTCATGCCACCTCTAACTTGAAAAAGGTCTCCCTTCCTCACTGGACGATAAGCATCCATGAAATAGGCTGATTGGGATGATAAAGCAGAAAATACAAACAAAGTAAGTAACTGAACAAATAAGATCAAAACCTGCCTAGACTGAATTTTCTTAGTACATACAAGAAAGGAACACACAATCCACTTTCAAGAATGGAAATGCATGCACTAAAGAGCGGCCAATATAATCCGAGCAAAGCTAATTTATTAATCCTAGAGATGAGAGTGCTTAACAATAATCCATGGAAACATTTGATACAACAACCAAGAATATATATATAATAGCTACAAGACTTATAATGGCAATACGTTTTAAGTAGACATCGAATAGATTGCCAGTGAGACCCTCAACAGAGTCGTCAAAGGGCAGGATATGAACACGCCTCCCATACTTGACATCAGGACATTGATGAACCGAAACCATATCAGCAAGGCGAACACTGAGATTAGCCCGAACAACTTTGTTCATCCGTATTTTAGGCTCATCACATTGCTCATCAGCAAGAACAATGCAAACTGTATCCTTGCGTTTTTTCCCCTGAAGACAGCCAAAAGTCTTACTAACACCATATAATTAAAAACAAGATAATCCCGCGGGGAAAATTACCTTGAGCAAGACAGTGTCTCCACGAAAGAGCTGAAGCTCTTCCATCCTAGTAGGATGCATTGAGACAACAGAATTGTCATCATTGATGGCCTCATCGACAATAAGGCGATTAGGAGACTTCTTCCTCTCTAGAATTGCAGTTGAAAAATCCTTTTTGTTACCTTTCCTGTAATTCAATTATTCAATTCAATAAAAGAAAACAGAATTCAGTCCAAGAAAACTTTTTTAGTTCCTTACATACTCGTATATCTATATGAGAGGTCTCAACAATACTAACAATTAGCCCTCAATTTTGATAGATAGTTTTAAGTTGAGGAAACAGAAAAAAAAAAAAAAAAAAAAAAAAAGGACTACTCAGAATCTGAGTTAGATCAATTAATAGCATGATTGATTCAAGTTCAAGAATTTAAAAGGGTAAAACAGGGAAGGAAAGCAGAAATTGCAAGCATATGATCGGCAGATGACAACATAGTAAGGAAATCCAAGAAACATGGCAAGAGTTAACTGAATGATGTTGTAGAAGAAAATGAGTTAAAGAGAACTTACGAGTCAGCGGTGTGGTCGGAAGAGGTAGGAGGAGGAGCAGCCATTTTTGGGACCAAGTACGAGGTTGTAGTGTTGTTGTATCACTTGTTTCTTTCTTTCTTAATTTAGCGGTGGTGTGGTGTCACCTGTCACCAAATGGGACTATCCATTGACCAAAAGGATATGTATGAAATTATGATCATTTTTGGCTTCATTCATGCCACCTGAATCTTGATGTTCATATATCACATACTTCGTATATAGTAGTCGCGAAATTGCACGATAGCTACCTATTGATTTAGTAAGATGGCTTTCCTCCTTCCGCTCGATTCGGTTTCGTTAAATAGCATTCATCGACCCAGAACGCTAAAGTCATCTCGACAAGGAATAATCCAAAAGATCAAAAACGTCGACTGAAAAGATCTCTTTTAAGTGTCTGAATTTTACTACTATGATTTTACAAAACGTTTACACATAAAGTTATGAACTTTGGCTTATTTGCATTTGACACCATTGTCATTTGTCAATTGTCATGATACACCTAATGGTTTTTTTTACATAAACACCCCCGGATTAATTGACATACTACAAATAAATTCATCTTCCGTTAACTTTTCACATTTAGACCCCTGCCGTTAATTTTTTTTTTCAAATCACAACCCTGCCACCCCCCCCCCCCCCGTTTAAATTTTCACTTTTAGACCCCCTGTCCTTATAAAAAATTTCAAATTACCCCATGCCATTAAATTTACAAATTTAAGTTGAAAACAATAATAACCATGACGTCCTATAATAAGGACAAGGGGTTTTTAATTGATATTGTAATTACAATTAAAAAATAAAAAATAAACATAACAATTTGAGCGTGGATGTTCCTTTTTTTTTTTTTTTTTATAAAATTTATATGGAATCTAATTTGTTAAACTTTTCATATATATTTGATATATTTTATCAATAATTAAGTAAGCAAAAACTCCATTTTAGGGAAGATGTTGTGTTTACTCTCAATTTCCATCAGTCATGTACACATTTCGGTTGTCATTGAACCAAATGTACCCTTGTAACTTTGTTTTTCTTTTTTCTTTCTTAGACTAATCTATAGACCCGATTCAAAATGAAATGGACCCACTACTGATCCAATTCGGACCAATTGTCAGGCTCACATTTGAGAAAAACATAAGCAAGGGCTTTATGTATTTGGTTGTAATAATTACTCCCTTCGTCCACTCATTTTTCTAGGTTTTTTTTTAAATTTCTTAATATTTCCTTTTCCGTCAACTTTTATTTCTACTTTAAATATGGATCTCACTACTTAAACCATACTATAAAAATCGTGGAAAAACAAAGGTAATCAATTCATTACAAAACATTAAACCCAAAAATCCCCTCAAAATGAGTCTTTGTGACCTCCAATTTCCCTCAATTTCGTCGATATATTATGATTTACGTGCATATATTGCCGGCACTTAGCATCCATCATGGATAAAAAATAATTGGGCCACTAAAGAATAGAGGTTTGGTCCTATCGTTGCAGTAATTGGGCCCGTTAAGAATCCTCCCTACATTTAGAAACAGGAACCTAGCTATATAATTAGCAAAAATAAAGCATATATCCGCCACAAGTGTAAAGTGTTTCACTTTTCATGAAATAATGTTTTATGAATATTGGCTTTTGTTGTAAACTTCACTTTTCAACACTATATCATTAACATCAGCGTTCATCATATCGTATGTTACAAATATTGTTTTGTATATATCAATCGAATAATGATGGGATTCCACTCGTAAATGATCACCACATTCGAGTACTTTAGCTGTTTAGCATGCTTTGATCCCTGCAAATTCCTTATTTTTACCCGAAGTCTAACTTCCTTATCAGTATCACTGGACTTATAACTCTGGTTTAGTTATAACATACAACATTACCTTTTTTTCGTTTCGTGATGAATACCTAGAGCTCGGCATCTCTTTATTTATTCTCTTTCCTAGATTAGATAGAGTAGTAGAGTCATTTACATTTATGTCCTTTATTATTTCCAAAACATTCCAGTAGATGCTAGTAGATGGGCTTAACCTCTTAGTGAGTCAAGGCCTGTTAGCCCATACTTGAGGAAAAGGTCAGTCTTTTACTATTTAACCACTGTAAGACATTCATTATTTACATGGATATAGTAGAGTTATATTCAGTCAAGTACTGAGTGAATCGTATCCCGAGGGGCTACGATATTTGACCGTGCAGCTCGGGGAGATTAGCTAGTTAGACCTGCGGTAGGGGAGACAACCGTGAATTAGACATGCGAAAGAGGAGACAACCGACGACAGGGTAGGCGTACCCGTTCCAACGCCAGAAGAGGCACCCGGTGGGTGGCTGATCCGTCCTAATGCCGCCAATGTATTAAGAGTATCAAGATCTCTAATCTCAACCCACGCCAGGTTATTGCTGTTTTATAGTAGGCATTAGTGGTAATTATGTGTTCTTTTGTTATTATTATTCGTATGATTGTTGTGAATAAAGAGGAATTATATGGATTTTCTAGTTTTTTTAGTATTTCTGATGCGATCAGAATTAAGGATCTATCATTTCAGTACCAGGTCAATGAGAAAGAGAAAAAGTTAAAGAAGGTTGTAATATAAACCTAAAAAAACAATCTCTTCGTCTAATGTATCTGCTGTACCAGATGACTGTGTATTGTATGTATTGATTGAAGTGTCCGCAAAATTATTTAATACTTAACGCAAAATCATTTGTCATTAGTCATAAGATAGCGACAATTTTCAGTCACCAATGCACAAAAATCTTTTGTCTGGGTGAGCAAATGCAAATGAAGACAAATAATTCAATCAAATCATATTTTGTTGCTATGTTAATTTGCTACAATAATCAAGTCAAAATGTTCTTGGTTAGATAAGTTTACACGTTGATTAAAAATAATTCACCCGTTCTATCGGGTTGACCGTGAGTACTTGATGGATATTATAATCACACCAAACAAGCAAACAAACTAGCTAGTTTGGGTTTGAGGACCTAACTGAGATACGGTCTCATTGTTTTATTACATTTCTTCTTGTTTGATACCTAAATTTCTTGGTCAAATACTGTTGTTTCATATATACAGTTTTGGAAACTTCAAAATGTTGTTCAATTGTAGCTTATATTTTCAATTTGTCCCTTTTTCCCATAATCCTCACATGCAATTGTTGCAAAACTATACTATACACTTATTTGATCAATTTTCTAGTTAGTGACATGCATTATCGGGTGTTTTATGACCTAAGGTGGTGTAACTGGTGCAGCGTTCTCATAATATTATGCGACTCTTATTGTTTAGAATAATGTCACATTAATTATGTCTATGTCATCTAATGAATCATGTGTGTAATGACTAACTCCTTGTCCTTGATTCTAAAAGTGAAGCTCAACTGCGTCACGTCAGCATTCCACTAATTTAATCCTCAACTCTTCCAACATGCTTCAACAGCTGATCCCCATTTATCCCCATTTTTATTTTATTTTATTATTATTTTCTTCAATCACTTTTTTTTTCATTAGTCTTTTTTATAAATTTATTATTTATTTCATTTTAAAATATCATATAAATTATAAAATATTTCGAAATGCAATAAAGTAATATTTTATTTAATATAATTTTTGTAATAAGAAATATATAATGTAATGGTTTATTTTACAAATTGTATTTTATATTTTTTATTTATGAATTATTAACTATGAAAATAGAGTAATAAACATAAAAAAGAAAAAAATGAAAATAGAATAATAATAAATAAAGTTGACTACTAAGTATATATATGTTCATCACAATCAGTCAAATAAGACAAAAGATTAAAAGTTAAACAATAAACATAAAATATTATATAAAAAACTTGTGTGAAAATTATAATTTATATATTAATTATATGAAAGATAATAAAAGTAAAGTAAAAAACAATAAATAGAAAGAAAAGAAAATTATTAAAAAAGAAAGGAAAACAAAGTTGAAAACAACGTGGAATAAGTAAAATGGTAAAAGAAAAAAAAACCATGCACTACAAACTCAAACACAAGTAAGATAAGAGAATAAAAAAGAAAATAATAAAATAATAGTTGAGCTCAAGCTCAACTGTTGAGCCCATTGAGCCTCTATTGGAGGATCAACATGGAGTTCAACTCTCTAGTTGGTCCTCTGATGGAGAGGGCCTAATGATAATGAGTCTGGTGACTTCTTCGAGGTTCATATTAGTATCGAAACTCTTACAAACGTACTTCACGACTGGCAGGATTTGCAATACTATATAGTATTACTTACTCCGGAAACTTAATAGGTTTACACTTTGTTTTTGTTGACTTTTTTTTATGTCCGGTTCGACATCAAATTAATCATAATTGATTACGAAAAAATTAATTTTAGAAGTTATATTATACAAATATAAGAAGTATACTTTTATAATATAATTTTTAAAATTATTTTTTTCTTAACGAGTTATTATTTATTTGAGATCAAACTGGACATCGAAAAGTCAACAAAAATAAAGTGTACCTATTAAGTTTCCAGAGGAAGTAGTATCATGATAAACGAAAAGATTTGCAACAAAATAAAAGAACCATAGATATAAGACTAGCTAGGTTTGATTCAAATTTTAAAACACAATATCCAGCTCAGTTCAATTTCGTTTAGAATGATTTTCAGCTAAATTGTATAGAGTGAAAGATCAAAAGTAAGAGTACGTAAACAAAGATTAAATACAAACCTCTTGTATTATATTATCAGTTTCAAAACTCAAAAATTTACATCATGATGAAGTTGTGAAGGGGGGAACCCAATGGTCAAAACCATGTTAGAACTTACAAGCAAAAGATCTTTCTACTCTTCAAAGAATCAAATTTGAGACCCCACTTTTCAAATGCAGTGGTAAATGAAATGAGGTCCCAAAAAATTAGAAGAAGAAAAAAAAATGGAAGAGAGAGGGTGGGGGACTCTGAAAAACATAGGTCATCTAATATCTCTACAAACGGTTATATCACAATTTTTCTTTTTCAACTTTAAGGACACCTTGAATTTCTACCAGGACCCCCATAGTAAATGTAATTTCCCCAGACATTATTTTTACCAGCTCTTATGTCATAGCAATTTGGGTGATCAGCCAAGAGATGAAGGTTAGACAATGGAATCAAGTTGTTATCCCAATCCACAACTTGCAAGTTTCTGAAATATGAAGCTCTCCCAAATCCTTCATCTGCAAAATGTCCACTCCCCATTTGTGTTGATGTGTGATATCCCCTTGACCTTGTGTTCACTATTTCTCCTCCAAATTGGATCATGCTAGCATGCTTTTGTAGATGGCTGAACAAGAATGAAGGCCAGTATCCTACTAGCAAACCCGGCCCGAATTCCAGCCACCAGTGTCCGTGCTTCGGATCCTGCACAAGATAGAGAATAATTCGACGTAAATGCTATGCTTAATTTTGTAAACCTCGAGAGTTATGGCTAGTACAATGTACGTAAATGTCGGTCATACATAATAACTGGTAATGTGGTATATTTCTAGATAGAAGAACTATATATGATCATGTCGAATTACATTCTGGGCTGATTTTTAACCAAATGGTCCAAATCCCATGTTACACAATGTACTAAGGTGCAATTTGTTTATGAATTAGGTTCATTGTCAATTTCTCTTTGGAAGAACCAAGATTTGACAACCCACCTAACAATAGACCATACCCATAATTCACAAATTAGATGGGGGCTTAAGTCATTAAAACTGTAATCTGAGTCATCTGACAGAACTGCTTGTTGGTGTCAACTTGGAAATAATACTAAATTGTGGAGATAACAAAACAGAGGTGAATAAGCTAAGCCATGTTCTCGAACAAGAAGAGAATCAAATCAAACAGTGTGAAAACTGAAAACACAGTTTAGGATATGTAAAATAATAGTTATATAAGTAAATACTTTTAAAAAAATTACTATAAAATAATTGCTCTCGATTTAACAACATGGTTACCTTCCAGATCATAATCCCGATATCGAATTGCTTCCCGGGGTAGGATGACCGTGGAGAAATGGCTGCTCCAATCGCGATTTTATTGTTAATTTGGACAAAACCCGAACATAGTAGATTGTAACACCCTGTCGTTTGATACGCATCGCTCTGTTACAAACATAACAATGTTCAAGTTAGCTATACCCATAAGATCAGTCCTTCACCTCAAAATCAAGAGTGTAAAAGGAATCTGCAAAACTTACTGTCCAATATGTAAAGAACCTTGGATAATTGTCTCCATATAATTCCGGGCTGACCTGAAGAAAATAATCATATGCACATGGTATAAGCTAAGTTAATTGCCAACCCAACTATTATAGTAGTATAGTACTACTAGTGTTGTACTAAACATTAAACAAACCAAAGAGTCAAATTTGCAAAATCTTGGACGTAATTAATATTGTGCCCAGAAATTAGCTAGGCATTGATTATATTTTTAAGTAAGAAAAACAGACCTGCCAACCAGCTTCAATGGTGTTAAGGTCATTGCCAAATGAGCCAGAAATGACCCACATTTGTGAGAGGCTGAATTCATATTGGTCTGTTACACGTGGCGCCCACACATTTATGCTCGTTTTTGCTCCATAGTACTGCTCTCCGTTCACAAATGCCACTGCGTGCTGCATAATTTGTTCATTTATTATTATATCACCCACAGTAGTTAATTTTGGAAAACAAAATAAAAAATTATATATAAGACCATGTTTGATGTGGAAAAGTTATACTCCTACTTGTTGTGTTAGACGGTCTAACGACGAATTGGATCGAAAATGCATGTTTAAATAGTACTTACGCGTTTTTCAATCGAATTGTATTTTCGGGTCGTCTAACACGTTAAACTATCCTAGGCAAGTACTATTGTACATTTGTACAAGTAATAGTAACTAACCTCATGGTCGCTGCTCATGGTGTCACGGCGAACGCCCCTCCTGATTTTCCTTCCAAATCTACGTAAACTAGCTCTTGCGACGTCTTCTTCAGTCGTTCTTCTGATCGGAACACTTCCTTCGGGACACGATTCACCGGTTTGTGTCCATGATTGGAAACTCTCGAGAAATGAATCATTTGAAGCATGTCCGTTTGGCCTCTCTGGTGGCTCCTGCATTCCATTACAATGAATGAATATATATATATACGGGTAAAGATTTGAGCGTAGTAATTGTAGAGGTTTTGTGGTTCTGAACGATTTGTTCAAGCTTGAGTGTATAAATTAGTACAGTACTCTCTACTCTCTAGTAAAAAATGATGGTGAAAATCCAATATGGGACAAATAAGGCCGAACAGTTGTACCTTTGTAGATTATGGACTACAAATGAAATTTGAGAGGGAATGAATGAGTACCGTACCAGTGGTTTGTGGCCTTTAAGCTTAGGATGATCAAAAGCTGGTTGAAGATGAGTTTGAACGCACTGTATTACATCTCCATCTGGACTCTGCGACATTAATTTCAACACATATAATTAGTGCTCATTTTGAATCCTGCAAAAACATATACCAGCCAAAAGAAAGAAAGGAAATGTTAGTACATGAATTGTCTTGATAGAAGGCTTGTTGATCTTTCTGAGGTAGTTTCTGATCCTCTTTAACTTGTGCAACTCATGGCGGGGCCTGAACGTTTGATTTGCTTGAAGAGCGAAACCAGTAGATGCGAAAACGAGAAAGAAAATAACGAATAATAATGTGGGAATGATTGGGTTGGTGAAGAAGAAGTGAGATTTGGAAGGAGCAGCCATTGGTGTCCTGTTTCTGTTGTCTCTATACTAGGTTAAACAAACTGTGTGTTTGTAAGCTAGCAAGCATCTGTGTTGTCTTGTAATAAGATTGGTAGCAAGGAAACAAGAGACTTGATCCGGAACTAGTTTTGTTTGTCTATTCAAACACAAAACAGAACAGTTTGGCTCAGCTACAAACCACAATTCACCAAACTGGCAAAAGAGTTAAATTTGGCACAAAAATAATGTTTGGTACTTTGGCCTCTCTAGCTAAGCTATCTCCATTTTCAAGGGGTTTTTAATTGTTTATTGACCCCATTTGACAGATGGAAACAACTAGGAGGGGAGAGTGAATAAGGTTCTGTTTGCTTTATTTATTTCATTTCTTCTTTTTTTCCTTTTTTCTACAAGTATAAAGATTGATAGATAGATAAAGATTCTGGTTTTCTTGGGTTTGTGATTCTGACAGAAACTTCACGCTGAGGTTATTAAAATAGGTGGGGTTTTAACTGTGTGTTTTATAGGTACTCATCATTTTTTTTATTGTTTACATATTGAATTATATGTTTTTAAAATTGTTTACGTTTTAGCTGTTTTAGCTATTGACAAGTTTTTATATCATAATTTTATTATGGGTTATCTTACTACATTTAATACTACACACATTATATTAATCTTTAAAAATTTGTTCAAGAAAAAAATAGAATTGAGTAATGGGCGTACTTTTTGGGTATAACAAGGTGATGATGGTCAAAAGGGTCTTGGACTCTTTTTTGTTTAAGAATAGGAACGGAAAATTAAATTTGTTAGGCTAAGAAATCAAATGCAGCTGTATTGTCATTGATTGGTGACTGGTCCAGGTGGGCAACTACTAGTTTCTGTTTTTCCTTTTCTGTACTACCAACATTTAGTGTATGTTTTACCAATATGGTAAATTGTACTACCTGATTATTCATTATTTATATCAATTATGTTATACTATTATTTTCATTTAATTCTTTTTGTATTAGATCGACTAATGTGAACCGAACTGAAATAAATTTATTGTTTTTTAGATAAATAAATACTAACATAGACTTAAAATTTCAAATGCCAATCAGTTCAACAATTATTTTATTAATATTTATCAAACAAAAGATATTACAATTAAACCACTTTAATTAGTTATTATTTTGAATAAATGCAATGGAATCATCTAGGATAGGAAGATTTATGACAAACACACACTTAACCATCAACCAGCACCACTGAAAATGCATAGAAGTGGAATCTCCACTGTGTAACTACAACAATGAGCCCAAATTGTTATGAAAATTGTGTCACACATACAGTGATAATGATTCAAAAACGCTGAGAATTTCCTTTCAATATGTTATGTATGTCAATTAAGCTTTTTTAAGATGAATTTGTGATACTCTACATTTCACAAAAATTAGCGGTCGACGGGTACAAATTATATAAATAAATCACAATTGTCACAAGATATGAGTCCATTTGAATAATTTCAAAACCAAATTTGTGTGGAACCGGATCCAAAACGTGTAATATTATATCATAGAAATCTACGTGGCCTAGTCCATGAGTAAACGCGCGGATCGGCCATGTAGACGCTACTACTTTTTTTCGAACCAGCAAAGCAATGATCAGTAATGGTTCATCATTTACCCTTGTGATGATTCAAGCCTCCGACTTATTGGTTGGAGGTGAAGCAGCTTACCAAGTGAGTTACGCTTCGTTATCAATATAGACACTACTACTAGATTATTACAGTATATCCTAGAAATCTACTGTCCACCGGTTGTAGAAATAGAAACTCCAGTTCTGAGAGGTACAAAGAGTAGGGAAGAAGAGTAAAATCCAATATAGAAAAGGCAGAAGCGTGGCTCCATTTTCGTCCTTGTCGTGGATGCATCATGTTCGATTGCTACGTGATGTCATTATCGGGCTTGGTGCTAGACCCCGATAACTTTGACAAACTTTTAATGAGTTATGACAATTGATATGTTCTCTCCTGCACCACCTATTGTAACTCAAAAATCAAGATTCAATTCAACGTAACAAAAATGAATACTACTACATAACTCATTTACAACCTGATAACTTTTAATATGTCTATACCATCTTATATTTTCGTCGAGTTCAAATTTTTGACCTCTCTTGTACCACTCCATCAAATGTCCGACATCTCTTGTACTACTCCAACACAATTATCACTCAATTTTAACCGGTTGATTAATGATCGATCGATATATAAATCTGATGAATTGTTTCAGGGTTAACTGTAGTACACTAGTACGTTTATTAAAGTGAACCTTTAACACATGCAGATGCAGCCATGTCGGTAAGACCAGGGGAGATCACTTAATTTGTGATAAAGAATTAGCGCGTTTTGATAAAGATGGCTCATAAAGTTAATTTTTCATGCCTATCCGCTCCCCTTAATTACTCAAGTTAACCACATGTATTTTATTTTACCCAACCTAATAAAACACCTTATATACTTTAATTGGTTAATATAATGTCTATTCTATTTAATATTTGGATGTTCTTTGTCGAATTTTAGTGATTGATTCGAATAACTACTCAAATTAACGTTTTAGAACATGATCGATCAAATATCATCTAACTTATCAACTAGATTAATTGTAGTATCGTGCGTTAATGCATGTGGCTCCTAAAGTGAAACGATGCTAATTATATATCTTAACTGAGTCTTGAGGTCTTATAATGTATACTTTCACTCGGCTTACATGATCCTTATACGCAAGTTAAATTACTGTCTTTGCATAAAACATACTGTACTATACTAGTACTTACGAGTTACAAATAGAGTAAATTTTAATGGGATCGCATCTCAATCAGTAACTTACAGTCATATTTATGTAATATAATCCATCATCTCAAAAATAATAGTAGTTAAGAAATTTACAATCTCTCATAGATCACAATTGAATCCTATGAAAAGGAAAATCAAAGCTGAAAGGCACTAATCTTAGCAATTATAATGCCTTTTCTAGAAAAATCAAGGATATAATGATAACAAAGTTGATAGGCATGTGATTTAGCACTAGTTTTTGTTTAGGAGCACAAAGTTATGGGGCAGGGACCCTTGGAGTATAGGGTAATGGAGCTGAGCATATATACAAATCCCACACTTTCCAGCAGTGAGCAGCAGCCCCACTTCTCTTTTTATTTTGTTATTGTTTATAATTGCATATCTCTAATGTTTTTCACACTCTTTTGTTGATCATCTCTTCTTTTCAGAAAACTCCACTTGAACAAGATATATAGTATTAGTGAGTAGGAGTTAATGAAGGATATTGGCCCATGAAGTGTCACTCTCTTTGCCCAACAAAGTGCACACTATTTAAACTTCTCTTTTACTCTTTTCCTTAGTGGAAACATCATCTTTCTGTAAAGCTGCTTGCCCAAAGGATAGATTCCTCTCAAATACATATACAGCACTAGGATTAATACAGAATAAGCATTTTATTTTAATATATTTTTATTATAACGTATCTTAAGATTTTGAAATTATAAATTCTTTTTAAAAAAAATTGTTTAGATTAAAGTAGTGTAAAATTCTAACACTACATGATTATTTGTTATTCAGTTGATTTCCATTTTCATATAGATAAAATTGATGCTGGATAAGATTTTTAAACTCTATTCGATTTCATTCTTATCCTTGACATTAGGCATGGATGCCACCATGTATCTTTCTTATTCGTCAGTTGTGTCTTTAGGCTTCTATGCTACTTCAGTTATGAGCTACTACTATATAAGCTCTACCAAAATCATTGTAAAATCTACGAGTTGATAAATCAAGTTATGTTTTCGATAGAATCTCTCTCTCACGAGCCACCTGATTTTGCGTGTTTTCTCTCGCCGAATATTTCTGTTCTTTCTATCAATGTATTCATTGGAGGTAATCCATCAAACAAATTAGCAATTCTCATATCGCGACAGATATTAGCAAGCTCCGTACCGCAAATAATGACCGAACGAAGTAAAGTTGAAACTTAAAATATTTTAGACCAATCAGAATAATAATGTTCTGTCCCATAAAAAAATCGTTTACAGAATAATTAGGTGAGTTGCCCATCAGTACTTATCTGAATGAATTACTTCAGTGCGTGCGAATATAGCGGCTGCAATTGAAATTCCACCGGGGATGATCAATCAAAGATGAAATTTTAATTAATGGATCAGAATATTATACTCGTAGCTAGGTATAGTACTGCATGGGTTTGCAATCACTAGTAGTGGCGTGAAAATGCAATGAATGGGAATATATGATGAATATGATCGATCATTTATATATGATGCTGCAATCAACCAACAACGGCTCAAAATTGAATTAAACAAGAACAATTGATTAGTGTTGGATTTCATATTATTAGTGGGCATGCATGGATATTCGGAAAACCTACGTACCCAGTCATTACATCAAGATATTGGGGGGGGGGGGGGGGGGGGGGGGCGGGGGGAGGGGGATAAGGTCATAAGGATAGTATATTTCTTGTCTTGCATTATTCCCAAATTAGCTACCATTGATCTTGTTATTACATTTTTGGTACATACCCATACCGAATTCAAATCTCCGCTCAAATAAATTCTAATCATATTAAATTTCCATTTCAAATGATCTCAAGCTGATAATTGATCACGAGTAGGAAAGAGTGTATTTTAACTTGCTACATTAATTTGTGTGAATTGTAAGTGAAAATGAGTCCAGTGATCATGGCAAAATGAGCATGCGCAAGAGCAAGATAACAAGGGAAACCTGCGGCATGTGTGTATCATTGGATTTTGATTCATATCTACACTATAATGAAATAGTAAGAATTGTGATGATTATTGATTACCCACTTTGTGCCAATGGGATTTGATCACTTGATGATTATCGATCGTGTAGAGAAACAACAGTACCAGAAGCATTATATATTTTGTACTACAGTAGTTGTTGTAATGGTCCTAATGGAATATGGAGTGAAAGCAACTCCTTATAAAGGCATTTTCACTTTCTACATATCAGATGCATGACATGACACACCACAAATTCATATAAATAGTTTACAATTGATAAATTGATAAAATGTGAGTATTTTCAAGTTTGAGAATTAAAAACGTTGTTTATATATTTCCCAGATTAAATAAAAGTCTCTCGGAGTTATTAGGGTACTAATCAGATAGCACTCATGCATACGGGAAAAATTATTCAGAGAGCGACATTCATTGCTTGCAAGGTGAGTTTTTTAGGCTAAAACACGACATGCACTATAATGGAAGTTCGCTCTCCGAATAATTTTTTCCACCTGGATAGTGAGTACAGTTTAATTTGAAAGGTGGAGTCCAAACTGTTGGCCCAAGCCCCAAGGCCTAGTTTAGGGTCCATGCTCCTAGGCCTTAAGAAAGGAGAAAAGGCCCGAACTGGTTTAGCACTTCAGCCTACTTCTCAAATGGACCAGTGCCTGAAGGCCCATGATGAGCTGGGCCTGGATGTGATGATGAGATACTGAGATTGGGAACATATTTTATTACTACTCTTATGACAATACGCGATTTAAGTTAAAATAGAGTCATAAAGGAGTATATATAGAATGAGGACTGCCCCAAAGGAGTGCGTTCGTTATTGAAAGTACTTTATGGTCATTTAGTTCTTATCAATCAACATATATATATTATCAGAGCTTATACGTTCTTTTCGATATTCATTAGTTAGCATATGCTAATAAATTGATTATCGACATTTAATGAAAAGCGTAAGGCTGGAATATAATTAGAGGAGAATTACAAGTAGCACACTCGAGGTGGTGATTAAATCCGCCTATCCAAATAACTGTTCCATCAGGATGTTTGAACTTTGAAGTTTGGAACTGCAAATGTTTATTACATAAATAAACTCAACTTTAATTTGTTAAACACTGAACTTGCTAATAATTTGCACTTGAAAAGAACAGAAAAACTTTGCCTTGGCAATTTACCAATCTATATCGTTTGATTTCAACTCAGCCACGACTTGACCTGCTTTCCTTCTCAGAATTTGATGCAAATATTCCTTCTCTCTTCAACTTATCCTCCTTAACCTTCTACAAAAGATGACCCAAGAATTCACCTCCAAAGCAATACAAATGCCTACCAATGTTGACAAGCACAAACAATATGCCAACTTAACATATGAGTAGCTTGCTCCCATCACTTCAAATCCCTGAAAAACATTGATAACTCCTAATACAACACAAGCATATCCCACAAAGTGATGATATGATTTCCAATACTTTCTGAACTTGTGTGTGGTTTTAGGCCTAAACAACAGGGCCAGTGTTTGCAACCATCCTAAGCAAAATGCTGCAAACCCGAGCTTCCGGTGTAGCCCGTAAACTTTTCCCGGTGATAGCTCGCCTAGTTTTATTCCAATTGAAAATCCCACGGTTCCTAGGAAAACCGCGGAAATTTGAACCCCTGCATGGGCGTAGAACCATGCGGGTCCTATGGATTGAATGTGCCTTAGGTACCGGGCGGTAACTGCGCCGATAGGTAGTAGGATTCCCCATGCGATAGCGTTTATGACCCCGTGTGCTATTTTAAGTGCTCTGAGATTGCTGTGGGATTTAGCCGTTACACCGGATAGGACGTCGATTGTGGCTATTGAAGAGAGGTCGTTTACGTTAGTCGGGTGGATAGCCGGAGAGTAGCCTTGGACATAAAGTCCATGATTCCACACAAAATGGATCTTGGTTCTGTTTGACCCGAGTCTGATCGTGGCGTAGATGTGAATGGTAGCGCCATTGTGTATGGTGGCCATACGACCGCCATGCATGGTGGCGGAAGAGGAGAGGACATGAATGTCGAGTGGGCGGGAGAGGAGGGGTTGTTTTTGTAATTTGACCGTAGGGTCAAGGATGAAGGGTAGTAGGACTAGTTGACCGGAATTGGGATCAGGAAAGGCAATCAAGGCACGTGTTCCTGTCATCTCGGGTGAAGTAGGGTTGATCCCCCACCCGACCCAACCCGAGGGGGAAATGAAGGTCCCGAAGAAGACTAGATCGAGAGTTGCATTGTGTGGATGGAATGTCCATGCTATGGAAGCTTGTTGTGTAGGAAGTGTCATGCATCTTTCATAGGTTTTCGACGTGGTTGTGGTGGTGCATTGTGCCGCGAAAACTCCATTTAAATGGAAGGATATAAAGATTTGAAAGAGCAAGAGAAGCATGATGATATGGTCTAGCTAGAATCAAGAACAAGAGAAGTTTCTGACTCTTGATGTATGATTCTTGCTACATGCATGTCAATGTTATCTAGTATAGTCCTTATTGAGAATAATTATGAATTGAAGCTTTGAAGATTGTCAATGTTTGGTGGTGTCATTATTGCTGAGTTTGCAACTTCTACATGTACCATCATTGATTTGTCAAAACTTTGCTATTGTATGAGGATAGTGAAAAAGTGATTTAATTGTAGTTTATAGAAATGTAGCTTTACGTCCCTTTGAAGTTAAGACACATAATGAAGCCACTTGATTACTTACATAGAAACAGGACCATTTCTAATCAATTTAGTTTGGTGTTGTCATTGATATTTTCGGCAGTGGTACCGCACTATTAGCTATTGCATTTCAATATATGAATTGACGGTCGGACTCTTTTCTCCCTAGTCATATAACACTGATTACGCGGCACAAATAATTATGTTAAACTTCATCTAATATCACTTGAAATAAGGTTCATATGGATTGGAAACCTTATAATGTCAGAGCAAGCCTGAGATGATGATGGTTTGTTTGCATATAATGGGTTTGAGCCAATGTATATAAATATCAGAATTAAATAGTCCACATGTATAGAGTCGGTGGTTATATCGACTATTGAGAAGGCGAAATTCCTGCAATAAACATATAGATTGGAAAACTTCTTCATGTATAATAATGAAGACTTTCAAATGACTAAAATAAGTATATACGGAGTACATCGGATAAACTTTTTCCCTAATGAAGAATTTTAAGGGATTATGACCCAATTCTAACAATCACTATTCTAATATCGAAAAGAAATATCTGTGTAATCCATATAAAAGATTCTTCATTGCAAGATCGAGAGATGTTTCTTCTCTTCAATTGATTTCCTTAACTATTTCAACAAATTTTCTGTTTTTTATGGCATAATATCGCTTTGAACGTTGTACCTACAATACACGAGACACAACAGTTCCGAACTACTATATCCTATCCTATGCAAATGCAATGTTATCTCCTTAATCCTGGACAAACTTTAATAAAGGAAAACAGACAAGATAAAAGCTGGTCTTGATATTTGGATCATCTTTTGACAATCTTACATTTGGTTCACATTGGATCCTTTTTCCTGCTAAAAACAGTAGTAGTGTCACTTAAAAGTATTACCAAGTGAATCTGTTGAACTTGAACAACTATCTAGCACCATTTCCACAATCTCAGAAACAATGTCATCATCATCATCATCGATCAGGGATGCTGCAATAGCACTTGGGAACGCATCCTGTAACCGAATCGTCCAACGAATCGTTAGCCTACCTCGTAACATAGTAGGAGGATTTTCCCAAGTCATGAACGAAGGAATCAACCTCATAGCACCAAGGCCAAACCAATATTACTACCCAAACTACCATCCCCAACAGCCCCCAATGATCCAAGAAGAATGGGCCTTTTTGGCAACTTTCGAACAGCAGTACGGTACAATGCATCCGTTTTTCTACGCCTGTCGGTTTGTGGATGCGCTGAAGATAGCTCGGGATGAGAAGAAGCTTATGTTGGTGTATGTTCATTCACCGGAACACCCGTTCACACCTGGTTTCTGCAGAGAGACTCTCTGTCTGAGGTGGTGGTGCAATATCTTGATGCGAATTTTGTTTCTTGGGGTGGACTTGTGAGTAGAGGAGAAGGTCTGCATATGGCTAACACTTTCAGAGCTTCTGGTTTTCCGTTCTGTGCCGTTGTGGCTCCAGCTTCTGGTGATAATTTGGCTGTGCTTCAGCAGGTGAGTTGGATAACTGGATTAGCTACAAATAAGAATATTGTTCCAACAATTGTATCTCATTTTGATACAAGTTCAGATCAGATCTGTTCAATTCATTTTAGTTCAGTTCACATTATTTAGTTGTTCTTCATATTACAAATAAGTTCAGTTTGAAACGAAGAGAACATAAGAACATAGCCTTAGTGGAATGGTAGTTCTTATATTCAGTAAATGAGCTTACTTAGGCCAGATCAGTTTTACATGGAACAAATAGCATAGCTATTCTTGGAGTAGCAGACAGATTATATTTATATATGTCATATAACACGAGATATATTGGGAGCCGGTGATCATTCGATTGGACTCAAATATGGAACGGTAGACTTGACGTTATATAGGAATCATTTGCAAAATCAGCATATTCGTTCTGTACAAAAGTGTAGCTTATCATAAGACCTGTGTCAGTTCAACTAAGATGGTGAACCAAAAAGCAAAAATGCATGGCTAGAAGAAGTACATTGTTTTACGGCCTAATATCAGTTCTCTTTTGTTTTTGATGGAGCAGATGGAAGGCCCAGTTTCACCAGCTGAATTAGTGGAAATTTTACAAAAAACAATGGAAGAACAAGGAGTTGCAATTGGATTTGATATGGCTAAGCAGGACGAAAAGAGAAGGGCAGATCATCGGTTGAGGGAGGAGCAGGATGCAGCTTATTTTGCAGCTCTCCAGATAGATCAGGTGAGCTTGTCATTCAAATTACAGGATTAAAATATACGAGACATACACATACGTGGATCTAATTTCTGTTGAGCTAACAATGTTCCTGCTCTTCAAGGGCAAAGAGAAACTTCAGAAGAATTCTACTACTTCGGAAGTTAAACTTAATAAACGCGAGAGTGCTGTACAAACTAAACCTGTGGTTAGGAGCACAGAATCAGCTTCTCCAAGTTCAGCTACAAGTGGAAATGAAAATGCGGAAATTACTCAGGTGCATTAACTCTTTGGTTTTACACCTTTGAAGATAATCACCATCTCTTAATTATAACGAAAAACATGTGTTCAAATAGATTTTGATACGATTTCCAAATGGGGAGAGGAAGGAGAAGAGCTTCTCGAGCACAGACAAGATTGAAGCAATTTATCAATACATCGACTCATTAGGCCTTATTGCAGTTGGGAGTTACAAGTTAATAACAAACTTTCCCAGGAAAGTGTATGGTTCTGATGAAATGGAAATGAGTACTCTTAAAGAATCTGGCCTCCACCCGAAAGCAAGTCTCTTCATTGAGCTTCTCTGATTTGGTATCTCTGGTATGGAATCTCAGGATTCAAACTTCTCCTATCCAGAAGTTTTCTGTAACTTGTTCCCAGTATTATGATTAAGAATCACGTTTTAGTACATTGATCATCATGTAATGTGGTTCATAGTTTATCTATGATAGTACCATAGTCAATGTGAAGCCTAATTAGGCCATTTGATTTTGATCATGCAACTAGGAAAAGCATACAAGTTTCATATTGTTTTTAATGGATATTGTTAATCTTAACTTAGTTACGAATATTTTATATTTTATGTGAACAGTTATATTAGATCGTTTAGACCAAAACAAAGTTATGAAAGAGTATTTGTGTCATTTTAACGCAAAATACCTGTAAGTTTGAGTGTGTATGAATGTGATATACGTCAAAGTGCAAAACTCATGGATTTTTATCTAACCGGTCAAAGATTCGGTTTTATGTATGTTTTGACGGTGTAAAGAGACAATTGGTAGCGCAATATGAAATGTGTTTGAGACTTTAAGTGCCGTTTTAAACACAACGAATTTCAAAACCGAACACCCTTTTTTATTTTTCAAAACGCACAATGTAACAATTAACCATAAATGGGAATGTTTTAAAACCGAATACCTCTCTTATCAAAACCGTGTAGACCAATCAACAACTTTTGATAAAATTTCACACATGTAAACTTGGTGTTGATCCAGTCATGTCCACGCATCCGAGCAAAGAACAATAAACTCGTCCATGTGCCGGGATTTGAAGGCATCAAGACCCAACCGCACCGTCTTCCGTACACGCAACCCTATCCCCCAATTAATCCCAATTCAATTATCTCCGCTCTGCAAAACAATTTTTAACTTATAAGTATGTCATTTGACATTTTCCCAATTCAGATGATAATAGCATAAAGTTGATCACAAACTGTTTGATAAAATGTCTCAGTCACTTCGATTACGCCCTCCTTCGATTCTTCACAGCTTCCACTCAACTACTCTCCCCCCCCACAAATCCCATAACACAACTTTCAGCCTCCGTGTTCAGAATTGCTCTTCACGACCTGGAAATGCCAATAAGGTACACCATTTGACCAATTGTTGTGCCATGTTACTAGTTTTGCTGTGGTTCTTTCATTTTCTTGAAATTACCTAATGTAGCTACATCTCAATTCTTGGTGTTTTTCTTGGTTTTGACTTGTTTATGGATGTGGTGGATATTACCTTAATTGAAGCTCTGCTTCTTGTTATTTCTATTGAATTGAAAATTCACCTGAAAAGCTATTGGTTCTGGTTAATTAAATGGAATGGATTCTCTGTGAAATTTGAGCTTGTACTATAATCGGCTCATGTAAAGCTTCCAATAGGTTCAATGAGAGGTCTGGTACTTGATTTGGGACAATGCTATGTGTCCTCATAGGTCACTTAATCTTGCTTGTTTGTTGGTGAATGTTATGGAATAGAACAGAACATATTCTTCTTATTCCTAATGATTAGACAAAAGGCAACAACGATTTGAAACCATATAATAGTAGTGAAATGATTTTGAAATTTCATCCATCCACCATATCTTGTGTGTTGTTGCAGCTAGTGATAGAAGTGAAAGAAAAACTTGAAAAACAACATAATAGTCTCCCAGTGGGAAAGAATGGAAGAGATGACGAAGAGATGATCCTTTGGTTTCTGAAAGATCGCAAGTATTCTGTAGATGAGACTGTCGACAAGTTGAATAAAGCCATTGTAAGTACAATTCACAATTTGTTTATAAACTAGATTACTAGGTTGGCATTCTTTGCATGGTCAGAGTATACTGAAAACATTTTTATGCTTTATGTCTTTCTTTGTATTTATCGTATTCTTCTCATTATGTTTTACTTAATGCCTTAAGTTATTGGCTCTACTTTGGAGATTTTCTCCAGTCTCGAAAGGGAGAAAAAGTGTAACATTAGGTATGCTTCAGTTAGAGCTTCGTACATAGTCATCTTCATTCATTTATGTTAAAGTTTTTATCATAATCTACTGATAGTGAACACTCTTCAGTTCAATAATATATGCATTGAGTTGAATTTATATCTACACAGAGCTGGCGGCGTGATTTTGGTGTATCACAGTTGACAGAAGAATCTGTCAAGAATGTAGCAGAGACTGGAAAAGCTTATTTGCATGACAAACTTGACGTATCTGACAGACCAGTGATGATCGTTGAAGCAGCTAAACATATACCAGGGGTATGTCTATGATATGATATGAAGAGAGATTAAAGAATCTGAACTAACTTATGTCAGAATCATTTTTATGCACATCCAGCTTGCTTAATACAGTACTACTTTGTACAAATGCTGAAAATTACACTGTCCATCATTCAACAAAAAGTGTTCACCAATGTGAATCTTTTGTATGTATTTTGCTATTAAAATCATTTTCATATAAAGCAGTATAAACACATAGAGTAGTACTTATTATGCTTGATTTTCTTCTAAAATAGGGTAAATTACACAAATGCTCCGGGGTGTTCAGGTTGCTATCCCTCTCACATGTATAAAATTCAACTGCACATTGGATATGATACTTCGTATGAAAACAAGCATTTTTCTAGATTGTAGTATTAATTAAGGGTAAAGAAATGTTCAGATTTACAGAAAGGTTCTTTGCTAAATAATTTAAGATCTGACATTACGATCAGAAACCTTATTTTGCAGTCTATCTGCACAGATGTTCGTTTTAGGGAAGGAGCAGTCTATAACTTCCTGAATCTGTTTTAGTATTGCTAATTCTTACCTTGAGCTGGATGTCTTTTATCTGTGATCCTGGTTCCTCCACAGTGTAAAGATGAACAATATCTTCAATATTAGTTGTATATATAGCTATATACTGGAGAATGATTTCATTCACCCTGCCCCCTTTAAATGTACCTGTACTAGGTTTACACGCATGTAACTTGTCAATACGATATAAGACCTGCTATTTGCACTAGCTCAATGAGTATTTATGTAAATATTGTGTTCTGATAATATACATTACATATGTCATCATCAGAAGCACAGCTCGCATGAAGATGAGAAGCTCTGTACATTTCTGATTGAGAAAGCTCTCAAACTTCCAGGTGGGAAGCAGGAAATCCTTGTCATAATAGATCTTAGAGGATTTAGTACACAAAATGTAGATATGAAGTTTGTAACCTTTGTGGTAAGCTCCTGTATACTCTCTGCACCTAGCTTATCCATTTCCTTTCCTCGCATCATATTGTATATCAGGGGCGGATGTATGTATATGGTTGTGTGGAGTTTTTGTATATGTATAAAGTTTGGGAGTTTTCCACATAATTCTCTTTCGAACGCTCTAAAATCAATTTTTGCACCCAACAATTTCATGAAAACCAATAAGAGAAGATTTAACCATAAATAAATACGAAAATATGTCATCATTTATGCAGTTGATTAGCTAATTTATTTAGTGTTTGCCCTCAAATATGGTACCTGGATAATTAAATGGATGAACTACTATTCAATGCTTGCTTGAGGAGCTTATAAAGTAGTTACATAGCTAAACACTAGTATTGACTTAACAAGTTACATATATCATCTCCTATAGATACGTTATTTCTGCCCCACGTACTAACTTTTCTAGATCTGCGGTACGCCCCTGTAATGTATATGGTGGTTTTATTTCATTATTATGCACTTGGTTGAGTATTTTCTCATTTCGTTGGTAATGTTCTTATGTATCCTATGCTCTTTTCCTTTGAAACATTTATATCTGTTTCATCTATAAAAAATTATTGGCTTGTTTTTACGATCATACATACTGATGGCACTATTCGTTCCTTTGTCCATATGCAGTTTGATGCATTCTACTACTACTATCCTAAGCGGCTGAGTGAAGTCCTGTTTGTGGATTCTCCTTTCATATTCAAACCAGTCTGGCAGTTAATTAAGCCTTTGTTAAAATCATATGCCTCTCTGGTGAGTGTTTTATACAACAGCACTTGGGATCTTCAAAATGTCGGCTTTCTACTTCATATCTGCTATTTCATCCACCAGAGTTTAGAGTATCAACCGTATCCCATTATGCAGCTACATTAAATAATTTCTACATCTTTCAACTGGTGCATCCTTTAGACTGTATAACTGTGACCATTCATTCTAGCGAATGAGGCTCTGGTCTCTTAAATACATACATTGCCATCACAATTTCAGGTGTCTGATGATACTACTATGTTCTGTAGGTGAGATTTTGTTCTGTGAAGGATGTCAGACAAGAGTATTTTAGAGCAAACACTGTTCCATCTACATTTAGAAGCTGAGGATCCATCAGGTTATCATCATACTTGGTGGGTATACTGAAATGTAGTAAAAGATTATAAATTGGAGGTCAAAAAATGTAACTTGTGCAAATTTTTCGTTGCATATTCTGATATGACATATGATTCCTTTTTGAATGATGAATTTGTTTCACCATCAACCACCAATATATACACATGGACAATGAGTCATATTCTTGTACATTTAGACAGTAGTCTATTTGTGAATGATGTGTAAGCCAATTTGTAGATTCTAATGTGCAATTCCAACTCATGATTGTATTAGTTATTTTCTGTATAAGACCCTGTGAACACTCAGAGTAGTCATTTTGCGAAATTGATTCTTACCTAGAGAAACCGAGACTATCGTTTGAAAGTGTGTAATAGTATGTAACAGCCCAGGTAAGTAGAGATGTAACAGTGTGTTTGGAAGTTCACTAAGAGTGATTTGGCTCAATATAGAGTGTTTGGAACTGAATTTTGGAGGTGGATTTTTTATTTTGAAGAGTAAATTTTACACATGAAAATAAAAAATCAGCATAAAGTAAGACCCTTATTGATAAGATGAAATAGGACAATTCTGAAACCACACCCTTATGCAGATCTCCAAGTTGTTTTAGATTAATTTTTTAGATTTTTTTTTTTTTCATTTGCTTTTTACATCGTTTATTTTTTGATAATTTTTATTTTGAATATTTATTTAGTACTCTGTATTATCTCTAAACCAAACACTACCCATTATATAAACCTCCTCCTCAGACCGTGACATTATTGGTATGATCGGTAAAAAAAAAAAAGTAATTCAGTGAGATAATCGTGCAAGTTAAAATAATTATTTTGTATTTTCTGAAAACACTTTCCTATGCTACTTTTAATCTCTGCAGTTGGGTCCAATGACAACCAAAGTCGCATTTGTTTTTCCGAAACATAGATTTCAGAGCGGAAGACACTTTTATACTAGTAGCAGTCGTATATCATCATCAATCAATCAAAAAGGATTCTCTTGTTTGTTTGGTTGCCGATATACAGAAAATGAGGTTTGGAAGAATCTGGATTGAAGGAATAGTTCCGTTCATCTTCACGGCGTTATTACTACTCTTTGCAGAGCATGGGGAAAGCAAAAAAACGTATGAATCACCACAGTATACAGTAGTTCACTCAGAATCGGAATTTGAGGTTCGATTTTACAGGGAATCTGCCTGGATGACTGCTCCAGTTGATGATATCTCCTTCCACAAAGCCACTAAATTTGGATTCCACAGGTTCGATTTTATTTGTTTCCCCTTTTTATGTTTTTACTTGTTCAATCTTATTCTAGCAGCATTTGACTTATGATCCGAGCTATTTATTTTGAAATTAGATTACTAAATTGGAGAAATTAATTCTCTATTCATATACTACTATACTAGCTCATGATATTGTTCCAATTCAGCACTGTGAAATAGCATACATATAGGCTATAGCACCAAAGCAACTAGTTGAATGGATGCTTTAGAATGAAATGAATATCCCGTTGTCTTGATCTAACTATGGAATATAGTCTACAATCTTGAGAAATTGGAATGGATTTTAACGGACACGGATTAATTATTTAAAAACATTACTCTATATGTTTACGATGAGTTGTTCATTTGTTGTGTTATTGGAGAGTTTAAGTGGGCTTTGGTTTTAGTTCGTTCACTCTGGGTTTACCTGAAACTCTTCAGTTGCTAGTTTTGAAAGTGTAACATGTGTTCGGATTTGGAATTTTGCAGCTCCTGTTGTTGTAAAATGTTCATGTATGCTTGATTGCAGACAAAAGATCAGTAATGAGTTTGATTACATGTTAGAGATGTTAGTTGGCATGCGAAATATCATTTCATTCTAATTTCTACATGTTCAAATCTTCTGAACACTTTGAAATTAGAAACTTTTAGATGTTTTTTTGTAGAAACGTCCATTAACTTATCCTTGAGCAGTTAGTATTGTTGAGATTAGCTGCCACATTTGAAGAGAAATGTGGCAGCTAATGAAAAATGAAAATGCATGAATGGAAATTGTGTATTATTTGCTGATTTCATTTCATTTCTGATTGTAGATTATTCCAGTACATAGAAGGGGCAAATCTCAACAACTCAAGAGTACAAATGACTGTTCCAGTCTTAACCAGTATTGTCCCAGGAGCAGGACCTCTTCATTCCTCCGCTTACTTTGTCAAATTCTATTTACCTCTCAAGTTTCAGAGTGATCCACCCCTCCCACTTCCTGAACTGAATCTTCAACCTGATTCATGGACGAGCCGCTGCATTGCAGTCAGAAAATTCTCAGGTTTTGCAAGGGATAACAACATTGTTAAGGAGGCTGAGAAACTTGCTGTCAGCTTGAGCAGGTCACCTTGGGCAAACGCAACTTCCAGTGACAGTGAATATGCATACTCAATTGCACAGTACAGTTCCCCATTTAAGTTCCGTTCACGTGTGAATGAAGTGTGGGTCGATGTTGGTGGATCTGAGGAAGATGGTTGTGGGTCAACAAGTCTTGTGGCTGCATTTTAAAGCTCTGTCAAGACTGTTACTTTTGATTGCAAAAGTCTGGTTGTAACTGTTCTTTAACAAACTTCCATGTATCTGCTAATGTCTTTGATGCGATAACTGTTGTATTAAGATGTTGATATTCCACGGTGTAAATAAGTAATTCAAACTTTTTGTCTACTGCTTTGTGAGCGTTTGCAGTAAGGCCTTTCTGCTTTCAGTATTTACTATTGAATAAGTAACATTTGCAAATCCAAGTTTGTATTTGTAATTCTATTCAAAAGCTGGCTGCTGGCTAGTGTAAAATATCCGTACTACTATATTTCATTGTGCAACTGCAGACCGAAATCGTCTGCTTAAGGGTGAAAAGAATTGCAAGAATTAATGTACAAGTGGTGCCTGCCCGAAAATTTCTTGAAAACATGAAACCAAATCTGACCGACTATTTCTTTGTTATTGTTTTTTTAATTGGTTAATTAATTAAATATAAAACCAGTTAAATACAAAACCATTGGGTCCATTCCAGTCCAGAAGAATCACACACAAAACACACGCCAGAACTACGAAACAGACTGCGTTTGTTTGCGTATCGATACGCTCAAAAAAAAAAAAAAAACATAGGCCGCATGCACCCAGTTGTCCTTGTTTGTTTATTGCTAAAATTGTTAAATATGTTTGAACTCCTGAATCATCATATCCTGTTGGCTACTTGGCTTTCTTCCTCATACAGTCATACTCAAATGGTGAGTGCAACACAATAAATTAAAACAAATTAGTAAGTTAGAAATTAGTATTACAATGGGAGCTTCTATTGAAAATCAAGGGGAAAAAAGTTTTCTTTAAATTAGTTTATCCGTTTCGAATCAAAATTTTAAACTTTTATTTTAGTTTGAATATATGATGATGAAACATATGTGACTTCTCACCTCATAATTTTGACTCAAATTAAGGTGATACTGCCTAAAGTCTCATATCAAACGGAATAATCTGTTTATTTTAAGTAATTTCTAGTTACTATCTACATCATCTACTTAATTCCCTATGTCATGGGTACGTAGTTGGTTGAATATAGAAAACAAAATTTGTTACCATTAAGCAAGTACTTTGCTAGTCTTGGATCCTATGTTTACATTTTTTTCTATTTGCCCAATTCTAGGAATAGCTAGGAACACAATACCAGTAAGGCAAGTAACTTTAATTATATATTTGGTGGACCTATTGATAAAATTAAGAGATAAGAAAGGTAACACGTACTCAACAAACCATGCACGTATATATGTCCACTCCCTTCTTGGATAAGCCAATTTGTCAATTTTAATATATAATTATATACTATACTTGATTAGTCCCGAAAAGAAAGATCGCATTAAATTCCATATAGTATAGTAGTATAAGAATAAATTAACAAATAGTATCTTAGTAGTACCTTTTTTTTTAAATCGACCAAAGATATTAATGAAAAGATGATAATTACAAATGAAGTTCAGGTTCACAAGAGCTGCACTACAGAAAACTAGAAAACAAGCTAAGATCAAAATTATCCAAATGATTGTGCCAAACTCAATCAAACGTTACTGTCGAAATGCAACTTGATTGTTTCCAGGACTAGTACGTCTTCTTAGTTCTTACAGAGATAAAATCAAGAGTAAGGAGATGACGAGTTGACACTTTAATAGTGACACTTTTAAAATGGAATGTATTTTCTTTCTCAATAAGATTTGTGATATTTAAATAAATTAATGAAAATATTTTTAAAAGAGGGGGAAAAAATCAGAAGGAAAAGCATTCAATGTCAAAGGGCAGAAAAGTCATTTGAAGTGTATTCCATTTCCAGTCCGAGTTGCATGTTTGTCAGGCAAACGGCATGGGCGGTGAAAATTGAATCAGATCCTCCAAAGTTCGTAATTTAAGAAAGTTACCCCAAAATTAGATACTTATACAATTCACTTCTCAACATTCACCATATTATGTAATTTATGCACGCACAAAATTTTTTGTTCCATTGATTACCATAAATACCAACATTTACTTTAAGATAAACAGGCGTAGTTGCGCGCATATAACAATTCTCAAATGGTAAGGGTTTTAGTTCACTTAACTAAGGTCTCGTGTTCGAATTTTGTGGATGTAAAAAGCACCGCTGGGAGATCCGTCCTTCAAAAAGGGCTCGACGGTACTCGGCTATATTAGTGGTCAAAGTGGATACCAGTATAAATAAATAAAAAAATTCTGAATATGAAGCTCATTAGTAGTAAATGTTTGAACATAAAAACGTACAAGTGCCTGCCCGAAAATATCTTCCAAATGAAACCCAACAATTTAAGCCTTGACTAGCCAGATCTGACCGACTATTTCTTTCATTTTTTTATTGATAAAATAAAATAAAATAAAATAAAATAAAAGCGGTTAATTAAATAGAAAACCGTTGGGTCTATTCAACCCGTCTAAGAAAGAATCACACAGAAAACACACGCCAAAACAACGTACGTAACCGACTGCGTTTGCGTATGGATGCAGAAGGTAAAACTAAGAAAGCATAGGCGGCACCCACCTAAGTTGTCTTTCTTTGTTTATTGCTAAAATTGTTATTGTTTGAACTCCTCATCACCAATTCATCATATCCTGTTGGCTTTCAATTCAATTCAATTCAATTCATCATATCTGTCCTCTCTCGATCTGTTTCTTCTATTCAAATCCTCTCTCTCTCACCCCCTTGGCTTCGATAATGGCCACACGCACATAACACTTGCCAAACCAAACCTCTACTTGCTACTGCTGCAAATAGGCAGGCACATATATATGATATATATACCTTCGTTTTCTCAATCTCTTATAAATCATTCATCTTTCATATATATTACTCCATCGCCGATGAAATTTGCAGGCATGATCACAATTCATTTCTTCCTCTTTTAGTCTTCTATTCTATCTGTCTGTCCTTTTCAACACTCCAATTTAGGTTAATAATAATACTAATTTCGCTTTTTCTTCCTTTCACATATGACGGTTTCCGTTTTCAATTGTTACTAGTAGAGCTTTCTTTCTTTTTTTCTTCTTGATTGTTCACCAAGCTACCTTGCTTTCACCACAAGTCTTTGTAATTTACAAAGTCGGTTTTCATACTTGCTGCTATTATTATATATGGACACCAACAAACACTATTACAACTTGTTCTCTCTTCCTACTACAATGGACGCCTACTCCGAAAGCTCAAATTCATCAGCTAAGAACAACGCCCCAACTACCAAACTCACCCTCTTCGGTGGTAATCTTCTCCAATCCAATTCCGGGGAGCATCATCATCAACAAGACGAAATTGTTGATTGTTATCCTTCCGATTGCGAAAGTGTTATTTCGGGAGAGGAGAGCCACCAGAAACCCGATGATCATAATGGTAGCGTACACACCACGACAACGACGAGAATACATGAAGGCGACAAGACATTCGAGATGATCAAGAACAAGTTGGTTTCGAGTTTGAGCTCTCATGGATTAACTGCTCAAGTTGAGACCATTTATCGGAGTGAGTATTCGAGCTGCATCATGAAACAAGTTAGGTACAGATCCTTTTCGCTCTACTCCAAAGGGATGGAGATCAAGCGTAATGGCAATGCCAATGTCAAGTATGCTTGGTATGGTGCTTCTAAACATCACCTTGATGCCATTCTTGCTCATGGTTTTATCCTTCCTGCTAGACCTTCCGGTTTATCTCTCTCTCCGGTTGATCAACCTCTTCAAAGGTAATTTTACTGATTCCTTTCTAAGTTTTACCACTCATACGCACTAAATTTATCTGTCTTTGTAACTCATGTTAAAATTTGTTTGGTTTGTTTTACCAGTATGCAATCTGCAACTCCTGATGAGAATGGGCTAAGTCATATGCTGCTTTGCCGAGTGATACTGGGAAATACGGAGGCTATTCGTCCTGGTTCGGGACAATATAAGCCCAGTTCGGAAGAATTCGATTCTGGAGTTGACAATGTAATGTGTCCTAACAAGTACATTGTTTGGAACGGAGACATGAATACGCGTATCTTGCCAGAGTTTGTCGTCAGTTTCAGGCGTTCGACTTGTTCTTGCAATATTAAGGGTGTTGTTCGTCAAAAGGTTAGACAACCTCCAAGAGTTCCATCATCAGATTGGATGCCGTTTGTATCTCTAATCAGGGACCTTGCCAAGTTCTTGCCTCGTGATGCTGTAGAATCGATCTCCAAGCATCATTCTGAATACAAGGTATGTGTCGTTAGACAATGTGCGTGCCTATTTGTTTGTTCTGCAAGCTACATATTTGCTTATATGTCAGTTTTAAATTGTGCAGAAAAAGAAGATAACGAGGGCCGAATTGATTCACCGGGTGAGGAACATAGCAGGAGACAAGTTGTTGATCAGCATCATCAGATCTTGCAGGTCGAAATATAGTACTGGAGCAGCAGCTAAACTGCAGGCAATGTAGATGATCAGCAAATTTCAAGAACAGCATCTCGTCTTGTGAGTTGTGACAGAGGAACATAGGAGGATCAGCTAACTTTTTCATGGGTTCAATCGTCCAAAAAATCATATTTTCTCGGTTCTTCTAGGGTAGATTTAGGAGTAGGAGCAAGTGGAAAAGGCTCTGTTAACACTTAACAATTAATTAATTAGGGGGAAAGAGAACAATATTCATGAGTAATGTAATGTGTATCAACATGTCAATGGATATCTGACTTCCCTAGTATTCTTTGTTTTGGGTTTTCGTTATGTGCTTTTGATTGCAAAAGTCTGGCTGTAAACTGTGTTTAACAAACTGTCATGTATCTGCTAATGTCTTTGATACGATAACTCATAACTGCTGTATTAAGATCTTGATCCACGGTGTAAATAAGTAAATCAAACTTTTCCTCTACTGCTATTAGATCTTAATTGAGAAAATTTATATCAAGATTCAGTATAGTCTACAGAACATAGACTTTATATTCCAGCTATTGGCACACTAAGCGTGCAGTAAGGTATATATTCCCATACATTTGCAAACACCAAGTTTGTAAGCACAAGTTTGTACTTCATCTACTTCCCATACATGATTCAGTATATATTCACATGCATACATGGAGAGGTACAAGCCGGAATTCTCCAACTGAAACTCAACATTAGTGCAGAATTTCTGAGATTTGATATGCTACTGTATGATGCGCAGCCAGAAATACATGCAGCAAGTAAAAGATTTTCTCAAACCACATTAAGTTGAGATAACTGGCAAGCAGACTCAAGCTAGAACCTGGAAAAACTAGAAGTGCCAAGCAAGTTAACCAGACTCCAGACGAATAGACTATCAATTATCTGAAATTTCTACAAGATGATACATCAAAGATTTTTCATATACCGTACAACCAGTATTAGATCAGCTGAAAACTAATTATGTTGACGTTTAAAACATAAATAAGATGGTAATGTTGACCTAGTACCAGCAGCCTTCCTGCTTGGCATAGGCAATTTAATCTGGCACCTATAAACAATAAAGAGGAGGAATAGAAGCAAAACAAATATAAATGACAGGGAAGATATAGTTTCATTGTCTTTCAGACTTAAAATGCTGTTCAGAGACTTTTCCTCATGATGCCATAAAAAATCTCCTTCAATTAATGAAGCACCTAATGTCCAAGAAACGTCACCAGGTCCAAATATTATCTCCTTATCACTGAGGCAAAGAGCATTTTCAACGAGTGATCTCAAATAAGGCACTCGGAAACAATCTTGTCCATTTGTACTTGTCAGATCAGCTGATGCTGTTGAACATAATCTCTGACCTGATTCCCAAAGCATAGTAAGATTTGCTCCATGGCTCAAATTTAGAGCACGGTAAACAGCAAAAAAACCTGATAATGCATGGTAGCGTGTGACAATATACGAGCTTTTTGTTAAATTGAGCTCTGTATTACCTGCAGGAAAGAAAGCTGAATTAGGAAAATATAGATAAAACAAGAAGAATCTAGTGATTCTTTCTTGTAGTAACCATTCCTAAACAAAACAACATCACATGTACTATCATCAACCATAGTTGCAACTTGCAAGTTACTGGTCAAGGTTGGTCATTTTGTATTTGTAATTCTGTTCAAAGGCTGGCTACTGGCTAAAAGATCCGTATTTCATTGTGCAGACATAGCTACCGAAATCCTCTGCTTAAGGGTGAAAAGAATTGAAAGAATGTGATGGATCCTTGCAGGGATTAAATAGTAAAAGGAATGTAAAACAATGTTCAAGAATCCAAAACCATAAATATGTGTTGTGACATAGTGTTATGAAATGCTCTCATCTCTTTTGTTCAATTTAAAGCCATATCCAACTGCTTCGTTTGGAGATGATAATCATGACGAAAGCCAGTTCAAGTGATCACGGAAATGGATTTCATAGACATACAAATAGTAGCTTGGATATGCTGAAATATTGAAAAGATCTTATATTGACCAAGAAGCACAGATTCTTTAAAAGTTCCCAGCAATTTAATTAGCATACCAGTGAACTTATTCGTATACCCCTAAATGTCACAGTCATGGGAAAGCAGATTGAGAGATACTAAGAAATTTCTTTTCTCATGTAGCATGCTCAGAAGTCACAACTTTACAACAACGTTATAAACCAAACATCTTTAAGTAATATTTTTATCAAGTTACTCTTGGGAAGTTAACATGCCAGACAATCTTGCAACAAATTTATCTGTAGCTCCACCAAAACTTCCACAATATTAATCACAAATCTATCAACAGCTTCACCGAAGACAAATCACAATACTGAAAATAGTTTATATGGGCATAGTGAATCTAATGTATATGAGGCCATAAATCAGACAAGAACAGCAACTAGCAGCATTGATGTGAATCCCAGAACAGTGTGAATGTAATAATATTGCCAAAAAGGTTTTAGTCATGTTAAAATTTTCAACTAACCTTCATGTGATGACAAGCCAATGCACTTTGAATGATCATCCCTGTTTAACCAATCTAAACTGCTGGAATTGATTGCAGCTGCCTCTGCAATTACTTTGCACTTTTCCCAATTAGGTTCCCCAATAAGGAACACAGAACTTAACTCGTTATCCCGACCAAGATTGCTCACAGTCCTTGAATTTCTAGAATCTAGGGGAAAGCATCCAAGACATGTGTAGTTTCGAACAAAACCAGAACTAAGGCACGGATGTCTAATCTCAAACATGCCACCAGTGCTTTCTTTCAGAGCCTGAGAATGACTTAGCATTATGACAGTCCTATCAAAAGCTTCATTCAAACCAAAAGCTGGTAAAGAGTAAGCTACAATATCATGTTCAACTGGCCCGATCTTAGATTTCATAATGTGCTCCTTTTCCATTGCCCTGTCTACTTCCGCTACCACCTGCAGTGATGAGCCTCCTAAATCAAGAAGTCCCAATGTGGATGGCCTCAAAGAACTACCAAACCTTCCCATTTTATAATTTAAAGCAACCCAACCATAATACGCCTCTTCTTTCCCACTTAACACCCTGATCCACCTCTTCCTATACAAAAACCCATGCTCCTTAACAACAACCTCAACATCCCCTAAAACCCCCTCAGCATCCTTACCAACTAATTTTCTCATCCCTGCAGTAGCTAAAACAAACATAGGCGTAACAGAACGCCTCTCCAGGGGAACCAAGTGTTCCGCATATCTTATCAATGGCTCTAAAGACAACCTCACCTGAGACCTGTTATTGATTAAGTTATGCAATCCGGGCTCCGTTTGCATGCAGTGGTACTCACACCCATTGCTCTTATTCACATTCTCAGGATAACTATGCAACAAAACCGGAAAATTCCCGTAATCCTCGCTCCCGTTTCTACTCATCCATTCGTATACATTTACTCTTGATCCAGTACTACCACAGTCCAACACAACAGTAAAGTATGATCTCATTTCCTCACTTATCAAAATATGATTATTCCCAACAAACAAATACACACCTACTATTCCTAAAATCAATATAATGGAAACCGATATCGCAACAACCTTTCGCAATCTAGGGCTATGAGTTAACCTCGTCCCTGGAAGCTTCGATTTGGAGGGAGATTTGGGTTCCATTGTAAAAAAAACGTCAGCAATTGAAAATATCGAATTCCATAGACCCGACTAAGCAAAGCTACGGTGTATTAGTAGGAAAACAAAATCTAGAGTTCATAAACGAAGCACAGAGTTGAAATTGAAGAACTGGTGAGCTGAATTCAGCTCCTAAAGAGATTCAAAATTGGGTGAATCAAGGGATTGTATGAATTATTTTCAGATTTGAATCGATCCATGAGGGACACTGCAAAAGGATGAATGAGCTGGAAAGTGTTAGAGAATAAGAAAACGTACGTACCTGACTGTATCTGGACGAAGCAGAGATCTATGGTTTGGTTTGGTCCTTGCAGAAAAGTTCCATGGTGAATTCGGCGATTTTTGCAAGTCAGTCAAGTAGTGTCTGTGAAATTGTGAAAAGGTCTCATTACCTCAGTGTAATTTTTCAATTTTATCCAAACCGGACAAGTAAGAATAAAACATTAATTAATTGGGAATGGATTTGGAAGTTTAAGGTGCCAAATAAGTGAAAGTTTTTTTTGTGGCGGGATGTTAAGAATTCTCTCCCAGTTCTTGTTCGCCTACAGCAGCGTGACATAAGTGTCCTAACTGTTTGTCATGTGTGTCGTATGTCTGAGGAGTCTATCCTCTATGTGTTACGTAATTGGGAATATGCAAGACTTTTTTGGGCGTTATCTTATATTCCTTCGTCCTGTATTATGACTACACATACAGATTTTATGGAGTGGTTCCAGTCGATGCGGCAGAGTCTTAGCCGGGACCAACTGGAGTTCGTGGTGGTGGCTTGCTAGAGTATATGGTCGAACAGGAACAAAGTGGTTCACGAGAATGCTGGTTATGACCCCTGCGAGTCTGTCCAGTTCGTGCAGACATATATGGAGCGTTTCAAGGCTGCCCAGACACAGTTTGCAACACCTAGGCATGTTGTTGCAGAAACTCCACTTCAATGGATGCCGCCATCATCAACTGTTGCAGTTAAGATCAATTTTGACGCATCCATCAGTGCTACACGGGCAGGGGCTGGCTTGGGTGTTGTTGCGCGTAATCATTTGGGACACGTACTACGTTGGAAAAGGATCTGGAAGCCCCACATTATTAATCCTGAAATTGCTGAAGCCTGTGCGGCTGCCCAAGCTGTGCGTTTGGCGTTAGAACTCCAGGTGCCGAACGTGATCATCGAAGGGGATTGTCTCCGCATAATCCAAGCTCTCCAAAGTACAGCCGTGTGTTTTTCTCCTTCTGGGGCAATAGTTGAAGAAACCAAGTTTTTAATTCGAACCTTTCATCGTTTTGTTTTTTCTTTTGTTAGTCGTACTTACAATAAGCTAGTGCATCTCTTAGCACATGACGTGTTTGAAGACAATTCTGGTTTTTCGGTATTGCCCTTTGTATCCCCGGATGTAACTTGATTTGATTTGCAATATATGTAGTTTTTCCTCTAAAAAAAAAAGAATACAATCCAAAACCTAGAGCCAATCAATATCCGTTATGACCGTTACGATATTTGAACCCCCCTCGTCTAGTATGTCCATCTTCTGAGCAAAAGGTCAAGATCCGTAGAGTTTACAAGTTGTACCACCAACTCTTTGTCAAATCAAATTAAAGGGGTGTGCATGTCATTCATATCAAGTCTAGGGGACTTAGCTATAACGGAAGATGATTTTTTCCTTTAGGTCACAGGACAATCGCAGATAAGGAAGATAATTCTTTACAATAACCAAACCGGCTAAACAAACAAGAAAAGAACAGGGAGTAAAGCTAGCTCAACTAGATTACAAAAAAGGACCCAACTAGTAGTCACCACGGATACACATTATTTTTATTCTTAGAGCACTCCTAATTACAGTCCTAATTTAAACTTTAAATATGGAATCCACATTGAAAACAATTACATTTGGAAGAGACTTTAACATGAAGTAATATGGGACCCAAAAAAAAAAAAAATTAAATTTCAAATCATTAGAAATTTCATTCAAAAAGGCTTATATGTTGAGCCCCTTAATTAACCCCCAACCATAAAGAGTGATATCTATTATATTTTCCCAACCTCAACAGTCAAGCCCATCTTTGAAAAATAGAATAGATTAGGTTATAAGATATTGTAGGATCTTTGTATTAAGGTAATTTGTAAATCTTCTTTTTAATAAGGTAGATTAGGTTAGGATAATGAAGCATTAGAAATATTATATATTCTCATTTTTATTTATAGAATGAATGATATTTGATGATGTGCAAAGAATTGTTATCTCTTCCCCCCAAGTCCTGCACTTCCTTCATGATGGAGCTACCTGTTGGAACTTTGATGTTCACACAGGGAATGTGAGATTTGGAAGATGAAACAAGAGAGAGTGTTTAATTAATTTCTTGTATCATATAACAATAGAAACAAACTTGTACAAAAACGTACAAAAACATATGTCAATACATAACAATAATTGACTTTATAAGGTAAACTTCCCTAAATTTGATTCACATGATCATCCTTTAGTGCGGGCATAGGAACATAATGAGTCACATACAGATTGGTATCTTCAACCGTGACCATCTAAAGTATTCAAACAACTCCCAAATGAGTAACAAACAACAAGAAGTGATGAGTAGAGTTGACGGTTGGACCATCTTTCCTAGAATCATATACAAATACTTACTCAGCTCGTGATGCTTATAGAATTACAACAACTTATCTCCCAGGATAAAACTACTCTAAGAGGACTGCGGAGCAGTCTAATAGTCGAATCTCGTTAACTTACTTTGAATATGATTGAGTGCAAAGAGAGCAATAGGGAGAAGTTGAAGTGCCTTCTTGTGTTTGCGAGTGTGTTGACGAAATGAGGTTCATCATCTATTTATTATACTTCGTTCGTGTCCTTCCCAACTGTTACCCAAGAGAATACAAGTCTTCATTCAACAGTCACGTCGAATGGATAACAACCATACACCTTAAGGATGCAACGATTCATGAAAACCACTTGACAATCCGCCAAAAAATGAACAGGATCGTACCTATTCGTATCGCTACAATGATCACTTTATTTCGCATGAACGAAACACACTATAAAGTTTTGAATCTTTCATGCTGCAACAATTACTATATATCACTGCAGCGAAGCTCTCCAAGAAGCCGAGAAGCTTTTCTTGCTGAAGCGAAGGAGCTTCGCTACTGCATGAGTTCTCTTCTCCAAACTTGGATATTCAAGTCCACTTTCTTGGTCTTGATACAAGTTTACTCATTTCCCATAAATTCTAATACATGCAGTGGATTCAACTGTATTTGAATAATTTAACTCATCCATGTATTGATCAAACACTATGTGCATTAATCAACTTTCACCATACTAAATTTAAGTGACTTAACGCTTTAGTGACATCGATTTCAACAAACGGAAATACACGGTCATGGAAAGCTTGTTTCCAACGCGTTGGCCCCAAACGACAAATACTTCGTACCAATTGAAAACTTATTCGTTTCGCCTCAAATTTTAAACACTACCCAAGTCATTAGATGCCGTTTGGACCGACTCAGTCGAACAAAGCTGTCAACACAATCCAATAAGGGCAAAACAAAATTTGTTATATTAGTTGGTTGTTGTTTTGATATTATACCTAATATAGATATTACTTTTAAAAAATAAGTCAAATAATGGTTATTGTTTTATGGAGTAATACATACATATATATAATCCAATCCTAGCTAGAGACGACGATGACAGCCCAATACGATGAAAACTCATTCGACGGGTATATGTATATATCGTGAATCATGATTGAAAAACTTGTACTAATTCGTGTGCTGGTATAATAATAATAATAAGTCAAAACTAATCGAATTTTAAAAGATAAAATATCATTATCAGTGATCTAGACGTTTTCATTTTATTAAAAACAGGCACCAGTTCGATCTACATGGTACTCCAATAGTCCAAATAGACACGATTACTTGATTCACTGTGCTTGACGTGTTTTAGTTGAATTCTGATTGCGACTCCAATTGGGTGTTACATGCACGCTTAATGGTATAATAATATGTGCATGATTATATGTGTACACTATAATCCTAATTTCAAATTAATATCTAAGAGTGTGTAATAATGTAATAAAGGTGACTCAATTACTTTAAAAGTAAAATGAATAAATACCAATACTAAAGCCAACTAAACTTAAACTTGAGCTGAATTAGAAGTTAACTGGTGATCACATCTCAAATTTGAGCTGGATTATAAGCTAACAATTGGGCCTTATATGTAACGAGTAATTAGACAAACTAAAATAGATAGACGGGCATATGAATTAATTAGAGTTAACATAATTTTAGTACCCTCTTACAGTTAAAAAGTTAAAAGGTGTCAAATTATTCCCAGTTGTTGAACGTTACTCTCACTATAGGAGCCAACTGAAAAGTATAGGTTCAGAAAGGAGATCCAATTTGTCGCAATAAAGAAATTGGATTTACACTTGCCTAATCTGTAAATAAAAGAAAATATATTTTAATGTTAATGGTTCAGGTGATGTATACTGTATAGTGTGTATATATTGAGTAATCATTAAAAAATTATTAAAAAATCATTGTGTCGCAATCATCTAGCTAGATGTGATCAATTGAATTCTTAGGTTTAAAGTAAGTAATCTCAACTGTCAATCAGTTTGACAATAGCATCAGCATTATATACGGATATACTTCCCCATAACCCTAATACTTGGAAGACCAAGTCTTTAAAGTTATTTTAAGATTGAGATGATTTGGTCAGTCCCATAATGTCCTATATATATGACTGACTAGGTAGAGACAAAAGAGGCATTGACCAAAAAACCGAGACAAGAGAGGCAAATTAATACAGTAATGAGGTTTGTTGTTAATTAGTCTCTTGTTAATTATCTTCATATTAAAATTCATTAATTTTATCCATGTTTAATATGTCCAATTGGGTTCAGATTTTTATTCAGTACATTTCAAATTTATTTAGTTAATTTTATATTATGAATATATTCAATTTTGTTAAGTATAATTTAATTCAGCTCCATTCAATTCAATTCGATTATTTTTAGTCAAAAATAAATCCTCAACCACGTATATCTTCGTCGAATTGTGAACCTTATGTGAACCTTAAACCTCTTTTATTGCTACTCCAAAAACTTTACTAATTGGCCAACTTTATAACTAAAAAAACCAATTCTTAATGTCAAGATCATGCTCTTAATGTAGCATTGTTAATTTACCCAATAAAATCAGAGATATGAGTCAACAATGGGTGATGAGTATACAAGCAACATGACAAGACTGTTGCTATATATAGGCTCTAGCATAACTGAATACTACAAAATTGCCATTAATTCAAGTCGGTATTCAAAGTGCAAGAATGATAGAATCAACTACACCACAAGAACCTGCAGTGGAAAATGAGTCCAACAATTCAACATGGAAGAAAATCTTCCTGTTCACCAACTGCATCCTACTCGTAGTAGGCAACTCCGGTGCCCCGTTGATCATGCGCCTCTACTTCCTCCACGGCGGTCAACGAATCTGGTTCTCGAGCTTCCTCCAAACCGCGGCTTTCCCTCTCCTCATCATCCCACTAACAATCTCCTACTTTCGCCGCCCTAAACCCTCCAAGTTCATCATAATGAAACCACGAATATTCATCGGATCGATAATATACGGGGTCCTAGCAGGCCTAGACAACTACCTCTACTCCTTCGGCCTGTCTCGTCTCCCAGTCTCCACACAATCACTCATCATCGCGACACAACTAGCTTTCACCGCGACTTTTGCTTTTCTACTAGTGAAACAGAAGTTCACTGCCTTTTCAATAAACTCTATAGTGTTGTTGTGCATTGGAGCCGCGATGTTGGGGCTCCACGCGAATGGGGACCGGCCAGAGGGGGAGACGAGGAGAGATTACGCGTTAGGGTTCGCCATGACCGTGTTGGCCGCCTTGCTGGCAGGGTTTATTTTTCCGTTTGTGGAGATGACGTACAAGAAAGGTAAACAGGTTGTGACATATACTTTGGTGTTGGAGATTCAGTTTGTGATGTGTGTGGTGGCGACTGGTTTTTGTACTGTTGGGATGATCATTAACAAGGACTTCCAGGTAATTGATGATGTCAAGTTTCACATTCTATTTCTACGTACTTAACCAATTATTCTGTTTGTAGAATTTATATACTTTCTGTTGGCATGGTTTTAATTTAAGCTCAATAGTTAACACCATCATCAGTTTTACATTCTATTTGAAGTTATCTAACTGTTTGTTTTAAAGAAATAAAGAAAATCATTTAATACTCCTACTGTCCTACACTCTCATTCTAGGTAAATGCAAAAATCTATGCATTGGGGGGCGGGGCATAATTTTATAAAAGTTAAAATAATAGGTGGGCAAGAAAGTGACTCGGCTGTGGTGAGCATTTTATTTTGAAATGTTACCCTGCACTCTGCAGTATTCTTTTACCATCACCTTGTAATATCAAATAAGCCTATACCAGCTAATGACTCCGTCGAAATTCAAGCGTTCGATCTCTCATACTCCAGCACCCTTATAACTCCTACCGGTTAGGGTGAACATAATTCAAATCGGACCTATGATAGATGGAGTGTAAAACTAGTTTAGTGTTTCATGTCTTCATCCAATGGAAGAAGTCATGGTTTCTTGTACCTACAATAACGGTCACAGAGAGTTATCTATGTAGTCTAACATGGGTGGCGTCCTTCATCTTCGAAATTTAATAGTTTAATCATCATAAACAAAAACTAATCTTTGACTTGGCTTTACGTTATTATATATTCAGGCAATCTCAACAGAAGCGAAAGAGTTCGGACTGGGAGAGGCCAAGTACTACCTCGTACTGGTCGGGACAGCGATTATCGTACAATGTTTCTTCTTGAGTGCAATTGGAGTAGTGTTCTATGCTTCATCTCTTCTATCTGGCATTATCATTTCTGTTTCACTCCCACTTACTGAGTTATTAGCTGTTCTCTTTTTCCATGAAAAGTTCCAAGCTGAGAAAGGGGTATCCCTTGTGCTCTCTCTTTGGGGTTTTGCTTCTTATTTCTATGGTGAGATTAGAGACAACAGGGAGAAGATGAGGAATCAACAACGTATTGGTAAACCACAAACAGAGATGGTTGATCAAATTGTTCAATAATTATTGGTATACTTGTATTTATGTGAACTGCAAAACTGTGATAATGTTGTTATAAGTTTGTGGGGATTAGTAAACCAGTTGTCACTGTCCAATTGTTTTCATGCAATTGTCTCTCATTTTACTTTTCATTTTGATTTGTAGCAATGTAATGTTGTACTTGGGGAGTAAATAGCAACAATACTTTATAAATATCTATAAATATAAAATACTATCTATGATGAAATTTTTTAAAGTGAGTGGTATAAATTATTGAAAAATTTTTTATGTATAAAAGTACATGTCGACGCCTATAAAATGAGCCAACTGGTAACCTATGTACATGGTCCGAGGTGATAAAATCTCGAAAGAAAACCTAGTTTGGTTAACTCGGATTTCAGGAAAAGAATAATATAAAATTTATGACTTTGTTTGGATTGTTTTAATGAAAGTTTTCCTATTATTTAGAAGTTTGTTCTTTATTTATTGGATTATTGAAATGTTAAACCTTCTACATTATACATTATGAGTGTATGACGTTTATGGTTGAATTTTGAATGTTATCTGGTACTAAATATATATGTTTGATAGTTTCTATAAAAAAAAATATTAGTACTACATTTAATTTAAATTTAAAAACAATTATACAGGAGTATATATTTACTAGGAACCGCGTCACACGCGTAGCCGTCACACGCGTAGCGTGTGAAGCGTAATCTTGTAAAACATTATTGTTTTATTAAATAATATATTGAAATAAATGGAGTGAATATATAATCTTCACATAATGTAATAAAAAAAATAACTAATTGAGTAATTAAACTTAATATAAATGGTGTGTTATACATGTATATAGTTTTTGTAGTTATGCAATTAATAGTTTTGAATTGAACTATATTAGACATACGAAAAGTATTATTCCGATGAGTTAAGAACCATCAGATACATCTCTAGACTTTGGAAACATTCAACTTCAAAATCTGCAATGCATTTTTTTCGCATGTTAATTGGTATTCTGCATCAGTTGAATATATTGTCAAGTGCTTCATATAAACATTCTAGTTTCATAATATGATGTTTTTAGTTATTTTTATCGTATGATTTAAGAATAATTTAAAGTCAAAATAACCATCGAAAAAGTCAACAAAATCAAGTGTTACATTTATTATTGGACGGAGGAAGTATGTCTTTTTTTATAAGAACATATCATGGTTATTTTTAAAATTAAGTATATATAATACGTCATACAACTTTATGTTAAAAAATAAAAATTTAAGAAGAGAATAAATAAAAAAGAAAAAAAGTACGTCAATAAGATTCGAACCCAACACCTTCAACTAAAATAATGATACAAATAATAGAGAAAAATCACGCCAACAAGATTCGAACCAAACACCTTCAATAAAAATAATAATAAAAATAATGGAGAAAAATCACGCCAACAGGATTCGAACCCTACATCTTTTAATTAACTAATGACACATGTACGCACCAGATTGAAATTGGATAAGCAAGATCAACGGATTAAAATTGATTGGTAGGTCAATCAATTGAGTAAATCAACCGGCTTATTATATTACTTTAAATGATGTCATCCGAATTAACCTTTATAGATGATCCGGGTGTAAATCCAACCCAATAGGTCATCCATGTCAATTTCCGAGTCTAGGTTTCGAATCCTACTCCACATTAAATTCAAAATAAAAAGAAAAAGAAAAAAAGCAATACACTTGGCAATTGTGGACCGGACCAGATTTCACCTACCTTTGGGCTTGGGTCTGTTTCCGTCAGTCCAACGATCCAACTCCATTTCCCTTTCCCGCTAGTATTTCTCCTTCTCCAATTTTTTCCCACGCTTTTCCCTCGAATTTGGCGGCTAAACTAAATTCTCTCTCACCAAGCCTTGCGTGTGAGTGCGTGTCTCAGATGAATGCTCGAGAACTAACACTACTTTCCGCCGCCGCCGTGCTTGGTGCGGTGGCCTCCGCCATATCTACGGGTCTAATCCTCAACTCCAGGGCCCACAAAAAGCGCACCACCTCCCAAAACGGCGTCGCTGAGAAGAAACGATCGGATCTGGACCCTTTTGATTCCAGAAAACGCATAGGGTCTGTTTTTCACTTGCTCATTTGCTTTATTGCTCGCTCGATTTATATACAAGTACTGTAACACGTTCTCCTAGAAGGTGTAATTAAATTGAGGTTAATTAATTATCTTGTTTGGTTAAATGTTAGTTTTGGGTTCTGGAAAGTACTTGAGTTCATTTCATTTCATGCTTTCTGTTTGGATTACAGGATTGTATCTTGTAATTAGATGAAACTGGTATTCAATTGATCATAAACTCTTTGTGTTGTTTTATTTAGGCTCGTTCTAAATGTCTTGGCCTTGACCTGTGTGTAATTTCTGTGCAGTTTTTTTTTTCTTTCTTTTTTCTAAAGAACTAACAACGAACATGGCGATTTGTATGGCAGATATCTATCTTGGGATGATTACTTTATGGCGATTGCATTTCTATCTGCAGAGAGGTCCAAAGATCCAAATAGACAGGTTTGTTTTCTTTGTATGGCTAGCTGAACTTTGTATTTTGTCGACTTAGTTATGAGTTTGGCCTCAGATTTGTTAATTGTTTCGTTTAGGTTGGTGCTTGCTTGGTGAGTGAAAAGGGTATAATACTCGGTAAGATTGAAATAAGAAAGATTTTCCTTTCCTTTCTTGAGACATGTCCTTATGTGTGCGTTGGAGTGTTAATTGTTGTTGGTTTCATACAGTTTCTGGTAAGGCGGTAACTATCTACGTTGGATTGATGTTTTGATGATTAAGTGTTCCTAAAGATTTTCCCTGCATGCATAACGCTCAATACATCGATTATTGTTGGTAGTGTGTGCCCGTTTGGATTGTTTGTTACTGAAAGCTATGTTAGTGCATGATGATGTGCTATGATTTAAAATCTTACGATTGTAATTTTACCAGTGGGATTTTAAGAATCAGTTTTGTTGTTTGAATCAGACTACCATACATGAGCTCCATTTCACCAACTAACTGTAGCTTAAACACAATCTCTTTAAGAAACGCCCATTTAATCCAGATTGTATGAACTGGATGGGATAAGTGACTGCTGGACCAAAAGCATTGATATATGTATAGTTCATTGTTTGTGTCAACCATAAATGACAGAATTGCAAAAGTGACTCAATCAGTTCACCTAGTTGAAAGCATGTGACTCCATATTCTATTTGTTCCATAACCTGAGATGGCGGCATAGTTGTTAGTCACCTTTAACATTTAAGTACTCCTTTTCCGTCTTGATTGGGATTAACTTGGTAAAAATTGCCTGTTATAGCATAAAATTTAGTTTTCATAGAATAACAAAGTAGGAGAAGCAGTCTAGTATTTGAAAGCAGAACCTCGTAGTAATTCTTTTAATCCTGTAGAACATGGCACTTGTTTCCTGATTGAAATGACATATTAGTGCTACTTAAAATGATGGGAGGATCTGAAGTTTATCTTACATGACCGGTTACTGTACCAGCACAGAAGTGATATGTAACTTTGAAATGTGAACATGTTTTTATTATTGTTCTCACAATGTTACCAGTCAGAAATCTGAAAACGTGGTTTCCATTTCTATCCTGTCATAATCAACCAAGCACATTGATTGTTCTAGAATCCAATATGTTTATCTCTGAGGAGAAACTTATTATAAGCCTAAAGAGTCATAAATAAGTCTGTAGCTAGTTCTGATGTTCTGTTGCATTAAGGGATTGGCTACAATGGGTTCCCAAGAGGTTGCCCTGATGACAAACTCCCATGGTCCAAGGTTGTACATCTGCTGACTATCTTAAGAGTTAAAACGAGAGTGCATGTTTTATTCAAGAATATCTTACTCCTGCTACCTTGATGTATCAGAAATCAAGAAATGGGGATCCCCTGGAAACAAAATACCCGTAAGTACTATAATATGAGTTCAACAAGTTAATAACATTTTGTGCCAATATTGCTACTAATGTTTCTGGCTTTAGACTTCAAATCTTTCATTCATTTATTCTGTGTACATCTATTTCACTGGTGCTAACTCTCTGTTGATTAAATCATCTCTTGAAGCTATGTGTGTCATGCTGAAGTAAATGCAATCTTGAACACAAACCATGCATCTGCAGCCGGCCAAGTTAGTTCTATTCAATTTGAATCATTAAATTTTGGGAAAATTACATCTACCTCCCTCACAGGAGCCTCTAATCACAAAAGTTCCCTCGCTAGTCTAACAATTACATGTAGCCCCTTTTTCAGTCGAGCCCGTTGACCAGCTTATTCCGCCCTTGTTTATTTTTGCAAACCAAACGCGGTCTTAATCCATCCTTTTTTTTATTTTCTTTATTTCTTCTCCAAACCTCCGGTACCGGAATCCGATCTCCGGTACCGGAGTGCAGCTCCGGTCGAAGCTTGTAGCAAGCTCCGATCGGAGCAGCAGCAAGCTCCGATCTGGAGCTTGCTGCTGGCTCCAAATCGGAGCTTGTAGCAAGCTCCAGATCGGAGCTTGCTGGCTCCGATCGGAGCAGCAGCAAGCTCCGATCTGGAGCTTGCAGTAAGCTCCGGCCGGAGCTGCTGCTCCAGATCAGAGACAGCTCTGTCTCCGATTTGGAGCAGCAAGCTCCGATCTGGAGCTTGCTGTAAGCTCCGGCCGGAGCTGCTGCTCCAGATCGGAGACAGAGCGTCTCCGATCTGGAGGCCGGATTCCGGTACCGGAATCCGGTACCTTTGAAGAAAAAGAAGATGAAAAAAAAAATATTAAAAAAAATTAAAATTTGGGAAGGAAGCCTGTTTGGCAGTTGAGAAAATCTGATTTTGGAAGCCGGCTTAATTCGGGGAAAGTCAAGAGCGTGGGGCTCGATGTAATTGATTTGATCTAAGGAGGGAACATATGTAATTGTTCATCTAACAAGGGAAGATATGTAATAAGCTAATCTAACGAGGGAGGTAGACGTAATTCGCCCTTAAATTTTATTCCTGTCCATCTACTCTCAGTTCAACAATTCTAATCATTGTTTCCATCTGAACTAACTCTGCAGAGACTTTATGTCACAATGTTTCCTTGCAATGAATGCGCCAAAATAATTATTCAGGTGATAAAAATTATCCTTGCAACTTTTTTCTCTATTTGTAACATATGTTTATCATGTGATCAAGCTATTAATGGTTTAAAACTTATCTTTATCTCAATTAAACACTCAAGTCATGCAAATCTTTCATGTTACAAAACCAGCTGACATCTAATCAGGGAAGCAGAAGTCAGAAGATACCTATATCCCACTAAAAACACATAAACGGACCACATATAATATCAAGGGAGATCAAGGTCTTCTGAGAACTGTAATTAAAAATATGGCATTTTACCATTTCACTATTTCCTATCACTGTTTATTGACAAACTTCTACAATTTTTTCCCTGCTCTGCATAGAGATGGTTTTCTCTACCAGAAACTGATGATTTAGTTTTGCAGTCAGGTGTTTCAGAAGTTATTTACCATGTGGAGAAGAGGTTGGATTCAGATGTTGCATATGTTGCGTCACACAAACTTCTATCTTTGGCAGGTGTAAAAGTAAGACTTAATTCCTCAGAAGGCTCTCTGGCCTCTGCTAATCTGAATCTTGATGTTGCAAGGTTTAATATAGTATTTACTCTATCATATGCACTCTTCTGTGTTCCTACAAAATAGAATCTTATAAAGTGCTGGAGATAAGGGGCAAGGATTTTGTTTTCTTTTAGCCTGGTCATTTTCGATTTAGATACAATGTTGTGTTTGCACGTATGGTACCATATTCGACATGCTACTATATACTGTGTGGTTGTACATGGTGACTTGAAATGTTCTCATCTCATTAGGTAAGGCAGCACCAACCAGGAATGGATCAAATCTTGATCAAGTTTAAGCAGGATTAAAAGCTCGTATGATTACTGGAAGAAACAGTATGTTCCTTTCTCCATTTTCAGTTCATATTTGCTTTTCAAATTTCATTATTACTGAAAGTCCTGTAAACAATGAAGAGATGCTTGTAGTACCAATATCCTTATCCTCCATCTTTTTATGACTTCATGAATAGGAGTTCAAAGAAGGGATGTTTGCATTGCTACTAGCACCTGTTCTTTTTTCTGGTGCCTAATATTAGAAGGGACATAAGTTGTATAACGAGTGGACCGAGATAGAGAATGGTGAACTCTCAGAGTTTTCAAAATCCTTGGGAAGGCTTCTATGTCGCTATGTTGGCCCTAAACCGTGAACTACAGGACAGTAGTGTAATTGATGAATTTGCCAATTTGGTATTGGATTTTGAATAGGTAGTGCCTGTTATTAACAACGGTGTCTATTCTCGAACTTGATACATATGTTACTGAAAATGTGTGAAAACCAACTTCTTCTTGCCATGCCTGAATGATCCGTGGTAAAAAATCAAGGTGTTGATTGTTGAATTTGATACAAACTATAAAATAAAATTCAATTTAGACAATCTATTTCTATTGAAGTAGATTACATGAAGTGAAATCATAAAGGAAAATATCATATAAAAAATACATAACTAAATTGATTTACTCGATCTATTTTTTTTTTAGGAAGCAAGAAATGATTTTATTAATAATAGAGCATAACAAAATACTCCAGAACCTTTACAACTTAAATACATGGAACAACCTCCGGTTTATCATTGTGCATATATACCCAACATTTTAGGACCATCCTACCAAATATTTTACATCAAGTCCAAACCTCTAATATTCACTCGAACCATCCAGCAATTGTGATTGTATAATAAGCCCCCAGCAAACATGTATTTCAAGGCTCTTGGTCAAAACCATTATACTGTACGTACTACTAGCCGCATAGTCACAGTATACAAATCCAGCTTCCTCATCAAGTACCAAACCGATTTTCTGCTATGCATTTTAAACCGTCAATTCCTTGAGAGAGATGCTACCCCTGATCAACCTCCTACACCCTATGTCCTTTCGGACAAGTGATAAAAAATTTAAAGATGTGATCCGGGATAACATCCAAGTTAGAGACCATACATTTGAAAATACACACCCCATATCCATTATGACCGTGACAAAACTTCCCCCCCCTCCCTCCGTCTCGTATGTCCATGATACTCGATCTAAGTCACCTTAAAGACTTCCCCACCTGATTTTTTTAAGGCATTTCGAGTCTGTTCCGACGCTTTTAGACGTATGGGGCGCTCCGATCTTATGTTTTAAGTTTCGCTAAAATTTGCACTATTATACCAATGACTTAATCGCATTGTTTAGTAAAATATTTCAAAATTAATACATAATTTCGGGTAAATGCTTATATATGTGTGTGCTAGCTTGTATGTTACTTAAACTTTACAATTTACTTTATAATAGAATTAATTTGTACTGTATTTTATACTATTAATATTATGCGCTTTTAGACATTCACGCTTTCATATATTTTTTTAATTATAACGCTTTTGCATTTGCGCTTACGTCCACGCTCTCGCTCGCGCTCCAAGTGATCTAGTAATCTAGTGTTGGATCATATATGAATTTGTAATTTTGGAAAAGAGAAGAGCAAAACCATTATGTATGTGCAACGATCAATTTGTTTTATATGAATAATGAGACGCATAACCTGTGTTATTCGTATCATGCATACGTCTTCATAAATTCAAAATAGCATGTACGCGCATTTACTTAGACTTTGTTTTATTTTATATTGGAACTTGTCGCTTGATACACTAGATACGTCAATATCAACATTATCTCTATCCACGAAGGAGGCGAGCATAATTGAGACTATTATCTAAAATCGGACCGGACGGTTAGTATTAGTCTTGGACCGGACGTATAAGATTCTTTTCTTCGATCCAAGCATTTTAGGTGTTTCGGTCTGGTCCAGTCCAAACCCGGTATTTATATCCCATGTTTACTATTAGTTTTTTTTTTTTTTTCATTTTCATTTTACTTTTCTTTTTATACATTCAAGAAATTGCATAGGGCCGTGTAATGCTTGAGCTAGACTGGACTTGAAGATCGGATTCGGTTCCGGATCCTAAAAGTTTCAATTTTATTCGGTCCGATATGGTATTGTACCGTCGATCACCCCTATCTGGCTGTCCACACGTATCCGACCAAGTGTTTTCTCTTATGATGTTGGGTAAAAGAATATGACCTGTTGTGTTTTTTCTTATGATGTTGGGTAAAAGAATATGACCTGTTGTGTTTTTTCTTATGATGTTGGGTAAAAGAATATGACCTCTTATGTAATTTTCCCATAATAAAGTGAATGTAAACAACACAGGATATATAATCTTAGTTGGTTTTGCCTTTGCCCCACAGTGACCCGAGTATTTGTTGGTTGGGTTAAATATTTTGCTTAACCATTCCGTCTTTTCACTCTCCTTTCTCCGATCCCTTCTCACCACCACCACCGCTATCTCCGATCAACCCCGAACCCCAATTCGCCGTCTTTCTCCCCTCTCCTCCTACACTTCCCACCCATATCAACGTGATTATACATCGATTTCGATCATTCTAGATAATAATTTCGAACAATAACATTCGTGTTTCCTTCCAATTCCCTACTCATTCAGATCGATACTTGCAGCAGATCCGACTTGTTACTCTGGTTAGCTCTTGCACTATGTACTCTGTTGCTTCTCAGACCTCGATTCCCGGTTCAATTTTGAATTTACTTGAGCTAGGGTTTCGCGAGATGATGTCGTTTTTTTGTTAATTGTATTGCTATGGATAGATTGATGACGTTGTATCATCATTATTATTATATCATGTTTTTTTTCTCTTTATTTTTATGTTTTTTTTTTTTTAATTTGTGGTCACGTAGGAAGCTTACTTGTGTTAAGTAGATATTCAAAATTGGCGCTGATGGTAGTATTTTATTGAGTATGTTTTAGCTGAAACAGAATAGTCAGGGTAGTTAAAAAAGGATGTTGGGGGTGGGAGGCGGTACAAACGGAGAGTGGGAATGATTCATTAGCGATAGAGGCTCCATTTGTTTACATCAAACGAAGGATTTAGGGCGTTAAATTCACATACAAAAGTTGGCTTCATGTATAGTAGTTAGTGTGAAATAATTGGTTTATCCTCAATAGGTGGAATTGATGGGAAGTTGTTTGCATGACTTGATAGTAGGATGTTATAGAATCTTCTAGTGTGTAGGGGCATATAGTCATCGTGTTTGAAGGCTGTGTTGAGTAATGTAGTATCATGTTGTTAGTTTTTGGGACATGCCATGAACTTTCTCTTTTGAAACTTATTTTGTATCTGAATGTTCTGCTGTAATGTCCTGTCGTGGACACTTTCTTGTTGAGTATGCTTCTGAGTTTTAGGTTTGTAATATCACTTATCCTACTGAAGTGTGTGTGTTCTCTGTTAACCTGCACTCCGTTAGCCTTAGTGCCATAATCCAAGTTTACTCGTCTCTACTACTCAGGTGACCTAATTTGTTTGGATGACATTTGGATTTCAGCTGGACAATGTCTTCGAATATTCTAGCTGGAGAGCGCAGGTAATCAATAATCCCAACCTGATGGCCCCTTTGATAATTTTAATATTTTTAACATTGACAATTACTCATTTATGATGTCATGATTAATGGAAGTGTTTGCTATACTCTCTGTTTTTTTTTTTGTATGCCCATTAATTGTCACCAAGTTCAGTTGCCTTGGTGTATGTAGTGCATGGTAAATATATGATTAACAAGGCTAGCAATTTGTTACTGCTTTGAATATTATTGAAGGTGTAAATGTTCTTCTCTTGCTATCTGAATTAAGATATTTAGAGGACTCATGTCACGTAATAGAGTTCCTTTGAAATACTAACTAATACTGTCAAAAACGTTACATGCAAGAATTTTTTTGGGGGGTGGGGGTGGGTTTGGAAGACCTTAGAACCTGATGACTGTTCTAAAACAACTGTTATTACTTCTGGTAACAAACTGCTTGCTCTAGTTGCTCAAATTAGACAGTTTAGTTGCACAAAGGGCTCAAACTGCGTGTCTTCTTTCATGCACATCATGTGCAAGCGATGGTGGAAATTTCAACTTTGTGGACTTTGAATATTCAATTCTTAGTATGGTTATGCTTATACATGACAAGAGATGGCTTAGTAGTGCTTTCCCATACAAACAACCTCCTATTTTGTTGTCCAATATTTTTCTCTTAATGTTTCGATAAAGTATTAAAAGGGCATGTACAGTCATAACTTAACCCATGTTTAAGAAGTGTTAAATGTGCATGTGCTATTACTCCGTGCAACTTTTCTGCTTTAGTGCACCGTGCGCCATTAGAAACTGTGGACCCCCGCCTTTCTCATTTAATTAACTCCAAGTCAATTCAGAAGATTTCTAGTACTATTTTGTGTCAATCGTTTGTGAAGGGCATGCAGCTGCTAGAGTATTTGAAAATTTATCAGTTTGCTGTTTGCATAGTACCACAGCATGTGTTGATGCCATATGATTTGGGATGAATCAAGGATTTCTTTTTGTTTCTTAACCTATTTGTTTGAAATACTTCCTTTCTATTGAGTGCATGGTATGCCACTTTTGTTATGGTTATAACCTCAAGTAAATGGGTTTTATATGAAGTGATCCTTTTGTGTTTTGCTACATTTGTCTTGTACTGGGTGGGAACTTTGTGTAATTTTTCCGTTTTGTGCCATTCTTTTGGTGTGCAATTTGCGTAGTTTATACACACATGTATTTATTAATATATTATAATGTAATTTAATTTATAATTTTGTTAGAGTGTTCTATTGAATTTATAGTGGCCAGTGCCAATGGTATTTGAGTTCCTGATGTTCATGGGTTCTAGTTGTTTGCTACATGTTCCTCACTTTTATGTTTGTCGGGTAATTTCATGATTATACTAAATTGATTAACTTATTTCTTCTTGGAACTTTTTTAGCTTTATGGTCTTGTTAGAGAGTGCTTGATAATTATAGTTTCCAATCATTTGGTTGTCTTTCTCTACTAAGCTGCAATATTTGAATTTGAATTTACAAACCCCTCCCCACCCACCCCCCACCCACCCCCCCAAAAAGAACAAAGAGAGAAAAGAGAGAGATCTGGGGACATTTTGTTGGATCATGATTTCCTTTGGTGATGTATATGTCATCGTTGACATCCTATTAACTTTGTTATTGGCTTTTCTTTTTTAGGTGGAATGCAAGGAGGAGTGGCATGACAGTCTTGGGAAAAGTTACTGTTCCGAAGCCCTTGAACCTACCAAGCCAGCGGTAGTTATATTCTTGCATTCTCTTGTTTCTTTTTCACTCTGGAGTTTGGACTCTGTATATAACCCTCGTCTTTTGGTGCCTGCTCTATGACAATATTTCCTTACTTGTATGTAGGTTGGAGAACCATGGGTTGGATCCAAGTGTTGAAATAGTTCCAAAGTGAGTGACAAGTATTTTTATTCCCTTATCTGGTTATTGACCTTATATACTTTATGTAGTCTGAAAAAGTTAATGCAGCTGTTTCTCTTTGTAGGGGTACACTTGGTTGGGGAAGTCGCCCATCTTCTTCAGGTTCAAATGCATGGATGTCTTCTGTGTCACCAAATGCTGATGGCGGCAATACTTCACCTAATCATCTCACTGGCCGCCCTTCATCAGGTGGAAGTGGTACACGGCCATCAACAGCTGGCAGCGATAGAACTCATGAACCAGCTGCCAGTGCTTGGGTTTCAAATTCTAGACCTTCCTCGGCTTCTGGGACATTAGCATCAAGTCAATCTTCATTGACATCATTGCGCCCAAGAAGTGCAGAGACAAGGCCTAATAGCTCGCAGCTTTCAAGGTTTGCAGAACCTGTTTCTGAAAGTTCTGTGGCATGGGGTCCAAGTAGTGCTGCAGAAAGATTGGTAGGGTTTTATGTATTTAGATAAGGGTTTCTGTTTTTCACTCTAGACTACCTCGTGGCTCACAGACTACTCAACAGAAGTGACTTCATGAACTAATCATCTTTTGAGCTGTATTTGACAGTTCTTGCTGAATCATACTTGTTCCTAATTAACGCTTCTGTTTAAATGTACGTTGGCTTTTGTTCTCTATTAGCTAACATATTTTGGAAATCTGCAGGGCGTAAAATCTTCAAAAGGAGATGGATTTTCACTGAGTTCTGGGGATTTTCCAACCCTAGGCTCTGAGAAAGACAATACTCTGAAGAATCTCGAGTCAAAAGGTATTTTGCACCCAGCATAAACATACTAGCCAATTGATCTCATAGCATCGAAGTCTTAAATTTCTCAAATAGCTGCGTTGCACTGTTGATGCCCTGTGTCTCTGTATATCCCTAATTGATTTGGGTGAATGATGATTTTATTGGCTATGCATTTAAATTGTCAGCTATATGGGTATGGGTATAATATGATTACTTTTATAATCTTCTCTTATAGCAATTACATTTATCTGCTGTAGTCAATGCTCTAAATTATTTGCAATCCGGATGATGGAGATTCTCTGTATGCATACCTTGTTTGATACTTGAATTGATTGATCTTTATTTGTTCAGTGCATCCTTCTTTCTTTTATTTCTGTAATCATGTAATCATGGGTATGAATGTTCATGTTTTTTTTTGAAGTGAAGTCACTCATACTTGATTGTTGTATGTTCAATTTTGATTTAGTGACTGGTGACACACATTCTTGCAGATCATTCTCGTCCTAGCTCAGCTTCTGAAAAAATAAGTCCATCAAAAGAGGATGCAAAACACCAAGGTGGTCTGGGTGCAGATCCCAACTGTGGACCTGTGAATGCATGGAGGAATGACGGATCCCGAGTTGAAGAAGATGGTGGCCATCCTGGCATAGAGAAAAGGCAAGGGGAACCTCAGCAATATTTTAATGCCAATATTGCACCTCCGCCCTTTGATACCTGGCGTGGGCCACCTCCTGTTTGGTTTGGGGGTCCACACCGAGGACCTGCTTTTGGACCTCCAGGTGCTTCTGGCGGCTATCCAATGGAACCATATCCTTACTATCATGGTCCTCAGATTCCACCTGCTTTGGCAGGCTCACAGCCAATGCCTCCACCAGGTGGTGGTCCTAGAGGACCCCATCCCAATAACGGAGAGTTATACAGACCACATATGGCTGATTCATATCCACGGCCAGGCATGCCATATAGACCTGGCTACTATCCGGGTCCGCGAGGGCCGCATGGTCCTATGGCTTTTGAAGGTTATTATGGACCAATGGGTTATTGCAACAATGAACGAGAGATTCCATACATGGGCATGCCTGCAGGCCCTCATGTTTATAATCGTTATCCTGGTCCAAATGGGCCTCCTGATACTGTTAGCTCTCATGGAAGAGCAGGTGGGCATGCTATTACTGGTAAAGCAATGCATGAGCGTATGGGAGTTGATCATTTGGAGGATACTCGAGGACCAAAACGAATAACTATGAAGAACCGTAATGAGCGGGTTCAGAGGGATGAAAGAGAAGATTGGGAACACAGCGTTCAACCTGATCCATCACATCATGGAAAAGGTTTCCTTCCTACGCCAGGACCCCGGCATTATGAGTGGGGAGCTGATGACGATGCCGAAAGAGATATGTCTCCTAGAAAGAAGACACCTACCGAGAACTCTTCTCGCGGTGTTTCTTATAGAAATCACTATTCAGATGGTGCTGAGGGGAAGTCATTGGGAGGCATGCGAAATGTGACTGTAGATGATGGTTGGACAAACAAATCAGTAGGTATGTCAACCTTTCCTCCACAAATGCAACAGCTGCCAGTCGTTAGTGAGAGAGAGTTGCCATTACCGCCTGCAACAAAAGATCCAGTCCTGATGCAGAAAATTGAAGGTTTGAATGCAAAAGTTCGTGCTTCTGATGGACGGAATGGGGCTCCGAATTCTTACCACAGGGAAGAACAAAAGAGTAGTACTAATGTCGTTGATCAAAAGTCTAACATGAGTTCTGGCGAATTTGGGGATAGTGCTGGAGATTTTTCCAAGGGAGTGATTGGTTTAGATGGAGAGAAGCAGGTTCAATCAATGGTTGTGCCCAGGTCTGATAGAAAACATGCTGCTTTCTGTTTCTTTTACTTTTTATAAACTTCGCTAAACTATCTTTTATCACCATTATAGGAGGCAGTACCATGGTGGACAGGGTAGAGTGGATCCTCGTGGCAAAGCGAAGTTTAATGATCAGGATACTGACGGGTGGAGGAGGAAACCTCTTACTCCTGAAATTATCAGTGCAGTTACACCTTCAAATGTGGAATCTGTCATCTCTGGCCCTAGTTTTGTTGGAGAAGGTGCTGAGTTTTCTTCTGTCAGTTCAGTGCCGAGTATTGAAGGAGAATCTGTTTCAGAAACATATGATTCAACTGATATACAGGCTCAGGTATGTACTTGGTTATGGCATTATTATTGTTGGTGTGCATTGTACGTCGTTTATTTTTCTGGCATGTCATGGTACCTTTTAGTTTCTATTATCTGATCTTCATGTATTCAATTAGCGTGTGAAAAGGAGGGAGTTGGCAAAGCAACGTGCCCTTCAACTGCAGAAGGAAGAAGAAGAACGGATTAGGGAGCAGAGAGCAAAGGCTGATGCTAAGTTGCAAGAATTGAATAAGCGAACACAAACAGGTGAATCTGCTCCAGTCACTAGTCACATCCAGGGAGAGGCAGATGAATCATGTGTAGCTGATGCTGCTATTACGCTTCGTCCCGAGCCTCAACAACCTAACAAAAATCTGATTTCTGAATCTGGTAGTGAAGTTTTCAACAGAGAAAAAGCTACTAATGATGTGGGAAAGTCGGTTGAAGTTGTAGAAAATGTGTCCCCACACGCACCTCAAACAGGTGTATTGGAATCTAATGTCTCACATATTGATACACTACCTGTGAAAGGAAATACTCGCAATGATGGCAGAAAAGCTTCACTCCAGTCAAGTGATGGGGGAACCTCTGTGCACAGGCGAACTGGCTATAAACAGAAGCAGAATAGTGTGCTGCAGAAGAGCTTTAATGAAAAGTCTGATCCAGATTCTGTACCTGAGCTGCATAAAGAGGGCACTGGTGTAACTGCTGCGGCTAACACATCACTGGAGGCTCGTTCAAGTGAATTGAAACAAAGTATTGAGTCAAATGTGCATGATACATCCAATACTGTGACTGGATCATCGGCTTCTCAGAGGAAGAAAGTGAACAAGAGTAATAAAAGTAAGCACAAAGTGGATGAACCTTCTTTACCACCGGCAATTTCTGATTTGAATATGGAAAATAAGTCTACCCGGGAGTCTAAAGCTACTTTGCCAAACTTGGATAGCCCTGTCTCAACATTTATTGAACCCGATGGAGTGCAAGCTGTAGAGGCATCCTCTGCTTTACTCAGTGAAGAACCTCAAAGTAGATCAAACAATAATTGGAAAGCTCAGCCTCCCCGCAGAATGCCAAGAAGCCAACAGGCTAATAGATTCACGGAGAAGGGTCATAGCAGTGATGTGGTCTGGGCTCCTGTGCGCACACAGAACAAGGCCGTGGATTCAATTGAAACAAGTCAAAAGTCAGTGATTGAGTCGGAAAATATTACAAAGATTGATAGTGTGGCCCAGAATAGCTTTAAAGGCAAGAGGGCTGAGATGGAAAGATATGTACCCAAGCCTGTAGCTAAGGAGCTAGCTCAGCAAGGAAGTGCTTCACTCGTGTCATCTTCAGTCAGTAGTCCACTTGGGTTAGATGAGATTCATGGGACCATACAGTTTGGGTCTATTAATTCTGAAAGCACACAACATGTCATCTCTACAACTGCATTTGCTGTGTCCAATTTTGAGGTTAAGGAAGGAGATGCAAGGCATAGCAAGCTGAAAAAAGAACAGGGGCATTGGAAAAAGCGGGTCGCAGAACCTGCTCCAGTATCTGAGCCAACAAAGGATGCTCAACAGTCATTGGAACAAAATCAATCCGGGAAGGGTGATAAAAAGTTAGCAAATGCAGATATCAATATTCCTGTCAGTGTTGACACGGGTGATTGGTCTAGCAGTCCAAGCACGGCTGGAGTAAGCAGATCTACTTCTGTGAAAGATCAGGGTGCTACAGGCCGAGGAAAGAGACGTATGCCTGTTCCTAGAAGATCTGGACATAATACTGATCATGAGAATATACATGGTGTTGAAACAGATAAGAATTCAGTTCAACCTGCTGCACCTGATGTAAACCACAATGACCGAGCTCTTGATGCAAAAGAGCAGCGAGGCATGGGAGAGCGCTCATCTCAGTGGAAACTTAAGTCGGATACCAACACCACAAATAATCAGCAAATCAATAAATTTGGTGGAAGTCAAACTGTGGTCACAGAGACAAACCAGTCAAGAAAAGATCATTCTTCGCAGCGCAAGGTGGTAATTCGACCCCAGAACGATGACATTGATCACCGTCAGCAAGATCAACCTATCTTTGACAATAATGTGGCTGAAGGGTCAATAACAGGTCATCATCAGGGAATCAATCGGGAAAAGAAGCCTACCTCAACAAAAGGGCGTTCGAGTTTCCAGAACGAAGACCCAGTTGTCTCGGCTGACTTTGCTCAAGGTGCAAGTGTAGGTAGTCAAAGAGAGCGTAATATGTCTGGTTCTAGGAGAACTGGAAGTCAGAACAATCGTTATGCCCGACCCCATGAATTTCGTGGAGACTGGCATTCAGAGCATGACAACAGGCAGCAAAATGCACCAGCATTTCGTGAAAGACAGAAGCACAATGTGCAATATGAATATCAGCCGGTTGGGCCAGCCAAAGGCGGCAACCTAGAGAAACATGACGGGCCAGCAGACCGAGCTAATTATGGGCCCCAAAGATACGGGGAAAGGGGCCAGAGCCACCCCAAACGCGGGGGAAACTATTCCAGGAGGGAAGGCGGTGCTGTCCGTGTAGAATCCGGACAGGATTGATTGGTATCGTTATATTTTGAGTACTGCACATCCTTTTGTCTGTTCTCTGTTGAGGTCAATCTTCCGAATGCTGCTGCTATTTTGGTTTCTTCGGCTAGGGAAAGGTGAATTACTGTCCTAGATTGACATGTGTTTGATGTTTAAATAGAAGATGAGTTAATTGATCTGTTAACTAGTGACACGTGCATTAAGAAGGGCCAGTTTGTAGGGCACACACCTTTGAGTATTTGGTGCTGTGTTAGTGTGAGGATATCACTTATCAGACTATATCATATTTTCCATTACAATTGTAATTGATTGGATGCTACTATTATTATAATTTTGTTGCAATTTGTATTCTTGCTGATTGTAGTAGTAGTGTTTATTATGTATCTACTGACCTAGAGATCTTTTTGGAAGGTGTCTCCAAATTTTGTCAGCCTTGGGAAGATAGGGTGTTGTGTAATTTGGTTTTGGTTTAGGCAAAGGTGGAGATTTTGTCATTTGGTCTGTTGTAAATTGTAACCATTGCAGTGGTAGACCGTACACACATCTCATATCTCTCTCCTTTCAGTTGGGAATTACTAGTAGGTTAGTTAAACGACATAGAACTTTGTTAATTTCGTTTGGAAAATTAATTTTCATTTTGATTCAATTCAGTCTAATTGAGTTTATTTATATTATAAATATGTAACTGTATTTTCAAAATTCTAAATTGGTAGGGGCTTAAATGTGGAGATGTAATTGGTAGTTGGGGGACAAGTAAATTCTACTACATTGAAGATCCACTTGAAAAGCTAACAAGTATTTGCACTCAAATTGGATTGGAGCCTCAAAACATGCTCATGATTCAATCATTTTTCAAACTCAATTCTAGCATAATCTGGAACTTAAATAAATGAATTGGGTTTCTTCGGTACTTTTGTACTAGTACTAATTTACAAATCACAATCACTTATATAACTAAATTTCAGTTAACACCATACAGTTACTTACTGGACCTTGGTGGACTTTATGACGGCGCAGTAACTATGATTTGATTTACAAGTACATATATCGCTCTTTTGCCGTCATTGAAACAGCAGGAGAGTATATTTGACTAAAATCACAATCAGGTCCTCAGAGAAACCCTAATTAATATATCTATCCCGTCCGATCTCTTTTGCCCCTTTATCCTATCCCTCCCTCACCAAATTTTATCTGCTCTCTTTCTCTCTCCCTGCGCTTCCTTTTCCCTTCCGCAAAGTCTCCAACACCCAGAAAAGTCTCCAACACGTTGCCAAATCGGCAACGGGCCGTACAATTCATCGTGAGCTTCTCGTTTTCCCCATTCTGTTTTTACATATATGCGACTTGTGTCTACTTATGTATTTGTTTATTTATGTCAATTAGCTCACATAGAACATATATATATATATATATATATATATATATATATATATATATATATATATATATATATATATATTTGTATCTTTACGTTTTATGTATTGTGATGATGATGCGTTATATAATCATCTCTTCGAGGGTTTGGTTTGTTACATGTGTTACTTCCTTTTTTTTTCTTTCTTTTTCTGTAAATTGAATTTCCCAACTTGGAATTGTGATTGTGAGCTGTGGTCGGTTACAAGATTGACCTAGCTGAATTAGTTTGGTTTGGTTGCTTTTTTAGGGGCAATGTTATTGGCTCGAGCTTGAATTTCAGTTGGAAATGCTGGTGTGCGTGTGCTGTAAATGATGGCATCGGTAACTTTTAAGGTGCAGGTAATAATCAGCTTTCTTATACTAATTTGTACTAAGTTGCAGCTCATTTACTGTTGTAGTTTATGGCTTTGCCTATATAGGATTTTTTTCTATTTTAGACCGGGTGTAGTATCAGACTTATCAGTTAGATGTGTATATGTGTGTGCAATGCGTGAAAGTATAGACGTTAGAAGTTGTGAATAGAAGAATGTGGAAGGAGGATCTGAAAAGAAGTATTCTTGTGAGCGAGGGTTTTTCTTTGTACAAATGGTTAATCATGTGTTAAGTTATAGGCCAAGCTCTTTAGTTGATGTAAGATGCTAGTACAAAGTTATGACCCTTACACGCCTGGCTTGATATAACTGCTGTATGGTTTTTGTTTCAGGTACAGTTACCTGTAAGTTTAAGTTTTTTACGTATCTTATTAATATGACACTAAACCTTCAATGATTAGACACAAGAGCTTGAATCTTCAAAGACTCTAGTTATTATAGGTGACGGTGTATGAGACAGAAGGCAGCAAACTAGGCTAAGTTTATTGGTTCTCATCTGCATGTTTCTTCTCGTGATGTTAAATTTCTGTTTTTAGCTAGTAGCCTCCTTTCCTTTTTGATGTATAACTGGTTCTTCTTTAATTTTCTATGTTGAATTGTTGATCTGTTGCTAAAGGTATATAGTTTTTCTAAAGCTGGCCAAAATATTTTGGTAGGGCATGTCAACCTATATGTATTGCTCAAGTCAACCCACTTACTATTAGTTATCACATTGGAGTGACATTTGTTGCATGTATATTTGACTACAACTGTTGTTTTCTGTTTATGCTTTATTTTTTAAATATTGTGTATACAAACTTATTTGTACTCTATAGACATGCTTTAGTTATGTATGAAAATATTCACTTTTGGTACTACTCTATCAGGGTTCCTGTAGCACTTTATCCTCCGGGCCTTCTTTTCGGAGCAAGGGAAACAAGGTGAAGCATCTAGCACTATTACCCAGAGCAGTTAAGAACAAAGACAGATTTGTTTCTTTGAGATGCAGCTCGTGTTTGAGGTGAGAGATTGTGTGCATATATTTTGATATATTATTCTCTCAGTTTCATATGCACCTAGCATTAGCTCATTGGGAATCCGGTTGTCCTCTTAAGTTTGGTGTCTTTATTATGAAGTGTGCATTGGTTTGTTCTTGATTTCTTTCCATGTGAGTGCATAGTATTTGTTTTCTAGCATCATTGTAAAGATGGCAATTTGTTTCACATTGATAATTGATGTATATGACTTTAGGTCTATAACATATTGCACTTGCCAGTGAGGGGTTCTTTAACAATTTGTATTAATTTGTGAATGGAGTTTTGCAGGGTGAGTCCCAACTTATATAGTCCTGTCATGACTAATTGAGTTATCATCATTCTACAAATACAATATTTTTTCTAAAATGTTGCTCCATCTGTATAAGCATTGCGTCTCCTAATTCGTCAAGCATATTTTCGTAATAGGACTCAGTTAAAGTCGACATGCATATTTGGTGTTCAATCTTTAGTGATGTTTACCAGTTAAGCTAATTTAAATTTCTTCCAGCGTAGGAGCTTCACCAGTCCTTGGACCCAAATCGAAATTACTTAAGGTATCAGCTTTTAAAGGTAGCATCCGACGGGATGATGCTGGTGGCAGCACTAATGGCTCAAAATCTTTGGAGAAACCTCTTAAAGTTTCATATTTTCAACATCAAAGTGGAGAATCATCGGTAGATTCTTCAAATTTATGTAATGCTGCTCCTTGTACGTCGAAAGATGATATGACACCTGGGTCACTTGCTATACAAAAACTATTCAGGAGTTGGTTGATGTTACTGCGTGCACCACCAGTACCCCTAACATCTGAAGAAGTTCACGAAGAGCCTTCTGTGCCGGAAACAGCAGAAGAGCCAAAGTCGGTACAAATAAAAGAAAGACATGTAGCTTTAAGGGCAGCTTGGTGCTATTTTATGGGTTTGGATGCGACCATAAAGCTGCCCTTATTGATATTGTAAGTCAAATTTTTTCATCTCTCTCTCACACACACATGCACGCACACTAATAAATCTTCTGAAGGACCAGGATATCTCCTTTTTCAGTTGATTGCGTAGTTTTTTGGTATAACATGGATAGAGTATATATTAACTGGTTAGCATGTTTCCATTATGTGGGTAGTGATTCGAATTCATAAGCAAACATGTAGTACTCCCTTTGTCCCAGAGGACCTGGACCCAAATGTCCCATTTGCTTTTGGACACGGAGATTCGTGTTTAATTAAATCTTGTGTAAATAAAGTAACTCTGTGATCTGTAACCCCAAATTGTCGGTGCATATGGGTGAATATATTCCAGACATGGGAATGAGACATTTATATTGGAACAGGTAATGAATCAGAAATGGGACATTTGGTCCTCATGGAAGAAATACTTTTTTTCTAGAGCGTAATGGTTGAGTTCTCTTGAATATTTAAAGAATAGGTCTGAACTTGTAAGACAAGGCACCAAAGCTTGTTCAATTAGTCTAACAATATTTGGTGGATTCTCTTTTTAAATGTCATTCTCCGTGTTGAATTAGTTACTCAATTAGAATCCCACTAACTGGAACTGGTTCGTAGTTGTAGCTCGCTGTAAATTTGTTGTGTTTGCCAGTTATAAGTGCTCTGATCTTTGAAATGCCTCTGATTAAATTCGCATCTGAAGTTCATTTACGTTGTTGCCACTAGTGCAAAGCATCTAATATATAAGTATACATCCATGGTATTAATTCCTGTACATTGTTTCAGTATTCGCTGCCAACCTATTATAATTATTCCAACATAAACTGGTCTTCTATTTATGCAGCACCCCTCTATACCTTGCGGTTAACCTGTTCTATGGAGTGGAGGTATCTAAAGAATTGGGACCCCTATGGATAATTGGACCAGTGTATGTTGCGCTCTACATCAAAGCTTTCCGAGCAATCTGTGCCGCCTATGTATTCACCTTCAAGCAAACTGTCAGCCTAATCAAGAACATGCCTGTCTACTACGCGGTGGTACGTGACTACGTTGCTACTGTAAGAAATAATATAGCGCGACCTTTGGAAGATTTGAAACGGATGAATTACATAGTGGTAGCCAGGAGATTATTAAGGGCTTTGCTAAATTGGCTAGAGGAAAAATATCTGGATGTAGTAGAAGCAATATGGCCTTACTGGTGCAGAGCACTCAGGTTTCTGAAGAAGGCAAATTTTATATAGCTCTTGAGCTCTGATGAAATTGAAGGGTGTTGAAGAAACAAGATTACACCCTGTTTCCTTTGTGTTTTCGTGTTGCCTTTTGTTATTCTTTGGTGAAAGCCCCCTTTTGGATTGGGGTTCTTCTTCCCTTGAGCAATTAGAGAAAATCACAAGCGAAAACGAGTATAGGCTGCATTCTGAGCGTTTGATACTGTGCTGCAACAGGTTTAGCTGATTGTATTATTTTCAAAACTTATACAGATATTAGCTGCCTTCATGTTTGGTTAGTACATTGTGGTCAATTAACATTATTTGTACTAATAATAATTTTTCTCATATTCTTTTCTTTTCATTTTCTCCCGGAATCCATCCAAATGGCTTGCATAACTGCTCTATGATGCACTTTTATTTGCTGGAATCATACATATAAGAGCTCGAGGTCAAACGTGCATGCTTTTAATAAATCATACTAGTATAGAGATAACCACTGTTCACGTGATAAAAAAGCACTTTCATGGAGTGGAGTCTTTTTTTGGGCTATATTTGTATCTCTTGCATCTGATATACGGTAAACAACAACCTCCGTTGAGAGGGAAGTGGCGTGCTCACATGCACTGCATGCCCAACTATGTGTATGACACATGGACAAGGCCCAGCTTGTGTACTCCTTATCGTGTTTGTGCAAACCCAGCTTCACACCATCGTTAACCTTTACCTCTGAGCCAGGGACTTGTCAACCTAGCTTCACACAGGTTTATCATTGGCGTAAAGCAATCAACTCCTTGTTTGACATTTTTGGTTATATTATATTATTATAAAATATTAGATATGTGAATCAATAATGTAACCCCTCCATTGGATATATGGAGTCGATCTCGACATGGAATCAAATTCCATGCATGGTTTATTTGGTGGCGAGAAAGTCAATCACAATTATGGTCTCATTGCATTGTTTAATTTGTGATTTGGTATTTCACTGTCCACATTCTATCTGTCTTGCAACAGATGGAACATTTAGATCGATAACCTCTGGATTGGGTTAAAGCTAATATAATTGGTCCTCTTACCTTGCAGAAAGCAATTTTGGACCTTAATTAATTACTCATCAGCATCAAACAAAAGTTTCGTGATTTCAAAATAATTGTGATGATGTCAATCCCGCGTATGAGTGATTTGTTAAAAGTGCACCATTAAGATTTGGTAGAATTATTCGGATGATGACACATTGATGAGATTATTAGTGTAGCGAACACTCCATTTAGCACTAATTAGTTTCTTTTCTGTTAGCTTATTAACTCGGTGATCATCATTTTCAAAATATTATGTTACTGTACATGCTAGCAGTATAAGCTAATTTGATAGGTTATTTATGATTAAAAGTTTGTATTTAAAATCTTTATTAAATATAAATAAAAAAACTGAGTGAAAATCGCTGGTCCATAACATGGGCATGTGGAACTGTGTTGATACTTGATAGGACTCTTTCTTGGATCTTATAAATCTCAACTCTGTCAAGTGGTTCGCACAAACAATGATGGTGTGTAACTGTGTAATTTGATATCTTAAGATTGACCGCGAGCAGTAAGGTAATACATAAATCACGTTAGATTATATATTCGTATTTTATCACGTGAACCAAGTTAAACCGCACAAGTGCAACAGGTTCTGCTCAGGATGATATAATCATAAATTTCTCCCCCTCACATCTGGTCCAGGATGGCATAATCACAAATTCTCCTCCCGCTCGGCTGCTCACATCTGGCCCAGGATGGCATATAATCACAAGTTCTCCTCCCATGAGAATCAAATATGTGACCAAGAGGAAGAATCTGCGACCAATACTCATTTTTTTTAACCAACTGAGCTAACCTTGCGGCTTTTATCAAACTTTTTGTTTCATATATATCATTACATTACTGATCATTAATAGAAGAGTTCTACCATTAATGTGATTAATAATACATAATATACTAAATCAAAGATATAGAATCAAGCAAACATATAGAATCGTACAAGGGAATAGATTATTAATTAGTTTTAGCTTCTACCTGGCCATTGGTGCCGGGTGGAGATAGGAGGTGGGGATCGTCACCCCAAATTTTTGAATTTTAGTTTTACAAAATTCACATTTCGTCACTCTAAATGTTTTTCATTAGTGTATTTATATAGTCATATTTCTTAATTTCCATATAAGCCTCTTCTTATAATATATGTTATCACTCCCACTTTCTTGATCACTCGTTTTGTTTTCTCACCAAGCATTGATAATCATACAGTCATAATAATAGACGTTCACGGTAAAACAAAATCAGTGATTAAGAAAGGAAGCAAGTAAAAGCCATGCACGTTACAATAATAATATTAATGCTACTTGTAAAATTAAGACCATTAGAATTAGGACTATATATGAAGCTATCTTCTTTGTCTTTACATATTTGTTTGATCATAGCAACGGAATAATAGTCACTCAGATAATTAGCCATTGCTTTCTTCAATTTGAAGCTTTGAGTATAACTTCACATGGGTTTTGGTTTTATTCTTGAGGATTGCTTAACAAATTGATTTAGTTTCTTGTGATAATTTGTTTAGTAAAATGGGGCAGTTGTTCTCTATTCTGTTCTTTTCTTGTATTATAGTTGGTATTAGGTGGGATTTGGTTTAGGGGAGACAGGATTATATATATACTTGAAGAAACAAAACAAAACAATGGAATGAAATTTAAATCAAAATTGACTGATTGCTTCAATAAAACAGAAGCTGGTTGAATTGTTAGATGTCACAAAGAGTTGTTTTAAACAAGTTTCCTATATTTTTTTTTTTCTGAGGGGAAGGCCAGAAAGTCAATCATGCAAATTTCAACAAAAACAATACTAAAATTTAATTAAAGAAGCAGAAGGGTCCTAGTGATTTCAATCCAACTCAAAAGCCAAACACTTATATTAAATCGGGGAGTTTTTGTCGCACTTAAAAGAATACAAGTTGGAAAACAAATTAGTCACGGTTTAAGTACAAACAAACCATAGAACTCTTCATACGGAAAAATTAGATAATAACGTTATGTGAGTAGAGCCTTAACAAGTATAAAGTTCTTGTTGACTCTTTAAGGTTTCATCTTGTCTCACTTGGTAACATAATTGAGTTGCGTTTACACTCTAGTTTGGAGATAGTTTTCTTACTAACGGAGTGTTTGAGTATTTTTGAGCTCGTACATTTGGATATAACTTTCTAAGTATTGTTGGGCTCATACATTTGAATAAAACTTTCTTATTGACCGAGCATTGTTGGGCTCAGCTCGTACAATACTCGGTAGGTAGTTTGTAAGGCTCCATTCATACTACAAACGATTATACAATAAGTGAAACCCCAAATTCGTGAAGAGTAATTTCATAGTACAAACTCGTCTATGGCCTGTTCAATAATGCCTTCTTAATTTTTTCTTCTTTCTTTCCCCAAGTTTGAGTTCAGTTCGACTAAGATCAAGCTTGAACTCACATATTGGTTTTCACCCCAGACTCGTATATTGGCTCGTCAGCCAAACTCAAGTGCCGTTCGAGTCAAAGTGTTCAGCTCGACTCAATTCGATTAACATCAATATCAATTATTTTCTCCTACGTATTAGTTTGTATCTTAATTATAAAGTTGACAACAGTGGAGTTTATTTGACTTCATCTCACCAAAGTCAAATACATTAAAATATCTAGAATTTTCTTTAGTGCATGAATTAGTTTTAATGAGTATGAGTATATATATAACGAAACTAGAATCATGTTAAATATCCAACGTCAAATGATAGCAAGTAGAGTTGGAGGATCCCCACCTAAGTTTTGAAGTTTTTAGTGTGGTCTCTCTAAACTATACCAAGTGGATCTCTTCATGGCTCTTTTTCTTCTCTCGAGCATACTATCTTATCCACTTGCATTTCTTCACCTCATGAAAAGCAAAACAAAAACATGCTCCCCTCTTTAATTTATATGATTGCCTTGAGATATCTTGGAAAGTGTCCTAACTTTAGCAATATCTCCAAAAGTTCAAAAGGTATCTTACAAAATTGTCACATTTACTTCAATTTTTTTGAAAAACAAAATTATAACTTATAAGATTGATGGATAATTAATAAGGTAATCAAAAGATAATAAGGTGACTCGAAAATGATTAATAAACTTATATTTTTTCCCAAAAGCTTTCAAATCAGTCACTCTATTTATAATTTAGCGATAATTTAAAGTCAAGACGGGCCTATGATTTTTTCCTCAAGTTTACGATTCAAATAAAATTATGAGTTCGTTGGTAGAATATACCTAAGGGGGAAATTGTGCAATTTAGTATTTACCCCCAGTATAGGACTGAAATGTTGACAAGGCACCCCTCAAACTATATAATCTCAGGAGTGTACTAGTCCTGAGACAGTTCAAAGTTTTTCTCTCTTTGAATCAACCACTCTTAAAATTCTACAATTCTTCAAGTTCATCTTCTCTGATTTAATCATACATACAGCTTCACATCATATCACTTTCCATGGTGTTCATCTTACTCAAAAGCAATGCCATACATCACTTAGATTCATTTATGTGAAAACTTATTTCTCAAACTGTTGCTTTCACAAAATGATGACCCTTCATTTTTGTCACTTGCTCTTTTCCTCAATCCTTGTAGCTGTTCTTCTTGCTCCCACACTTGGACAGACTTCATCATCTGATTCCTCTTGGCTCCTTAAAATAAAGTCTGAACTCGTCGATCCATCCGGAGTTCTTGACAATTGGTCCCAAGGAACTAGTTTTTGCACATGGAATGGAGTCACATGCACAGATGATCAGAGCCATATTCAGTCTCTTAATCTGTCCAATTCTGGTCTATCTGGTTCCATAGCTCCAGATTTCTCGAAGCTCGCGTTTCTTGAAAAACTGGACTTATCAAGGAATTCCTTCATCGGTCCTATATCTCCTGATATAGGAAAGCTTCAAAGCCTCAAGGAGCTCCATCTCTACTCGAATTTTCTAAACGGTACAATTCCTGAAGAGATTGGCCTTCTAAAGAAGTTGCAAGTGCTCAGAATCGGAGACAACATGCTGACAGGCCACGTTTTACCAAGCATCGGTAACTTGACTGAGCTTACGACGTTAGGCCTTGCTTATTGCCAGCTTGATGGTAGCATACCAAAGGAAATCAGAAACTTGAAGAAGCTCAAATTTCTCGACTTGCAGCATAACATGATTGTCGGGCCAGTACCAGAGGAGATTAATGGTTGTTTAGAGCTCGAGAAATTCGCAGCTTCAAATAACAGAATTGAAGGGAACATTCCTAGTACAGTAGGAGACCTAAAAGCTCTCCAAATCCTGAATCTGGCAAATAACAGCTTGTCTGGATTGATACCGGCGGAACTAGGCCAGGCCGAAAGTTTGAGGTACTTGAACTTGCAAGGGAATGATCTTGGAGGCGAAATTCCATCGGAGCTTAACAGGTTGGTTCATCTGGAGGAGCTCGATTTGTCTCGAAACAATATTTCAGGACAGATAAGCCTCAGTAACTCTCAGCTGAAGAGCCTTCAAGTTTTAGTCCTGTCTGAGAATTCTTTCACTGGAGGCATTCGGGGAGATCTTTGCGTCAGGAACTCAAGCTTGACACAGCTCTTTCTGGATCAAAACGATTTCTCAGGTAATTTTCCAGTGGGGATTCTGAATTGCTCATCTCTACAGCAACTAGATCTCTCAAATAACGGGATTGGTGGCGTTATTCCTTCGGATATAGCCAAGCTGGAGAGTCTCACAGATCTTTTACTCAACAACAACAGCTTTACAGGGACTCTGCCTCCAGAAATCGGAAACTTGAGCAACTTGGAGAGTCTTTTTCTCTTCGACAACATGATCACGGGCGGAATTCCATCAGAAATCGGAAAGCTGCAGAAGTTACGGTTCCTGTACCTCTACGACAATCAAATGTCCGGTACCATCCCCAGCGAGTTGACAAACTGTTTAAGCTTGGAAGAGGTCGATTTCTTCGGGAACCATTTCTCCGGAGCCATTCCTCCCACTATTGGGAAGCTCACGAATCTTGTTATCCTTCAGCTAAGGCAGAACGAGCTATCAGGTCCGATTCCATCAAGCTTGGGGTACTGCAGGAAGCTTCAACGACTAGCTTTAGCAGATAACAAGCTCTCCGGATCAGTCCCATCGACTTTCGGATTCCTCACTGACTTGTTTCAAGTTACTCTTTACAACAACTCACTATCAGGTCCACTTCCTGAAACCCTCTCCACTCTCAAAAACATCAGCATAGTAAACTTTTCGCATAACAAGTTCACCGGAAGCATCTCTCCACTCACCGGTTCGACTTCCCTAACCATTTTAGACCTAACCAACAATAGTTTCACACACAACATCCCCTCCACACTAGCCATGTCCACAAACCTCACTCGTCTACGCCTAGCCCACAATCATCTCACAGGTAACATTCCATCCGAGTTCAGCCACCTCAAGGAGCTCAAATTCCTCGACTTGTCGTTCAACAACCTAACCGGAGAGCTTCAAACCGAGCTCTCTGGCATGACAAAGCTCAGCCACCTCCTACTAAGCAACAACCACCTTTCAGGCCAGATTCCAACATGGTTCGGAAACTTACAGGAACTTGGCGAACTAGACCTTTCGTCCAACACGTTCAATGGAACAGTACCAACCCAACTGTTGAAATGCACAGGTCTACTCAAACTTTCCCTCCACAACAACAGACTCTCAGGCGAAATCCCACACGAAGTCGGAAACCTGAACATCCTAAACGTCCTAAACCTCCAAAGCAACAACCTATCAGGCCTAATCCCACCAACAATACAACAATGCACCAAACTCTACGAGCTCAGGCTCTCCGAAAACGACCTCACAGGTCCAATCCCACCAGAGTTAGGCACGCTCACCGAGCTGCAAGTCATACTAGACCTAAGCTTCAACCGTTTATCTGGCGAAATCCCATCTTCCATCGGAAACTTAATGAAACTCGAACGTTTGAATCTTTCGTACAACCAGTTGCAAGGAAAGGTCCCCACTTCACTAGGAAAGCTATCTAGTCTCCACAAGCTCAACATTTCGAAGAACCATCTACAGGGACAACTTCCATCAACTTTTTCCATGTTCCAGTCAAGCTCATTTGCAGGGAACGAGAAGTTATGTGGGCCACCATTGGTTGATTGCTCGGTGCAAGAAGAACAGGGGAGGAAGTGGCTGTCGCAGTCGCAAGTTGTGGGGATAATTGTGGGGATTGTTTTTACGTCGACATTGATTTGTGTGTTCTTGATGTATGTGATGGTGAGAGTTTGGTGGAAATGGAGGGAAGTGGCGATTTCTTGCTCGGTGAAAGGTGGGAAAGGAGAGGAAGAGTGGGTGTGTGGAGAGGAGATAGTGAAGAGCAGTGATCATAGGTTCTGGAACTGTAACTCGACGGCGATGGTGGCGGAGAAAGGAGGCAAACAGGGGTCGGAATCGACCAGGATTTTCCATTTCAAGCTCAGCTCCTCGTCTACCAACAAGAACTAGTACAGTTTTTTAGTCCTTTGTGTTGATATTTTTATTTTATTTTTCCTTTTTTTTGTTGAGCAAATTTGTTACTTTCATTTATATATCTAAATCCTCCATAATAGCAAAGATACGAAATTAAATGATCGCGAAATGTGCCGTTCTTAGAATATATTAATTGTACAATGAATACTTTAACTTATTTTATATTATATTATATATTAAGTTGGAGTAATTTCATCGTGATCATGTTAATAAGATATGAGGTGGTATTGGCACAAAATTCAAATTGATCGTTTTTTGAAAAAAAAGATAAAAAGAGGTGTTATTGTCACAAAATTCAAATTCACAATGGAGCAGTTTTCTTCCCATCACCACGTTTTAGTACCATACATACAATCCATGAAGTGTTTGGGAATGGATTTTGAATGTGGATTTTTAATTTTGAAGTGTAAATGTACACTATATATAAAATAAAAAATCAATTCTCAACCATGTATTCAATACATTGATCCAAAATTGTGAAGTACTGATCTTGTTGGGCACTTGTATGTTCTCATCACCTGATCAACCGAGAGCTGATGGATAAAGCATTACTCAAGGTTAATTTTGGTGAGGGAGTTGGAAGTGTATGAGCGAGTGTCCTATACCGCGCACATCATTTGAAGAGAATAATCCAGAGTAGGTCTATCAGCAATGTTTCTGTTGATCATCATGTAAATCAAGTGCAGCAGATTCATTATATTGAATGTCTTATCTCTCTTCCTAGCATGTAATTATACACTTTTCTTATTTTCAAATTGAGTGCCAGTGTGTATAAGAACATTTTTGCTAATGCGTTCTTCAGTGTATTTCAAGTTTTCAACTGAATGAATGTGCAAATTTATCACAAGTGCTGGTATTTATAGTGGAAAATGATAAGTCATTGGATAGTATCCGTTGGGTCTAGATGTTGACTTCTCATGACTATTCATACCTGGGACAAAGCATTATGTAGTCACTATCACATTTAAGAGACGTGTGCTTTAGGTTTAAACTTTGCAGTTTGATTTGAACAAAAGCATTGTAATACATTTTACCCAATTATCTCAACAACATCATCTTAGCGGACTGAGCTTTGAAATGTAGCCGTTATTTAGAGACTCAAAAGTCAGTGAATGACCTTCTCAGAAACTTGCGGTCAGAAATCTCATTTCTAAGGTTTCTAAAATTTGACCTCTAATGAGATATTTCTAGTCTTCAACAATCTTGTGAAGTTTTCTTTCCTTTAGAGAACTTCAATCCTTTCCGCAGGATGTCTTCAATGTCGAGAGCTCCTGCAATGTTGCTTACATGTTTTATCTTAAAACAGTTCAAGATCGATCCAAGCAATGTCTGCTGCTTCTTGTGTCCTTCTCACCTCACCATTTGTGTCAAATGCTTTCTCTATAAGCTTAACCAATGGAAGTCCTTCACTTACCCCACTGAACAACTACCGATTGATGATGTTATTCGGAATGTTACAACATGCTACCACAATTCTTGTTAAAGTCACAACTGTCAGAGACCAACAGTTGGGAGGTTCCTAAGTATGCAAGGTTTCAACTCATTTAATGTCAAATTGTCTTACTCCCAAGAAATTCTCAGACTTATGCAGAATTTTGAGTATATTTCTTGGTTTACGCAATATGCCAACATGGATTAGCTTATCAACCTCACTATGCATGTTCGTAATGATTTGTTTTGGCAATTCAAACTCACCATCAAGTAGCAACACATTGACTAAAATCTAATTCTGATTCAAGTTCTCTCCTATCAGACGAGTACCTAAGAACACACCTTTTTACCTTCTTGATTTGGTGGAAGAACTTGCGAGTAAGATATACACACCACACAAAAAGTCTGAAAACTAATTTGCTAGCAATGAATAATTAAAATCTTAATCCCAATATACATTTAAAAACAATCTTTTTAAAGCATGGAGAATTTTTTTGCACCTGATGTTTCGAATTTGTATTGGTATTTGAAAATAGGTGTGGCAGTATACAAGGCCAGTTCTAAGCCCATGTGATATGTTCAGCATATGGCTTATAAATTTTGGGACCTCAAGTTTTATACTATAAATTAACAAAACAAGTACAAATATCGAATTAGAAATTTGCACGAATTTTGGATAAGAAAATAGTACAAATATCGAATTAGAAATTTGTATAGAATTAATATTTGAAGTTAATTGTATTTTTTTTTCCTCACAAAATTAAAAACGGTAAGTTCTTATGGATTATTTTGACTCATTAAAGACTAACTAAATACATTAATGAAAAAAATTGAGGTGGTGAAAAGAATTTTTTCAAAAATATACATAAAATAATATCAATATTAAAAGAATTGGGGGTGACAGTCGCTCCCTCTCGCCACCCCTATCGCCGCTTCTGGGAGCAAGGGATAAACAAGCAAAACAATAAAAATCCGCTCGTCAATCTGGACAAAGTAGAGACATGGATTCACTGCAAGTGTAACGAGTCTAACGACTATAATGACTAGAACAGTCACGTTGAGTACTAGTCCACTGTCATCCATAGAAGCCACATATGTCATAAAATTAATCATGGCAATTGTACTCAATCCAACACTGCTAAAAGTAGCAATACTATTATTTATTCCTTTCTTGATGTTAGAAAAATCCATTGTGAACTTCACTGCCACAACCAACAGAGTCAAAGAAGGGCATTGAGAGAAAAGTACTTACATGGGAACCAAAACCACTACAAAAAAAATATTTTTTGGTGAGGAACTCTTTTGTCACGAAAAGGTGGAATTTTGTCACTATTTATTTTTGGTAACAAAACAGGCTCGTCACTTTTTCCCCCTCACAAAACAGGCTCGTCATTTTTTCTCACAATTATTTCGTCACGGTAGATGCAGTTTTTTGTAGTTAACGTTTTGATTTTGAACCCCTTGAATGCAGACACCACAACATATGGCTTCCGTGCCCCCTCCCCCCTCCCGAAATTTTGATTTTTTTATAGGTAGCATTTACAATTTTTTAAAGATTTTTATATGTAATATTCACGATTTTTCAGGTTTTGGCTCCTCCTAACGTATAATTCTGAATCCGCCCCTGACCACAGGCTGGGGCAACGTACATGCCTATCCATGGAATTGGTGCATCTAGTATATCTTTGATGTCCAACTTGTTTACCCAACGATAATAACTTTGGCACCGGCAATTAATAATTTAATTGAAGGTGTTGATTTGTAGTCATGACCGGAATGGATGGAGGAACGTTTATTTATGGAAATGGTATGGAGATAGAGAGTTCATATGAATCATATATGAAGGTTAAGGGTGCATGCATATAACTTACTTAATAACTTGTAATCTTGTACTCTTGCATTTCATTCCATAGATATGATAACTTACTCCATGTATGTATTGTTACTTTCCAAACTCTTTCTTTTGGAGTGCAGTTGTAGCACCACATCAGCGTAGTTTCTGAAAAAAAACCTTATTGCTCATAGAGACTTGTTAAAACAACTGATACAGTGGCAGGTAGACAAAGATATTGCATTCTGGTCTAACATATGGATGGGAACTATGGCTTTATCTCTTTATACAACAACTCATTATGATCTTAATGAGAAGGTTAATATAGTGAATGATCAATTGGATTTTGATAAACTGAAAACTTATCTACCTCATGAAATTATCGATCCTTCAAAATATGGTGCTTCCTATTTGTCCTGATATGCGGATAGCATGATTTGGCCTTATGATCCTTGAGGGGTTTTCTCTATAAAATCTTCCTATAGCTAGAATCTTGGTTCATAGCACAATGCATCAACCACTTTGGGCTTGGACTAAATTGTGGAAATCACATGTGCTACCTAGAGTTGGGGCTTTTAATTTGGTGGTTAGCCTTACATGATAGGATGCTGTCTGTTGCACTAAACTTATATAACTTTCATGTTCCTTTTTCTCCTATTTTCCAGCTTTGTAATGAACAAGACGAATCCTTTTGGCACCTACGTATTTGCTAATGGTCCATCTTTGAATTTTGTTAGAACTGTGTTTACCCCTCCTGGATGGTGCTGGACTAGTTCTCACTTGGGCCATGTGTTAAATGATATGAAATTAATTCTAAAAACCAACGTAATATTTTACTCCTGGCTTATTGTATTTGGATGTTTAGAAATGATGTTGTTTTCAGAAATGTTGACTTAGATGAGATGAAGTTATACTTAACTGTGCTTAAATTGAAGTCCCAATGTTTAGTTAGTTATCCAGTAAATACAGGTGTTACCCAGGTTATCATTATGTGTAAATGGCAGTCTTTAACACATAGACCTTATGTGTTAAATGTTTATGGGTCTTGGTATAGCAGTTATATATATTCGTGCTGATTATGGTTGTTTAATTTGAATACCTGATGGTTTTTTTGCACGTGCCATGGTTGGATTCTTGGGGAATGTTGATAACGCTATATCATAACTTTATGGACTTCATTATGGTTTAATCATGGTTGTTCAATTGAATAATAGCTCGGTGGAAATTCAATCTGGTTTCTCGTATGTGTTGAATTGTGTTCACAAGGTGCAGGTACCTCACTGATGTCATCACATAATCGTGGAGCTTATTAGAATGTAGTTGAATCGGTTAGAGGATTGGCAGCTAATGTTACCCGCGTGTTGGGGAAATTCGTAGTAACCGAACAACCGTAACTCCTCTTCCGTAGTCAATGAATTTTGTTGTGCTAAAATAAAATATATATTGTTACTTAGATCAATGAGTACATAATATAATGAAAATTGTTATTGGCACATCCCAATTCACAATGGAGGAGTAATCTTCTTTTGGAGTCCTAGTTAAGAACTATCCTTTTTGTCCGAAAGGAATTAAACGAAATTGAACAAAACTGAACTGATCCGGACTAAATGAAGTTGAATTGGATAGAACAAAACTGAATTTATTAGTAGTTCAAAATACAACTAAGCAAATATGAACAGAACTAAACTTAACTAAATGATTCTAAATATAATTGAAATTAATGAGTTTTCAAACGAAGAGAACAAAGCCTAAGTATTGGGCTCCTTAAGCTTTAGTGGAAGTCTTGCATAAGAACATATCGATGTGTTATGGCAATGAAGGAGGTACGGTTTTCGTTTCCTTCTACTTTCTAAGAGGAATTTCTTAAAAACCTTGATAGGTAAGGCTTTGTTATTTTCATTTGAATAGAATAAAATAAAGGTGAGCTGAACTTATTTGTAATATAAAACACAACTAAGTAAATTTGAACTCAACATAATAACAAAGTTGGACCGAACTAAATGAATCCGAACTAATTAACTCAAATTAATTAATGAGCTTTCAAATAGAGAGAAAGCAGAGCCTAACGTGAAATATCACAGGGAAAATTGTACTTTTGGTCCCTTATGTCTCAATCCTCCGTGATTGTGGTCTCTTTTCACATGAATTCCTCAAATTCAGTCCAAATAGACGCCTAATCGGTCACCCGGTCAGCTGATGAGGTGCCAAGTCACACACACAGCCAAATTCTCAACCAAAATTCAGCCTAATTAAGCTATGTTTAGGAGCTTCATGTAAACAACAGAGATTAATAAAGCTCATTTACAGAATCATGGACAGTACGGTCCTCTAACATAAAATGTACTATGTGTATAGAAACAGAGCTTATTGAAGCTCATTTCCTTATCTCAATTCAAGCTCTCTTTATGGGCTTAATAATAATATAGCTCTGTTCATGAGCTATCATCAAACTCCGTAAACAAAGCTTGATTAAGCTCATTTACAGAGCTTAACTAAGCTTGGTTTATGAACTTCAGCAAGCTCATTTCCTAATTTGTTAATGTGTTTTAAAAATTGTGGTTCAAAAAGTTTTTGACGAGCTTTGAAAATCTATTAAACAAACAGTGATATACAAATATATACTGGGGCTGGGCAATGGGCCGTGTAGACAAGTCTCCAAATCTTCAATATTTTATAATACAGTACTTGTATTGGTGACGGATAAATGATCACCTCTGGAAATTTTAAACTATTTCATTTTATTTTGTTGATTTTTATATATTTTATTTAATTTTAAATTTATCATAAATAACAGTAAAATAATAATTTAAAAATGATATCATCAAAGTATTATAATTTTTAAAACTAATTTTTGTGATAATAAATTACAATTAAATATTAATATGTGGTCAATTTAGATATTAAAATATACAACAAAATGGGAGTCTATAAAGTAAGTTTCGGATGAAGTTATTATTAATTTAAACCACACTTAACACACGAGCCCGGGGTTTCGCCGGGCCCGGGCATCCTTGTACTTCTTCTCTCGCAACTTTACGTAACAGAGTTGCGTACTTCTGGTTCGTGCCAATAATCGGATCTATTCCGAGAATGAGAATTTGATTCTCATCTCTCGCTTAATGCTTGTTTGTCAAGATCCGATCGTGGCACAAACCGGAAGTAAATATCTGTAGACGTTTACAGGGGGGAAAAAAAAAGGAAACAGGGACACAGGAAAAGAAAACGAAGATATTTTGAGTACATTATTATCACCCCCTATATATACCAAGTCCACATAACAAAACTCGAAGACACGGTAAGTAATTGGTATATAAATAATTAAGATGTCTGCTGAAAAATCTGAGTGGGTTTAAATGTGTGAGGTCACATTGAAATCCCTCACAAACAGCAAATTAATGGCACACACATAAAGATGTGTGCCTTTAACCATATGGCTCAATATGTGCAAAAGATGGCCGTGCTGCTCATTGTTGTTTTAGCAACCGGATGGAAGATTTTTGCACAACAACAACAAAATGTAATGATTACTAAGAAAAAAGAACCTCACATTCAGAAATTAAATGCAAAAACATGAGCTATAACATAAATATATAGGTTCTAAAACATGAAGATGTATTAATCATGTAAGAGAGCTGGTTTAGTTAAGAATTTAGGACACAGAAAAGAAAGATTAGACGATGAAGATGAGATTAGCAAATGGAGGCTAGGTAGTTGCTTGGAGATTTGTAGGGTTTTGTGTGGCCTTTTATAGAGAATTATGAGTATATGCAGTTGGTGGTGAGAATATGCCTGGAACTTACTATATTTGATACTATCTGGTAAACGGGCAGCCAACTTGCCATTGCCAACTTGGTTTACTGCCCGTACATTAAATACTATTATTACACACCATATAAAAGATGATACTGTATTATGGTCCATGCTTTCATGTTTTGGCCGTGAGACCCGTTTTTCTATTACTATTTTAATGCTTTGGTTTGGGTGCGATTCAGCATGGTGACTCACTCACATGTGTCAACTTGCATGGTAACGGCTACCTTGTCTTATGAACCGCCCGGTTCTATCAAACTGGTCATTCAAGAACGAGTCAACTCAATTTCGGTTCAAGCTTTAAAATACTCCACGAAAAGGGAATATATTACTTCATTGGGCTGGGCGAGAGAACTTTCTTCCTTTCAGGCCTCACTCAGGTATAATTCATCGGTGAATTGCTGGCAGGTTAATGGTTGAAAAAATTAATTGGCTCATGTCCACTCGATATATACTACACAGGAATATACAAATACCAGAAAGTTGAGTGCTTAAAAAAAGTCGGTAGAATCAAAATTCAAACATACAAATAACCATTATCATTTGATTTCATGATTTCATGATTTCATGCTCATGTTGACTCCAAAAAAGATGGAAACTATTTGAAAAATGACTAAAAAGAAAAAGTGTTGCTTTTCCGGTTTGTTATTGTATCTTGATTACTTTTAATTTCAGTTCTCTTTCTCCTGCACCACATTTTTTTTTTTTAAAACGGAAAATCTACCCATCCTACTCATATACTAATTTTACCTTATGACTCCATACCCGACCTCTAATGTGCTACTTCAGCACTCTTACCACTCGACCACCCTTCTAACCCCCTTCTCTTGCACATAATTGCAATATAAAAAAAAATGCAATTTTCCAACCAAAGCAAAAACGTGTTAAGATCGTATGTGTTTGGTTGTAATTGAAAAACGTGTACCTTATGAGTTGGAACATGGTATTTTGGACATAAAGCCTTGAAACTCATGAATGACCTTTTAAGTTGCAACTTAGATATATATAACTATATGATAACAAGGATATGTTTTCACCTTGATGAGTACTTCACAATTCAACACTTCTGTGATCTGTAGTGCCTGTCAAGATTAAATGGGAATAGCCTGCTATGAACTTTAATACTGTACCAACAAAACTTGACATCAATGAAAAGAACACAAACACAGACAAGTGTTTCCCAACGAACATCACTTGGAGCAGAAGTCATACACACTACTAACTTACAAAACAGTTGCCAGGATGATGCAGCTGGGAAACAACAAAAGATGAGGAACAAAAGTTAAACATGCCACAGGCCTAAAGTACTACTGCTCTACTTTGCAATCTAATCTTTTCTAGAACATCCGACTCTGAGAACAATCGAGCATATTCACTGCGTGCCTCTTGTACCTGCTCATTGAGAAGCATCACCTGCAGATTGCATAGATAAACCTCTTAGTTAGTTGGTGACAGCAGGAAAAAGAGCAATTTAGCAAAGGACCCAGAAACTGAGGAATCAGCTGAAAATGTTAAGCTGAATTGTCCAACTTGGGGTATGAAAGCTTTGTAAGTTGGTGTGTGCAACAGGAAAGTTCATGTTGTTCAAAGACATAGTAGAACATTTAAAGTACTGAGTTTGGTTTACCTTGAGCTTAAGTTCTTTTTGTGTCTTTTCGTATTCCTGGCATCTAAAAGCAAAATAATCCATGAGTTAGTCCATACATAGGAATGTAAATACAAGGCTGGTACATACTATTCTGTTTGCAATTAGTGACATACGACTGCATAGACTTACTCCAAACGAAGTGTTCTGTTAGCTTGAATAATCGGGGATGCCTGATTCTCTTCCAAACCATTTCCATTGTCAACAGCATGCTACATAAAAGCAAAGATTTGTCAGTAATACATTCTTAGTGGCAGGGGTTGCTTCTTTCGCAGGAGAATATATACCATATGTCCTAACAACAACCCCTAACCTCTTAACAATACATGCCGGTATTTTTTAATGTACACCTTTCGATGATCACATCCATACATTATCAGACCATACATGATTAGGCTAAACATTATATTATTATTTAATTATTTGATTTAACAATGATTGTCAAATGTTATCAGAATGATCACGTTTTTCAATTCCTAATGGGACTCGATGAGTCCTTTCTATGGCCGTGGCTAAGAAACCACTGGTTATCTGTTATGAAGTCACGTATGCAAGGGACATTGACACATAATCTTCTGACATAGCTCCCTAACACATCAAACAAGAAATCAAGAGTATGAGGTGCTGATTCCCAATAAATAAAGATTTCCAGTACCCACCACTTCAAAGCAAGAAACGGAAAAAAAGTACGAGAACCAATTCTAAGCGTACAGCACCAATCAAAGGAATACAATAGGTTGCCTCATATGAATAGGGCAAAAAAGGATTCTGTTGCTCTTGCAAGGAACCTGGGAGGTAGTAAAGATCCTGGCATCTCAAAATTCCCAAGGCAGATGTCTTTCATGTATTGAGATTTTACAACTTTATTCCAGATTATAAATATGCAGGGGTTACTATTTTTATCCCATGGGACCCCACAGAGTTGGGCACACTGAATACAACAAAAATGAAAGTGATGTATGACCTGAGTGTTTGGTATCAGTTGTTAATTTAGATAGCTTATTAGATAATGGCATGGATCAAATATATTAACAGTAAACTCCTTACATAAGGTGATAAATACAACAAAAGTATTTAACAAGAACAAGTACCTGCAAATTTCCGACATCAGCTGTGTCAATTGGATTCTCTTCTTCTGATGGGGGTCCATTAACATTCATCCTCTTTGCCCTTCCAGGGTGTCCAGCTTGATTATAACCTCTCCTTCTAGAACGTAGCCCTGTTCCGACATACCGCAGATTTTAATGTTGAAAAACAAGCTCCAATTCATTCGCAACATGATGAGCAGATTTATAACAACTGATATGAATCTCTAGATATTTTTCCTTGTGCTTTGTTAGGGTAGTAGCACAATTTAGCATAGAAATTTGGTCTGCAAGAACAAGTATTTTTGGTGCATTACATATTCTAAGGTAAGAAGTGTGTTTATCTTCCAGAAGAGAACCCAAAGGCAAAAGCTGGAATAGAGAACTTGTAACCTAGTTCATATTCTAAGGTGTTGTTCAGTACTCCAAGTCAATTTCGTTTTCTGTTGGAATAGATTCAAGCTCAAGCAATTTTAAATCAGTCCATGTGGATACAGACTTTTCCCATCACTAGATTAGTTTATTTACCGTACATGTGAATAAATAAAGCAGCGCACAACACACCTCTTACCCAAGCAACTAAAGTAATGAAAATTTGTATTCAGCATGTGTCAACAACTTTTAACCTTTTGCAGTTTGGTGAAATGATTCTTTAGAGGTTCCTGTAGTTGGTTCGTTTTGAGTATCCATTTGATCCAACGAGGCATTAGTTTTATCTTTCAACCCTCCAGCTGCTGTAAAGGATTCTACACCAGAATCACCCGATATATCTTTACCAAGCAGGACAGGTTGATATATGCAGTGAGTATTTTCGGAAGAAGCAACAGGTGCAATTGTTGCTCGAGGTTTCTTAGTAGCTTTGTAACCAATGAGTTCACAATGGTAATCCCTGTAAACAACTCCCATAAATAAGATGACAATAATGATCTAATTAAAATGAAGGCTTGGGCTCCTACAAAGGAGATACAGAAGCAAGTAGAGAGCACGTGCAATATTAAAAGAATAAACTGGACACCGGTAAAAACCATAAAGTGATATATTATACATAAATCACTTTTATTTAGTCTTCACAGGCCATAAATTTGGAAAAAAAAATTCACAAAGAATAGATTAATCGATTACCAGTACTCCAGTGCCATATCTTTCAGACGGCTTTCTAACTTTTGGAAAACAGGAGTTTTCTCAAAATCTTGTTTATTGTGGGTGGGCTCCATAAAGTTTGCCTCTAAAACACCTGCTATGCAGGGTAGAAGAAATTAATGTGGAACTGGGTCAACAACAAATCATACAAAGATGCCAAGATGCAGCAGTAAAAGGAATTGTACCCACAACTCCTCTAGTTCTGTTGGTTGATGTGGATACGACGCGCCAAAATGGCTGCAAAGAAAAAATGAGATATGACGGGTCAATGTGGATGTGGGCCAATCACATTTTGAGTGGTTTAAGAGATTTACTTCTTGGCTGTCATTATGTTTTACCATTGTGACACACAACTGGATCATAATATATCACAGGGCACATAATTAAACGAGGCGGGTAACACAGGGCTATTCCGATAGGTGCCAAAGCATCGAAGAATTTTATTTATTTGTTTGTTTGTTTTGGAAGTTCACACTAAACATAGTAAGCAAAGAAGAAACTCTCATCCCTACAAAGCTTTCATGACACCAGTGCTGAGAGATCCATGACCTCTGATAAAAACCAAGCAGTCAGCACAATAATTGGTATCAGACACCCATGTAATCATCAACCAGTGATTTCCATTTTCAGGATTATGTCGAAAGAAAGATGCTTTCAACTGAAAATACTGCTTTGACATAGAATGGGTGATCAAAAGAGTATGAATCAGAAAAAGGTAATCACCAATATCAATCTGTTCTTGTAGTAGACATTGAAACCATGTATATTTACTGCTGGAGCCTCCTTCAGGAACCCAATAGTTGTGATGACACTGACAGAATCCTACAATCAGTAGAAAAGTACAATTAATCTCCAAATTGCGGGACAGCATCATATATAAGCACAAATTTAAATGCATGCATACAGAGAAGCACATACATGAATACATGATGAATGCAGTCATGCACAATCAATAGTAAATGCATGTCAGGTGTCACTTCACCAACTAAACCACAGCAACATGGAGTGGAGAGAGACTAAATCACATGTTACATGATGCAGCAGCTCAGAGGATCAAGATGAAATGCAATATGCGCACATCAACTAAACGGGAATATCTGAATATGTAGTACTCTCATGCAGCCTATATATGAGTGAGCTAAAAGCCTGGGACTTGTCTCTACCTCCATGTTTTGAGGTCTGTATCGAATAAACTCCGGGAATTTGAGATCACTTGCAATGTTATGAATATCAACAACTCGCCCCCGCAGAAATATGTTGAAACTCTCTGGAACTCTCAAATACAAAATAGACAAATATGCCTGCAAGTGTGACAAAGCTAAATGTTAGCATACAATAATTTTTTACAGCCCATACAGAGATTAAAATGTTTCAGACAAACTTACACGCAGTGAATATTTGAGGCGGTTCGCAAGATGTTTTTCATAATCCGACATGCGGAAACCAATATCTGATGGATTCTTGCTGTGTCCAGATATTACAATATCCTGCTTCCATTAAGCAGAAAGAAACATGTTATCATAAGTAATGTGATATCTGTTTCCAGAATTTGGAGAAAGAAAACTAAGTCAAATAATTGGAAAATTCTATTGCTTTGACGATCTGAATTGAAGAAAAACCTCAGGATCCGACTCAAAATCAAGCTCTAATTTGCCTTCATCAGTATGCCATAAGTTGTAAATTACGATCTTAGTACCATGAAGGCCAATATCATCACACTGCATCAAGTCAACAAAAAAGAGCCTCATAAAGTCTGAAATACGCTAATAGAAGGGAAATGGTCCACAAGCATAAACCATAAAAACAGTCCGTAGAATCTTCTCATTGTCTCTTGGGCAATGTATAACTAGAAGAAATTATTTATCATTAATTAGTTGCCTTAAGATAAAAGGCATACTTGCTTAAGAAGCTCAGCTTCTGTTGTGAATGGAGACCACTGCAACAAAATGGAAACATTTTTCTCAAAACGTTCTCTATGGTTTTTGATATTCCAAGTGCCAGTTTGTGAACAGAACTCATAATCAACCTGCAGAAGTACAAAAAAGCCAAGGTAAAAAGCATGCCCATAATATTACATAAAAGTTCTGGTCAAGAGGATATTTTAAATTTGTAATGTCCATCCCCTCGTGGACAGGAGTTGGTTAGAAATGACCAATCTCCAGGTTATGTAATGAACTCACAAATCAAGGCATGTCCTTCCGGTGGACGCACCATGAGAAACTTCTCAGGAGATCACCAATCCTAATATTACTCCCCAGCAAAGCATGATTAACGGTGGATCTTCTCATGAATAAGGTCCCATAAAGAAAGTATGCTCACAGAGAAGTAATATAAGGATGGATCATCTCCAGGGGGGACATTATGAACGAGTGAGGACAAAGTGCACTCAAAAGACATGTGTTCAGTTTGTGGGGCCAATATGCAACCTGAAGTCCAAAAGCAAATCACCACAGAAGTGGAAAAATAAATAATTGAAATAAAGCCTGGAGATGTTTATCCTTTGTAGGAACAATAAAATTAGAAATATAGGTGAGATTTATCAGATTCGCAACTCCAAACTGAGGCCTCAAACATAAAAATTCCGGGCCAGTTCAATTCACAAGTAATCATCATCACTCATTCTATTCTATAGACTCAACTCTCAGGGTGTTTCATCATATAACCATCAAATTTCCGTGATATTTCCAGCTAGAAGATAATGATATGTAATACAAGGTACAGACAATATGTATTATTTCCCACAAGTTCTGCTGAATGTGAGTTTGAAGTGAAATACTAACAGTGATATCACCTGAATATTATAAACAAAAGGAAATTGATTTATAATTTAAATTGCATCTCGCACACCGTTTCCCATCTCAATTTTATCATCATTCAAAATTTCAAATAACATAAACATTGACCTCATCTACCCAATCAATAGGTGATGCTGAATGATATATCGTTGCCTCCAAAAAGCCATGGTTTAAGCATTTAGATAAGCCCAAGAAACCAAGACAGGAAATTTTCATGTCTCTGCTAATTAAGAATTTACTAAGAGATCAAGAGACTGAGTGAAGATTCTGCATACAAGAGAAGCCAGAGGACGGGAATGGCACTCGTAGCCAACAGAAACTGATTTTTACTTTTCTTCGTAATTCTTCTGACCCCAAGTTAAAAAACATGAAATGCTCAAATGTAACTAATGTTATCTAAGAATCCGCGCCGAGGGGAATCACTGTAAAGGGAGGAACAGGAACAGAATACAAACTCACCACTGGAACAACTATTCTATCCTGCCCTGTTTGCATGAGGAATGTGTAAGATAGTAGGCCAACACTTTGAGTACATTTACTGGTCAAGGGAAAAAATCAACAATATATTAGGTTCCGCATATGCACTCCACTACATAGTTCAACTGCACTTCCAAAATTATTTAATCATCTAATAATGTAAAAAAGGGAATAGGTTTTGCATAATGCTCATCCACTACATAGTGTACATAATTAAAATAATAGCTGGATGATTGCAACTTTGTACAGGTGTTAAACAAAAGCTTGATGCAAAACTACATGAAAAGGCTAAAGTTGAGCTTATTCTTAATATTTGAAGTTTTAGGTACATTAATTATGTTTTTCCTAGTAAAACTTTACATTTTCACTTTCCAATGCAATATTTTATTTGAATAGTAAAATTGATTGGTTAGATTACATTAAAATTAGCACCATATGTGACAGTAATGCAAATTCTTATGGAGGAAGTATTATCCAGTGTGAAATTACCCAAAACTTCAAATAAAAAAAATGGAGGAAGTATTATCCAGTTTTTCAACCCCAGGCAACAACTAGCCAGCTGCTATTAAATGGTGGAGCACATAGTACTTATACTGTTATACAGAGACGGCTACATGGAGAAGGCGAAGTCCCAATAAACTAGACACATATTCGTCAAGGATTAATTTAATTTTTAATTTTATTAATATATTAAGTATGTTAACAATTATATAGGATGGGATTAAAAAAGGAAAGAAAAAAAAAGGAAAAAAAAACGAAAAAAAACACACACTAAGATAATGTATCTATATCCCTATGACTCTTTCTTCTTTTCTCCAACACTATATAACTCAGAAAACCTCAGTACTCTTGCTTTGTAATAAAAATAAAGTAAGTTACAGGGAAAATATAGATAATGGAAAAATGCTACTTGGTTGCGGGCCTATGGCTATCATCTTTCCGTCACATTAGATGACATTTTCAGTCTACATGGAGGAATTACATAAACCTCTTTTGATAGACAGAACACCAAATTTATGTTAGCTACAAGAAGCCCCATACAACAGTGTAACACACTAAACTTTAAGTGCCACTTGAATCGTGTCACAATCTGACTCTTCAGTCTAGTTTCCATCTATTCTTTACTATTAGAATGTATGTATTACAAAAAAATTAAAAAAAAGGAAAAAAGATAGACTTGAGGTCCAACCAGAAGAAAGTAATATCCTAAATGAACAGATTACTTGAGCGGTAGACGTCTTTCTTAACAAACAATGGTATAAGAGTGAGGTCCACCAAGGAATGGGTAGCAAAAAGAAAAATGCACAAGGATGATCTCTGAAACATAAACTACGAAAATAAAACAAATAAGGAAGAGGAACCTGTTATTCATATGGCGACTGAATACAACAACATCAGCTCCAAGCCGCATTGAACCAGTCTTAAACCCATTTCCATCTGAACAAGTAGAAGTCTCGTCATAAAAGAAAGAAAGAACGAAAAATGATGGAAAAAGAAAAATAACCCTTCCTTACATTTCCCAATTGCAGTTTCTGAATTTTTATCTGAAAACCCGAAGCTAATACAGCGTCGCATTGCATCTGGGTCCATCCCACCACCATTGTCTAATTGAAATCATCATCAGCTCTAGCTATATAAGTCTAACAAGTACAGGTTATACAACTGAAACCTATTCATTAAACAATTACCTTGAAATAACAAAGCTGGGGTTCCATCTCTAGGATTTGTGATTTTATCTATGGTAACAGACGTAGCCCCATTTTGTACCTGGAAATAATAAATGAAGAATTTAAATCTCAACGTAGAAACATATCAACATGCCAATTATGCAAACTGACATAGTATAACTTCTCCAGAAATGATGTAGGCATATTATTATAGTAATTTATAAATGTAACATATCTGAAAACCCAAACGCATTTCACAATCTCCATCCTCGCTACGTACGAAGTTGTATCAAATTAATATATCAAGGAAATTTAAACAGACAGTACTGGATAGAGAAGAAAATTTTAGTAGTATGATCGCTGTGTTCTGTAACTTTGACTAGTTCAACACATTAACAAATGGTATCAGAACGCGAGATAAACTATCATAAGCATCTAACCTTTCTTACTACTTATAAAGAAAGAATCAACATTCAACAAGACAAGAAAAATAATATTAAATCAGGATTACCTCGTCAAGAGAATTATCAAGCAGTTCTGCAATTGCTGTGAGTGTGGGACAAGAAAAGTATTATCAGATGAGAAGAAACATTTCATTAATATCAAGACATGGATATTCAATTAACATAGGGAATAAAACATACCGCCAAATACCCATTTATGTGCAGTGGCATTTGAATGAAGAAATTTGGGGTGAATACGGAGATAAGTCGCCCCAGCTTTCAACAACAGATGAAAAGTAAGCACAACACATCTAAAGTGGTGATAATTAAGATAGGTAATTACTCCAGAATATGCACAAGCCCACAACTAAAAGCAGGTAAGTACAGAATTCAGTTTCTAACGCAGTTATATAAGGTTCATCTGCTAGAAAGAAGAGACCGTTTTACAATGTGATTTATGAGGGATTATTAGAAAAGGAAGTACTTTGACGGGTGGTTGGCTGATAATTGAGCTTGTCATCATAGTCTCCTGCTTTCCAAAATTGGCGACAAAGAGGCGCAGGAGATACTGATGTATAATTGACGCTTGAATCATCAATTGAGAACTGCCTTGGATTCGATATACTTGCACTATATGAAGTTTGTAAAACATTTGATCTTGTAATTTCTTCAGTTACATGCCTTATAACATTGGGATTTTCTCCAAGGCCCAAATCAAGTTTAGAGTGCTCATTTTCCTGCCCATACTTTCCAAATAACTCCTGGTCTCCATGAATAGACTTGCAACTTAAAGGGAAGCTTGAAGAAGTCATCTTAGGTACCGGAAAAGAAATAAACCATTGCCCTATGAGTTACCAACTATAAGAGGCAAATGAGTGTCATACACAGTGATATAGATGGAAGGAACTCGAAAATTAGTTTTATTAGAAAAAGAAAAGGAAACCAAGTTTCATGTTAGAATCCATGTTTAGAAAAAGGTTTCAAACTTAAAGAAATAAAAGGATCACCCAAATCTTTGAGAGCCCATTGAACTGCCAGGCGAGAAGTAGAAAATAAAATATTTATAGCTAATAATTCACTTAATTATGTATGTCTGGAAAAATAATGAGAAGTGGAGAAACGATAATATCAGGACACACTGCAACAGCCTGCTGACAATAAACACTTCCAACATGATCTAATTAGAAGGAAATTGATAGGATAAGTTGATCCTCAGGCACTACATGGCAGCATTGCAGAAGCCCATAAATACAGTAGTGACTGGGCAATATTAAGATATTAAATCAAACTTCCTCACTTATAATAAAATAATATAAATGTTAAAGAAAAATTGGTGAAGAAAGATAAACAGACTTGACCAAGTGTTCTGCTACGAATTTTTCTCCTTGGAAGCTCATTTGTTTCGAGTCCAAGCTATTCAGCATTCTCCATTTTTTGTCTTTGTTGGTGACTGCAAATCAGGTGTCCAGAACTCCAGATGATTCAGAATTTCAGAGATTTTTCGATTATTCCTTTTACTTTTACTTTGTGTGCATATTTCAAATGATACTTGCCCTATATATATAGTGTCACATATGTGTGAAAACATGAGATTGAGATATACGTAGTGTGAATGTCATGAAGTGTGAATTAGCACAGTGCACACATGCTAATGAATAGTGGTGCAGGCATGCTAATGAATAGTATATGCATTAATTGGTAGATATCCTTGTATGATTTACTATTGACTAAAGTGCCTAGCACTTGTCTATTTATACTTCTGTATTGTTGAGAAGAATAATAAGAAAGAATATTGAATATGAACATGTAGTCCTTAACACCTCCTCATACTTCTAATGTATCTGTAAATATTTTCTACAATATGCACATGTAGTCCTTAACACCTCCTCCCCATATTTTCTACAATATGCACATGCATTTGACAAAAAAAATTCATAAATTGGCGCATACTTCTGAATATGTGACGTATAAGCATGTGAATATTTACCAGTATACAAGATTCCTAAATCCTACCTTCCTTCTACCTAAAGCAAATGCTTTTTTCTTTACTCATTTAAATAATGCTCAATATGCCTCTATATGTGTAATGGTTCTTCCAATATACTATACTCTTGGTTGATATATTAGAAGCATTGCCACACTGTGCAATTTTCTATCACACAAGTGCATGCGGGTGTTTTAGACTATGAATATAGGGCAATTATCCTCCTATAGAATCACAACGCACACAAAGCAAAGCAAAAAGATACATGAATAATTTGAATGCACACACTCACTAACAAAGACAAAAGTTAAGAATATTGAATATGAACAGATGAGCGTCCAAGGTGAGAAAAATTCATAGCAGAACACTGGGCCAATCCGGTCTGCAAAGCTTGTTATTGTGTACTTCTTGAGTACAGGGTGAGAATATACACCCAACTCACGGATGACTCTTTCTTGACCTGTTACTTTCTACATTATTCACACATACATGCAAAAACATTGCAAAATAAATAATACCCATAGGCCATAACCCATCTCTCTCCCAAAGCCCCACTAACCATAGGACCTACTCTACCCAACCCTCAATTTGCCCACAAAGTGCTACAGGCGTCAGCTACATCATTTACAACTCAATTCCTGCCACCGCTGATCAAACAGCAGTGCACCCACTGGTAGAAGTAGAAATATATCTGGGTAATAGAGCCCAGATCTGATATCAGAGCAGCAACTGCAACTGTAAGTAAAACAATAGATCCTGCCAGTTGAAGCTTCAGTTGCCCAAGTTCCAATGACTAACTGATTACTGGAGTGACAGAGTCAGGTAACGTCATGGAACAGTTATTGGGATAAGGGGGATACACAATTTCATGAAATTTATTATCACGATTATAAAGGGACAAGCTCAAGTAGCTCCCAATACATGCAAGAACAGATAGTCACAACCCAGGAACATCACCATAGTTCTCAAAAGCAGGGTAGATGTGACCAATTACATGTTTCTCAAACACATCAATTCTAAAACTGTTGTAATTTTGGTTTATAGTATGCCACTCTCAGCAATAAACTCTAAGTAGCTTAATACATACCTCTCTCAAAAATCCACCTCAAAGTAGCTTAATACATACCTCTCTCAAAATCTGCCTCAAAGTAGCTTAATACATACCCCTCGCAGATGATCAATTAAAAAGCAATTAAACTATGAATCTTAAAATTACAGAGACTCAAAGTGGCATGGATGGTCTAAACTCTAAAGCACTATAAACTTTTCTTATTTAAGGCGATTCCGAAATAAAACAACACATATGTATTTCACCCAAACCCTGCAAAAGTAGTAATCAACAAGGATTGCTCTCGCTGGAGAAACTTGAAGTGCATGATCATATCTTATCCATTCAAACAGTAGAATTTTCCAAAAACAAACAAAAAGGAAGCACAATTCAAACAGTATGTAGCTGAGAACAGAAAGTTACGAATTCAAAGTGCAGCACACGGCTTCTTCAATCCGTATAATCTTCTCCTTTTTCCGTCAATTCTACCACGGAAAATGCAGAGCTAGCTACTGATCCTCCGGTGAATATCTACAGTAATGATTTTTTTTTAATATGCATAATTTGACAACAGAATCGAACATTTGCCTAAACTACAGCAAATTTACCAATTGAATTCCAGGATCAGTACTTCACTCGCCTGTAATTCTTCACTCCATGGCTGCTCTGATGAAATATAGAAAAGCAAATATTTAACAGAATTTGGAAATATTTGTAGCAGTGGAGTAGATAGTGATGGGGAATTATTGTATTATTTTTTTTTCTTTTTTTTATAGATAATAAATGATGATGTTTGTACGGGCCTAGGTGGGTTTTAATGTCATTGGACAAGTTGGGAAACACATCCCAACAATAATGATGATATATCTCCCAGAAATTTATACTATATATAATTGTTCAAAATCAACCATATCAAAATTTTTAGTTAAGTTTATGGACTATGATTGATTTTTATACTCACTTTGTTTTTAAAGTTGGACTGATAACCCCGTCATGGACCTCATTTCTCGTGTGGAGTCCATTGTCACAGACTCACATTGACTTATAGGGGTTTAGAATGTGACAAGCCAACAATTGTCAAAATAAGGGTACCCTCAATATAATTTTATAGGCTCGCAGTGAGTTATATTCCACTCGTAGGGGGTTAGAATGCGACAAGCCAACAAACCCCAAAATATACAATTTTCCTATATTTTGTAACATAGTATGTGATTTGTGTTCTAACGGGCTATGTAAAGTTTAAAGGTTTAAAGCTACCCAATTTGTGTACGTTTGTCATGTATGCACCGTGCATGCATGACATTCATCACATGCCACACGTGCAATATGCATGTTTGGTCGAAGTTCTTTGTTGTAGTAAATTTATTTATTTTAATTGTTTTTTTAATTAGTGAATAAGAAGAAGGAAGAAGAAAGAGATTGTGTGTGTGTGATTGGATATTTTTTCATTAACTTAGTTTTTTATTTGCAAGTGCAGGGGCCATTTTTTTGGGACAGGACTGCAAGAGTGTGAATGTGTGTGGGGGACAAATATTTTTACATCCTAGTCCACCCCATGTATTGTGAGACTTTAAGAGATAAATTTATTTAGTTGATTTTTTTTATCGAGTTTGAACTCAAATTAATTATAATTTATTACAAATAAAATAATTTAAAATTTATATTATAAAAATATAAGAAGTACTCATAACATAATTTATAAATTTTTGCAAGAAATTATAGTTATTTTGAGGTTAAATTGAAATAAACTGCACCATTTTATAATTAATAATTAATAATCCATTTTATATTAGTGTATTAATTATTCATCCTAAAAGGCGTCTCTATTCTTTCCTCTTTTACAGTGGTGAAGTTTTAAGGTGCAGGGAAAATGAAATAATAATCAATCGAGGAATGTCTGCCTGGCAGTACAGTAGGATCCTGATAGCTTGACGGTTTGACCTGTGGTCCTAAAAGTCCGAAGATGCGAAATTCTCTGCCTCTAGTTCAAAAGCTCTCATTCATTCATATTCATCTAAGTAAGAAATTGTGAAAGAGATACCAAATTAGAGAAAGGGCCAATACCGGAGGTCCAGGGTTGCGCAAATGGAGCATCCTAACTCCGAGTCTCAGTAAAGGTTCCATAGCTCTCGAGGTGGATGAAAACCGAAAAGTACGGTGATACGGTAGTACTGTAGTAGCTAGAATTTTCATCAATCCGTGAAAACTGATAAGAGACTTAGAATAGGACACAATGGTGGAGGATAGGCCACAGGTATTCTCTGTGGACTTGCTGGAGACATATGCCGCCAAGGGGAAGGGTGTGATCACGTGTATGTCAGCTGGAAACGACGTTATTGTGTTGGGAACTAGCCAAGGATGGGTCATCCGCCACGATTTTGGGGCCGGCCATTCTTTTGGTCAGTTTATGTTAATTTTCACTTGCTTTTGAACTAAATCTTATTAATCGCGTTGGGAGTTCATCTTTGAAATGGCTTTATTATTATTATTATTATTATTATTATTATTATTATTATTATTATTATTATTATTATTATTATTATTATTATTATTATTATTATTATTATTATTATTGAGGATTTGTGTTTAGATTAGACAAGTGCGAATTAGGGGAATGCAGCTAAGGATGGGTGAATGTTGGTGTGGTGATCACTAATTAAGGTCTATGTGCAAATTAAGACGCTTAACACTTGGGTGGGTGTGGTTATTCCTAATATACAAGGATACAATTACAAGGTCTCTCCAACCGTTAAACGTTCTAACACAAGTATTTGTCATTGTTATTATTTTTTATTTACTTGCCTCATTTCGATGTTTGAGTTGTGAAGGATGCTGAGAAAGTATCAAAGCCATGATCCAACACTGAAATAATGGACAAGTTGTTTTAAAGCTTAGGAACAAAAAGAGAAAAATATATCAGATGGTAATTATTCCAACAATTTCCTAGGTTCATTTGACCGAATATGCATTTCCGTAGAAAGTGAGAGTGGCAGACTGGAATCTGTAAATTATAGTACTTCATTTTAGTTAAACTTTGAGATGGGTGTAGTCCCTTTTCCAATTAAAAGCATGTGGTTCCTGTAACTTATCAAATAGCTCTTGGTAGTTTGTGTGCTTAGTAATGTATACAAACAATTGTTGTATGTGACATCAAAGAAACCATATAATCATTCATCTGCAATGCTTGCTGGACTTTGAAGGCAGACCTCTTATAATATTGTGTTTGTGACTGTCTTTTACTAGCCATATGGACAACTTATGTTTTAGCTCCAATTCTAATTTTCGGTTACAACTGCCCGTGGAGAATGCTGAAGCAGTTCTACATCACTATTGTGTGTCTGGTTGAATTCATCCACAGGTGTGGGTAAAAAAAAAAAAACTACAGTTTTTGTTAATTTATCATACATGATGTATTGATGTTTATGTAACCCAACCAACATGAATCATACAGTTAGTTGTTAGATCTAAGAACGTTACATGGAGCTTTTGAACTTAGGTTGAGTTAAATGTCTTCAAATATTCACATACAGTTGACTTATCAGACCACTTTTTGCTAGATATGGATCTCTCTTCTGGTAGACCCGGTGAACAGTCAATCCACAGGGTTTTTATTGATGCTGGAGGCAGTCATTGTATTGCCACTGTAGTTGGTGGTGGAACCTGTGATACATTCTATACTCATTCAAAATGGGCTAAGCCTCGCATTTTGAGTAATATGAATGGTATTGTTGTGAATGCAATTGCCTGGAATAAACAGCAAATTACGGAGGGTAAGTGATATTTCATTCATGCAAAACTGCCATGTACTTTGTTTTCCAAATTTTGGGTTGTGTTGAATTTCACTTCTTAACTTCAGAAGGAGTGTATGGTAGAGAACCAAAAGTGTGAAAACCAGGACATAATCTGTTTGTCCTTAACTCCTTATAGTTAAAAGATAAAGCATGGCAAAAAAGTAGTTAGCAGAATAAAAACCACATGAAAGTGGGTGTCAAATCATGCAACTTCAAGTTCAGCGTTATCTGACATTTGAGCTAGATCTCATTTATTTTCTTCTCTGGACAGCTTCCACAAGGGAAATCATTATAGGCACAGATAATGGCCAGCTTCATGAAGTTTCAGTCGATGAAAAGGATAAGAGGGAAAAGTACATCAATTTTTTATTTGAACTAAACGAACTTCCAGAAGCTTTCACTGGCTTGCAGGTTTACATTTCTCAAATTTTGTTCCCATAGATTATGCCCCTCCCCCCTCTTTAGCTAGATAAATATTTATCAGCATCCTTGTTATGTGATTCGCCTTTGATATGAACAACACAAAAGCTTCATTACCATGTGATTTCCTTTTTAAAAATTTTAAAACATATTTATCTGGAATGTAATCCGTCAAGCAATAAGTTTCCTGCTTCTATACAATGTATGGTTGTCAAATATCTACATATTATGAAACTTGAGTACTCGACGAGTTATTTATTACCTCCTTAGGTGTTTCTCTGGTACTTTTAAATCCACTTTAGCCAATAAATTTGTTGGTAAGTAAATATTAGATTTGATGTATGATTAAGTGACATTCAGTATGTTATTCACTTAATTGCAATGTCATAAATTGTTCTTGGTAAGGAAAACATGGTGAACTGTCAAAACTCGCTTGCAGTTAAGGCTTTGTTGATTGTACAAATAATGACTTGTTCCTGAGACAATTTTATATTGGTACCCTCATCCTTTGTTGGCATCACCACAACTGATGGCTTTTTGTATTTAAATATATTCACCTAATTCAAAAGTTTTTCGTGTTTTCTCTTCTTTCATCCCTCTTTAGTTAGATCTCATATTATTCTTCTATCTTGATTGATGTTGCATCTCTTATTCTCATCAGCCATCACTCATGTTACCTATTCTGTTTGTAGATGGAAACAACTAGCATAAATAATGGAACGCGATATTACGTGATGGCAGTTACTCCTACCCGGCTTTATACTTTCACTGGAGTGGGCTCACTGGAAGTAAGTTTAAATTGGCTTCCCATATGACTTTGCGTTTTCCTTTTTAAGATTGGAGCTTGTCCTTTGTACAAATTTAGTTCTCGAGGCTCTATCACAAGTGTTGCATGTTAGACTACTTGAAGCAACTATTAAGAATGGTTAACTAGCACGATTACTGGGTTGATTTATTTGACAGTTAAATATGTGTCGTGTGTAGTGATTTCCTTGACAATTGTATCTTAGCCGGAACTTGACTATCAGACTTACATTTATCATTCGCACTAATAGACCAAAATATGTATTTTCTATTTTTACCTCTTCCAAGGGATGGACGTATCCCCCATATCCTTTACTTTTCTCTGTGTAAAGTTTGAGATCACTGTCCTTCTCGTCTACTCTTCTTTTAGATTGATATGAGGTTTTCCTTCCGCCGGATTGAGGTTCAGTGTGATGGTTCTCTTTTCCTTGTCGGATTGAGGTTCAGTGTGATGGTTCTCTTTTTCTTGTCGGATTGAGGTTCAGTGGGATTGCTTTTATGATTGAGATCAATTAACTTTTGCTGCAGACATGCTATTCTGTTGAACTGTAGAGAAATTCACCTTTTTACCACACGAGGGTCACTTCTGTAGTTAGGAACACTTCTAGTACTTTCTACTTTATTTACTTTCACTGAGTTCTTCTGGAGAATACACATTCAACTTGGTATTATTATTTGTTATTTGCTACTAATTTCAGTTGCATCAGAAATCTTGGATTATCTATAAGCATTATCTGTCCAAGTGAATGTCTAGTTGCAACGCTCATACTTACAGTCCCTTCAAAATCTTGTTTTTAATTCATTTCTTGGATTAAGAACAATGGGCAAATGCTATTATTATTATTATTATTATTATTATTATTATTATTATTATTATTATTATTATTATTATTATTATTATTATTATTATTATTATTATTATTATTATTATTATTATTATTATTATAAGCCGTTTACCGAATCATATCCTAGTATATCTATATGGCATTCATCTATTTGTCCATTCAGAAATGTATTCTTCCCCCCCTCCTATTCTAATATGACATTGGCCAAATGGCTTCTCTGAAGAATAGTGGCAATAACCTAAAGATTTTGCTATTTACAATCTCCCTGCAGTCTGCTTTTGCCAGCTATGCGGAACGTGCAGTTCACTTCATGGAACTTCCTGGTGAAATACCAAACAGGCATGTGATTTCTGCCACTTTGAACCTCTTGAATATGTTTTGGGCTACAAGAATAATAGAGTAGAAGAATAATAGACAGCCTTTTGTAAATTATATAGTACTTCTTTTTGTGGTTGTTAATATTTCCTTCTGCATAAAAATTATTGGCTAATTAGGTTTTGGTGTGCTTCTATGTGTGCATCTGAGTGCTCATACCTACTTCTTGCAGTGAGCTTTATTTTTTCATTAAGCAGAGGAGGGCAATGCATTTCGCATGGTTATCTGGAGCAGGAATCTATCATGGTGGACTTAATTTTGGAGCTACTCACAGGTTGACAGTTGGACTTCTAATATTAATTACTTGATGGTTTACTTATCACTAGACTTTTGCTCCAATGTTTTATTACTATTTTGTTTTTTCTTTCAAATTTTGTGGTAGTTCGCCTAGCGGGGATGAAAACTTTGTTGAGAACAAAGCTTTGCTAAATTACTCAAAACTAGGTGAAGGTGCATTTGTCAAACCTAGCTCCCTCGCAGTATCTGAGTTCCATTTTCTTCTTCTGGTTGGAAATAAGGTTAAGGTGAGTGCATGGAACTGATCGTTTTGATGTTGCTCCTCTCCAGTATGTGTTGCATGTTCATCTGATTAGGTGGAATAAATCCCTTAAAATAAGTACTGGTAGAACTGCTGACTTTGCAGCCTAAGCTCTGTCCATATCAAGTATTTTCAAAGTTCCTCAACTTGAGATTCTATGGATGATAGGAAGAATAAATATTCTCAGAGTGAAAAAGTTGCTGTAGCTTAGAATTATGCTTTCTGGATTATGCAATGTCATGTTAGATACTTAGATTCTTTACTTTACTATTTTGGATACGAGATTTGTCTGCACAAGTTGCAAAATCTGACTTGGGGGCGGTATTGAATTGTTATCATCATTATTATTTCCTGTCTTTTGCTCTCCATTAAATTTTATCTATTCCTTCAAACCATGGGCTCATGTGCTGCTGTTTTGATCGTTCAAGAGTGATCTAATGCATTCCGATGACCCATGTGATTGTTGAATGTAAAAGAGATCGCTTTTAGTACTTTGTTATAATGTAGAACCCAGAAATACTGAGATAGAACAACCATGTGTGAGAAAGGCCTACCATGATATTCAACTTTTAGTGACCATTTTAATTCACACTACCTACTGTCATGAAGGATCTTTTGAAAGTTGAGTTGCACCGCCATTACTAAATTCCTATTTCTAGACATTCTTCTAGAATAAACTTGAAACTCTTTTTGAATCCTATTAACCTGCTAAACGTAATGTGGGATATATTGACATTTGATGTATGTTCACATTATTGAAAAGCTGAAACTACTTGTGGTTTACCATTTCCCTGTGGCTTAACAACTATAAACTTTATAGTGTACTTCTCCCGTTATTCCGGTGAACTGGGATCATACTGTTAGCCAATGCAGATTTTCACTCTGTAATACACTTTAATTTACAAGTAATCAGTATGTTCTTTTTTACAATGGTTTGCAGGTTGTAAATAGGATCAGTGAACAGGTTGTTGAGGAGCTTTGTTTCCATCAAACACCTGATGTAGCCGCAAAGAATGTTCTAGGTTTATGCAGCGATGCCTCTGCAGGGCTTTTCTATGCATATGACCAGAACTCAATATTTCAGGTGCAGTCTTATGAAAGCATTTAATGTTTCTCATGTTAAGTGTCCATCACACATCACTTGTTATGATCTCTTGATATGCATTATTAATTAGGTTTCGGTGAATGATGAAGGACGTGACATGTGGAAAGTTTATTTGGACTTGAACCAATATGGTGTGGCTTTAGCGAATTGTCGTGATGCTCTTCAAAAAGACGAAGTTTATTTGGTGCAGGTTGGTGTTCATTTGGCAACTCTTTTTTTTTCTGATTTTTTTTTTTTTCCTTTTTAAATGGGCAACTTCATCACTGTGATTTTATTGATGCAGGCTGAAGCAGCATTTACTGCAAAGGATTTTTTCAGAGCAGCTTCCTTTTATGCAAAGGTCATGTCATATTGATTTACCATTAATTAGCATCTTTAGCATTTAATGTGTTTGAAAAGCTGAAGTCTAAATGCATTAACATGTTTGGTTTTGCATGATAATCTGTATTACTTTTTACTTCTCTGATATTCGTTGTACACACGTGTTTAGCTATTGTTGAATTTACAATTGGAAATATTTTCTTTTTTAGTGTTGTTCTTTCGACCTGATACTCAACTTGTATTTTCTAGATTTAAAAGAGATCACAAAAATGCATTTATGTTCTGGGACCTAAACTGTATCCGCACTACAATATTGTTTAGAAAGAATTTACCAGTTCATTCCATAAACATGTAATTTTATCTGCAGGGGGATCGCTTTTATGAGTGATCCTGCAGCCACAGCATCTCATCCTACAGCTACACTGATTTGTAACTTATCCTAGTAGATAAATGATCTTTCTAACTCATATTTTGCTATTATTGAAGGATTCATAAGGCAATGTTCCCTATCTATAGCAAGCTTTCTTATATGAGCGTTACTGATTTCTCTACCTCCTAGAACCTCGAAAATATACCGTCTATTCTATCCTACTAGACATTTTAGGTTTTATGGGCATGTCTATGTAAGGAAGTATGATTACAACCTGCAATTCGCTATGAATAACCCCTCAAAAAAAGCTCGAGGAGAATAGTGCTCCCACTTAGATATATACGGATACGGTAGTAGGATCACAATTGTTATTTGGAATAGCAAGCATTACAAGAATTTATTATTCATCTACTCAATCTGCTTCATCAGCTTCTTGGTGATAGAGTTCATATTGCTTATATCGATCAATGAGGGCATTCTCTCAACTCTGATAAATGCACGGTTTCTGCAGATTAACTTTGTCCTGTCTTTCGAAGAGATCTGTCTGAAGTTTATTAGCTTAAGTGAGCAGGTAACAATTACCCACTTTAGCACATCATGATGAAAATTAGAGTTCTTTGAACTATAGTTGCTTTTATGGTTATGAATTGTGCCTCAGCTTAGCAGTTTGTTCAACTTTTATGCAGGATGCTTTAAGAACGTTTCTGTTGCGAAAACTTGATAATTTTACCAAGGATGAGAAATGCCAAGTGACAATGATTTCCACATGGGCAACCGAACTGTATTTAGAAAAGGTGACTCAGCTCTTCACTGGTTTATGGACATAAATGTCACACACACACACACACATGTAAGCCTGTTTAATTATGTCCGAAGGTGATGGGGTGTTACATTAGTGGTATATATATAAGGGTTTTTTTTGTTCCTTCTGGAAGTTGTTTGATTTCTTTCTGAGAAAACATACAAGGAATCATGGCTATTTTTCAGTAGTTCTTTGTTCTTGACATTTTGCACCTTCACTATCAGATTAACGGGCTACTTTTGGAAGATGATGCAGTGTCTGACAGTTCAGAGTACCAATCGATCATCATGGAGTTCCGTGCTTTTCTGTGTGACTGCAAGGATGTTTTGGATGAGGCTACCACATTGAAACATTTAGAAAGGTTTCTCCTTTTGTTACTTTTTGCCTTTATACTTTCAGCATAGGACATATTATCCAGATTCCAGAATAGCATCTCTCTCTCTCTCTCTCTCTCTCTCTCTCTCTCTCTGGGTTTCAAAGATTTTATAACCACCAATGTTGAAATCAAATTGATCTCTCTCTCTCTCTCTCTGGGTTTCAAAGATTTTATAACCACCAATGTTGAAATCAAATTGATATTGCAAAATTAGAATGTTTGCGAAACCACTTTCTATCTGCTATGATCAGCCAGGAAGTCGAACTTTATGCCAAGCTTGACAATTGACACACCATTATCCTAGTTTGATACTAGTCACCTGGCAATAACTGCTCTTAGCAGCTGGAAAAATGGCCGCATTACCTCTGAATTATTGAAGAAATGAGCATGTGCCTCCTCAAAGCAGCTATTGTATCTTCTTTCACTGCAAATGCACCAAACACAGCTGGGGCAAGAAGCCAAGACTCCCTAAATTCCTTCTCGATGCTCTGAGCATATCCACCACTTGGCATTGACCAAGGTCGATAAGATTTCCTGAATAATCCACCCACCAAGCCACCTTACAGTGAATAAATAATCGTTGGTCAATGGTTTCTCCATCAGATTATACATGAAGACCACTCCATACACAAACCACGGCCCTCTAAATTATTTGTGGTCAAATACATTCCCCTAAGCCACTGTTCATAAAAAGAATGCCTCTCCGGAGGTCACCTTACTCCTCCAATGTAGAAAAGACTTTCTATGAGTTGTTTCATGCTGGTTCATTGTGGCAGCTAGTAAAACCTTCTCCTGATAGTCATAGTCTAGCTTCATGCTTGTCTGAATTGCTCTAATACACTCCCTGTGGTTACAGCTATGGTAGGGTTGATGAATTGGTATACTTTGCTAGTCTAAAGGAGCAACATGAGATTGTAGTTCATCATTATATTCAGGTGCCTTTTCTTTGATGTGTCTTTCATTGTTATTGTTGCTTAGGTTAGATACTTAAGGTTTCTGTCTCCCAATATCTTTTAATAATGCATTTCTTCTAGGCATCATCCTGACATATGGGTGATATCCAGTCTAAAGCATTTGAATCAGCATGAGAAAAACCATATCCCTTCAACCAGTAAAACACTTGACAGGAGAAATACTCTACTGCATCATATGGCGTTTCTAAAAAAGTTTATAAGCATAAAGTATGCATATTATGGTTCTCATATGACAGGAGAAATACTCTACTGCATCATATGGATCTCTGTTATTTTTAGGGATGTGGAATATTGAACTGTTTAACACTTCAATTCTTATCTATTTACAAGTGACTTTTACCCTTGTACAGCTTGGGGAAGCAATAAAAGCTTTGCGAGTTCTTCAGAAGCCCAATGTTCCTGTAGAACTGCAGGTGTGTCTATGGTAGTTTTTTGACTTGTCTCCAAAATTTATGTTCATTAGACGGGATATGTCCGCTTTCCTTTGTTGTTGTTTTTGTTTTTGAATTTTTTTTTCTAACTCTTTGGTAAAGAATCTATTAGTGGCATTGTGAAGCATCTAAATATGCCATGCTAGTCATCTAAAGTAATTGGGTTTTGAGCTAGACTTCTGGTCAGAATCTGTGTCAGACGGGATGACAATCTCTCTTAACGTGCAGTACAAGTTTGCTCCAGACCTTATCATGCTCGATGCATATGAAACGGTTAAATCATGGATGATCACAAAAGATCTGAATCCAAGGAAACTCATTCCTGCGATGATGCGTTATTCAAGCGAATCACATGCAAAGTAATGTGTACTTATGCTCCTTATTGCTTCAAAACTATGTATTTCCAAGAGTTTCTAAGTACTAATTGGCCCTTTGTGTTAATTTCAGGAATGGTAATGCATTTTGTACCTAACTATAGCATCTTATTGCGATAATAATATATTACAATCATAATAACTCGAAAGGTTTTGAGTCTTTTGACTTAACTGCTTCGAAAAAGCCAAACGTTTCTGGTAGAAGATCCATATGTTCAGAAAACTTTGAAAGATTAAAAGGTTTAACCATAAATCAACACTTCTACTTTTTTAACATGATCATCTAAGTTTAGTCATGATAGGATATCACTAATGCTGTGTCTGCAATGTCTCAACTAATACCGGTGATGTTCCTAATGAGGAACTTGCAACTTCAATTAGGAATTTCAAGAATGAGACTTAATACCTGGTTGAATTGTGTGCTTGTCTGACGATTGTTATAATGATTATAGCTTGTTGGAACTTTGTCTGACTGTCTGTTCAATAATAGGTGTGTTTGTTCCTATTCTTCTGCAGGAATCAAACCCACGAAGTTATAAAGTACCTTGAGTATTGTGTTCACCGTTTGCAGAATGAGGATCCTGGTGTTCACAATTTGTTGCTCTTTTGTATGCCATGCAGGTCTGTTAGCTCAATAGACATATCTGTTTGAATTTCTTTAAGGTCCCACTTCCCTTGTAAAATTCTGTAGCATTGCTTCAATGGTAATCTGGGACTTGTTTGTAAGTGCTTAGAGTCTGTTTTTAGTAAACGTCTGTGCATATATGGGGTACCATATGTGGTCCTACAAATCACTTTCTGACATTTAATGGTCTCATTAAATGGTATATCCAGGTCATCTTCGTTCTTATGTTTCTTGTTTCTTTTTCACTAAATTTAATAATCTTTAAGAATCTGATTAAAGTATGTATATAATACAATACTCCTCAAATTGTGTATTATTCATTAGTTAGGTTCTTAAAGCAGGTAATTGTTTTTTCTGGATCATTTAAATCCTTCATAAGGTGAGGTACAGGGTTAGATCCCTAGCAGAGACATAAGGCGGTTTAGATGTGGAGATATAAGGTGGTATAGGATGTTCTATAGCAATAGCGTAGGACTGTAGGAGTAGTTGTAATATTTGCCATTTCAAAAAAAAAAAAAAAAAATCCTTCATAGATTTGTTCATATGATAAGTGTATAGACCTATGATGTAGCACTTTTAAAAAGTCTAACTGGGTACCTCTCTGCATCTTTAGGACGATGAAAGCACTCTTATGCGCTTCCTGCAGTGCAAATTCGGAAAGGGGCAGCTTGATGGCCCACACTTTTTTTATGATCCAAAATATGCCTTGCGTCTTTGCTTGAGTGCAAAAAAGATGCGCGCCTGTGTCCATATATATAGTATGATGTCCATGCATAAAGAAGCAGTTGCTCTTGCACTACAGGTGATTCTTTCCATAACTTTGTTTGGGTGACTGATCATGGAATTAATTACAATATCTTCTTTTTTTTCTTTCTTTTTTTTTTTTTTTTTTTGGGTGATAGTCTGTGCATGGTATTACTGTTTCTATTCCCTAGTGAGGGCTCTACAATGCATGTGCACGGTTTATCCTTTTTCAAATACATAACAGAGAATGTGGCAAGAGGAGAGTATTTCATGGAGTCATCCTTTTAGCCATCTTGATGTAGGCGTTTAGGATGAAGTTAATACTGTTGGAGCAGATTTCTCTCCCAGGATTCTAATGTCAGCGATTTGCCCCTTTCAAATAATAGGTGCCGTTAAGGCTTCATTGAGTAAAAATAATGTTATATAATCCTTCTTATCCCAGTGGATAACACGGACTGCTACCTAATAGTGACAATTCTTTATCTCTCAAATTCATCAAAAACATCATGGAGAAAGTAAGTTTCTTGAGCCAAAGGTGTTGTAGAATTCATTTTCAATATTTATTTCTTAAAGACTATTGCTGCTTCTTATGCTTGCCTTAAACTTCTGTGAGTACACCTGATCAGCAATGTTATCAACCGAAGATTGCATTCTGACTCTACAACTTACCCCCACCACTAAAGATTGTCTCGGGCACCTTGTTATCCTCTTCCATTTCCAAAACATAAGCCCAGTCTCGAAAGAGAGCAGTGGCATTATCTACTTTAAAGGGTTAGCCCACTGGCTTCAAAACTTAATACAAGGCTATCAAAGTAATCCACATAGGTATAATGGGGGATTCGACCGACGGAGCAAAGAAAGGTGGGGTCAGAGATGGAAGGAGGGGAGACAGGAGAAGATGGCCGGAACTGAGTGGGGCTAGGTGGATGGTGGAGCTGGAAAGGAGGGGGAGACTGGTGGAGGAGCTGCTGGGTGGGGGGAAGGAGGAGGCCCAGGGAGGTGGCTGGGATAGGTATAGCAGGGGGTGGTGGTAGGAGGTGGTTTGGGGAGGCGGCTTTTGTATAAACTTATAGTCTTATGTATATATATATAGCATTTACATCAGGTACCCGGCGATCCCTGTCACAAAGCAACATTTTGTCCTTTCACATTTGATTTAGTAATAACTCTGATTCTCTAATGTCAGCAATTTGTAAGCATCTTTAGGTTAAAGCTTTGGGGGGTTCAGGTTTGAATGTATGGGTGAGCTTGAGTTTATTTTTTGTCTTTGAAGACGCTCCGTTTTGAGCTGGCATGTGCCTTGTATTGCGATGGTTTTCTTGAGCAATCCTCATGCTTCTTGTATAACTTTTGGGATTTCCATATTTTAATAAAGTTTGCTTTGCCATTTCAAAAATAAATAAATAAATAAATTAGTAATAATAATAATAATAATAATAATAATAATAATAATAATAATAATAATAATAATAATAATAATAATAATAATAATAATAATAATAAAATTGTAAGCATCTGATCTCCATGTCAGATACATATTTAAAATACTCGGTCAGTCTCAGAAGAACCGTATTATTTATAGGTTAATCCAGATCTTGCTATGGCTGAAGCCAATAAGGTTGAAGATGATGGGGACTTGAGAAAAAAACTGTGGCTTATGGTTGCTAAACATGTCATTAAACAAGAGACAGGAACAAAGAGGGAGAACATCCGGAAGGCAACAGCATTTCTGAAGGAAGCTGATGGACTTCTGAAGATTGAAGATATCCTACCTTTCTTTCCTGATTTTGCATTGATTGATGACTTCAAGGTTTGTTATCTTTCTTTGGTCACTAAAACTAGAGATTTATATGATGTTCTGAAATAACCCTGTCAGCATGTGGTCAACTTCTTCTGAATGCCAGTGTTTTATATGTCTATGTGTGTGTCTAGTCCAAACATTAAAAAAATCGTGAATTGATTTCTTTTTTCCTACATATCTCTTAATGGTTCTATGCTTGAATTTGTCAATGTATAACCGTAGGAAGCTATCTGTTCATCTCTGGATGATTACAATAAGCAAATTGAGACACTCAAGCAGGAGATGAATGATGCTACTAATGGCGCTGACAACATAAGGAACGATATCAGTGCACTTGCACAGCGATATGCTATCATTAAGCGGGATGAGGAATGTGGAGTAAGTTCCTGTTAATGTTTCTGTATGCTTTACGACGAGTCACATGATCATTGGCTGATATCTTTATTTTCATTTTTCCTTTAGTGAAGTGATGCAGATGCATATTATTCAGTTGCTTGCCTTAAATATCCTCATGTGCATTTCCTATTGTCTGAAAATGTAGATGTTTTCTCCAACGTTTAGGGGTTCTCATCCTAACTTGGCCATGGACAGGTTTGTAGGAAGAAGATATTAAATGTGGCTGATGATTACCGGAAGGCTAGGGTCTATACTTCAGTTGGATCAATGGTTCCTTTCTTTGTATTTCCATGTGGACATTCCTTTCATGATAATTGCTTGATTGCACATGTGACTAGATGCACTACTGAAGCTCAAGTAAGTCATTGATACTTCAGCTAATCATTTTGCCTATTTGGTGTGTTTTTTAGTTTTGTTGAAATTGATAGAGAACTGTAAGTTCGAATGCCATGATAACAAGTATTTTTGGTGTAGCAACGCTACGTTTTTTGGGTTTATTGACTGAATGAAAGGAAAAGATAACCAACCATCTCCTAAGAGACACCAACCCTGATGGGCGAAACCAACTCCTTCGACTGAACTAACTGAATGTCTGGTGCTTCTGAATGAATAATCTGACAGCTCTGTCTATCTTTATATATATATAATAGGCTATAAAGTCCTAACATAAATCTAACTCTACTAAGTAATATAACTATGACTCTAATCAATTACCTAATTATAATGAAATATTAATTGCTAATAGAAATCCTTAATGACTATGAATGTAACAATTTTTCCTCCCCCCGAAAAAAATGAGCCTTGTCCTCAAGGCTCGGATTAAGCCACTTCAGTCTCTTCTTGTATACTCCAATTATCAGCTGATGAAAAAACTCTTGTTCAGCCTTGTATTCTTTGAGGACTTTGACCTGGTAGCAGCAGGTTGTAGTTGCTTTCTGTGTGGTGTGTCACCTTTGGAATAATAGAGGAATGTAACTCTGACTATGAAAAGGCTACGATTAATGAATACACATTTTAAAAATATGTGGAGGTAGATAGTGATTATTTAGAAAGTATAATGAACACTTTCCTGAAGAATACACAAGTGGTCTTGTCCGTGTTTATTGTCAATGAAGTTTCAAATCATGGGTTTATGGATTTTTTCAATGCTGGATGGGATGGAAGGATGGGTATGTAGAAACCCTTCCGCAGAATACGCTTGCATATTGAATACACGGTTTTGTGAAAAGATGGATATAGGAAGCTCACTTTATTGCCTGTGCTAGTTAATAGTATTTGGGCAAATGAAACTTCTGAATGCTATATACACTGTAAAGAAATGGGCTTCAGTACATGTTTTCAAGAAATATGATTTGCAGGTCCTCTGGATTCTTTAGTAGAATAGACTATAGAGATTATTAATCATTATAGCAGTTGTTTTCAATGTTTTTATTTGTGAATGATAACTTTGCAGGCTGTGTATATTCTAGACCTGCAAAAGCAGCTGATCTTAATACTGAGCAATGGACCTGGGAAGGACATGGATGGTGGCTTTACAGAAAATGAACCAACAACTAGCATGACTCCTGGGGATAAGGTCTGTATTTCTCAGATATCCTATAAGCATGTTTTCGGGTGGTTGAGATATCTAATAAGAATTGGTTCATGTCTCTTTTCATATTTAATCTAATGATAGGTTTTCAAAATTGTGATAAAGTAAAATGATCTTGTTCACAACTCATGTTTGTGTCAGCCTGGTCCTAATATTGTTACATTTTTTTGGTACTGCCTGCTTAGACACCACACGTTACATCCATATATCATGCAACTTCAATTCCTAAGATTTACGATTCAAAGCAGTATACACTACACTAGATCATTACCCATACAAATGGACAAATATCCGCAGCAATGAAAATACTTGAACATAGTTTCTACTTTCTTGTGCTCTAATCTTGTGTAAAAGGAAATTTCCCCGTTCATGTGTATTGAGACTTTTGTTTCACGAACTTCTTTGCAGATCCGTTCTCAGCTGCGTGATGCCATAGCAAGTGATTGCCCATTTTGTGGTGGACTAATGATCCGTGAGATATCCCTTCCTTTCATCCTCCCAGCGGAAAGGGGTGAGATTGAGTCGTGGGAGATAAAGTCGTTAACATTGTAATCAGAAGAGCATATCATTGAGTGTGTGCTTCGATCCTTGTGCATACAAATCTTCCCAGGATATCAAGATGTATTTGGTTACACGCATACTGCTATCCTTTCTGGCGTGTGCATCGCCTCACCTCAAGGCTGATTTCAGGTGCTTGCCATCGCCTCACAATAATGTCAATATCACCATGGCTGATGAGATAGTGTAGTAAATATTCCCGGTAAATATTTCCATTTTCAGCTTCGATGTAAAAAAGATTATTGCGCCTGATCCTTAAAATCAACCTTAAAAAGTCTCTTTTTTTTCCAATTTCTATTGGTATTCGCTTTCTTTGAGAAAGATGGGATTTGTTGCAGACAATTTGCTCTAGTAAAGAAAGTGAATTCTGCTAAAATATTAGTATTGGAATATCTATCTTTTCAAAATAAAATAAATCTATCTATCAATTTTTATGAAAAACTTTTCCAATCCCCATGAACAAGCAGAAAGATGGAATTCACTACAAACAATCTACAGGGAGGGTGGAAGGGACTTGCTTTGGGAATTTCCTTCATTTAAGTTGGAGAAGATTCCTTTATGCTCTATATTTATATGAAGAAAGATTCCTTCAAAATTTGCTCAGGCACATTACTGCCAGTAGAACATGACCCATATGTCTGTAAATGGTTTTCTACAACAGAATAGACTGGAGGTGGTCTATCATCAACCTTAGGTAAAATAGTTACTACATTTGAACCACCAAATCAAGGGTGTTCTTTTGATGAATTCAGTAAACATCAGAGAGAACAAATCTAGTGGTTAGGTTTTTGTACTGTTTTCTGAAAGAAAAAAAAAAGAATCCGAAGGTAACTTGGTCTTATAAAAAACCTGTAAAAGATAGTTCTAACTTCTAAGTTTCAAAGTAACATTCAGCTGTACTATTTTGAAATGAAAACCCAAACTTGTATGATTTCATGTTCAATATTTTCCCCAAAACTTTAGCGATTATGTTCGCATTAAATATCCGATTCTATACACCCGGTTCAAATGTATAGACAGATGAATTATGCAACAACAATGTCGCTACGTCTGGCAATGCAAAAGCAAGCTATTTCCTGCAGCGGAGGCAATTAGATTCGTTTGTGGATGCCAGGCCAGATGCAGTAACTTAGAGCTGACATCGTACGAGAACTCGTTACTTCCTACACTAGCTTTGTCATTTCCTGAAGATTTAGTCAGATCAAGGCAAGTCAAACATTTGAGAAATAAGCTAAAGAGGAAAAAAAAAAAAAAGAGAGAGAGAGAGAATATGAACACAAGATTACCCAGTCTATAAAATCCCCTAGCCAAATTACTCAACGATGATCGTCGAGTTTTACCAGTGGTTTGAGCCTGGGCTTTCCTGCAAGTGAAGAAAGGAGATCGATATTCAATTACCAATTACGAAAGTAGAGCAAATTTTGTCATGGATTTTTCTTCATTAGTGTGAGACCTAAACTGTGCTACTAAAATGTGCACATGAACTCATGAAGGAGATGAAGCTTGAAGTTCTTGTCATACAACATAATAGACCAAGGGAGCAAAATGTTTAACCGGAAAAGACCCACACATATGTAATCAAGAAAAACAAAAACACTACAGCACAAACCCAAAAGTTTATTTTTCCTTTATGATAACAACAGGTGTACAAATCCTCACGGCATATCTTAATGTAAACATACCTATTTGGAGTGTTACTGGCTCCAACGGTCACTCCGTCATCATCTCCAGTACCATATGAAAATACACGGAGAAGGTTGCTGATAATAGGGAAGTCAAATTAGTATAACACAAAGGTGTCAGTATGAAATTGACATCATCACTACTCAAAGAGAAAACTAACCTATAAGACCCAGTTGCAAAGGTAGGGCGATCTCCAGCAACGCAGCAGTCAAATTTATCAAAAATCGCATCATTATTATACAAATCACATAACTGTGCAGTATAATGTAGTGTGTCAGCCACAATTAAATTGAAAACTTTCGGATAACAGCCATCTTAAAAATGTAATAGACAGACAAATGGAACATCATTGAGTTTATTCTACATAATGTTTACAAAAAAGAAGGGAACAACTCCTGTTTCACATTCTCATGCTGAATAAACATAATTCAGCTGCATGGCTCCGCTATGTGGTTCAGCTAAAAAAGTGAAAACTATGGGTGTCTAGCTTAAACACAGGCAACATCTCCCTAGATATTTGTAAAGGTGAAACAAATGTGTCACCTAGGTGCAGAAAACCTCTACCTGTAGGTGATTTTGTCTACCGACATTAAAACATTTGTAATCATTTGATACATCACCTAGTAGCCAAACCACGAAAGCTTAATGCTACTGGCTTGCTAGGAATACACTTCAGTTAATATGGTAATAAGTCAGAGGCAATTGCATGAAATACGTTGTATAAAGCATACCATTGTTATAACACATACACTGTCATTGTTTTCGCCAGATAACACATGCACTACCACTGTCACTTGATTTTTTTTTTTTTTAAAGTGCATAAAAGTAGGCCAAGTATATGAATAATCATATACCCTACATGAATCTCATCCTAAATAGATCTTACAAAGGCAATACAAGATTGAGAGATGGAGTTTATAATTCTATTAGCCTTTAAATATAAACTGGAAGCGGGGAAAGTTTGCTCGAGTGTAATTTGTCCAAAACATTAATGCTCCGAGAGGATAACTGAGTATACTGATATCACTCCGATAAAATAATATAGAGTAACAGCATGACATACTATGTTGGGAAACTAAATTCATAAGACAATGTAACTTTAACCTGACTTCGATCTATCATTTAATGTATGTGACGTAAAGAACCCTTACCTTGGGCCGTAGGCTCTCGTGGATTTTGAATGTTGCAACAGGCCTGGACTCCATGTGCATATCCCACAGCTGAACGTTCAACAGGAGAACCACAAGTTAGATTTAAGAGAACCTCACTTATTGGTTGGTCATATAAACATTTGAGGCACTGGCAATACAACTGAACTGAGGATGTGAAGGAGAAGACAAGACCTATAGACCTAGCAAACAAATAAATATAAAACTGATGGCATTTAATGTAAAACTGATGATCCTATCTCATAAGGTCTGGTCAAACAAGGCGCTGTCGGAATGGGAAGGCCTAAATATTCAAAAAAAAATTGCTTCACCACTTTTGGTACCATATTTTCTGCGCTGCCATATTTGATACAACTTTTGAAAAAATCTAATTTTGGTAGTCCAAAGAAAAAGTCATGGGTTGGCCTTGTGTAATCCTGACTTCAGAAATTAGGGCACAATTCGCATGAATAACAAGTTCATCCATAATTCAAGAAATTCAATTGCTGAGAACCATGGACAAACTTGTTCAACCACATCCTGAAGTCAGAATAACACGTGGCTTAAACATGACTTTTCCGGTAGTTGTTTTGGTTGGAACACCAAAATTAGATTTCTCGAGCATTGTGGAGCAAAAAATAGGAGTGTGAAACACGTGATACTACACCATAACTTTATGGTACCAACAAGGATTTTCAGCCCAAACTGTGTAACTTGCAGGTTGTTTTTGCGAAACCAGAAAAGGAGTGCTATACGTTCCATTTGAAATGAGTTCTTTTTTACTTTTATACTTTTCCTTTTTCATGGCGAGTAAATGAGAAATATGGTGTTTCTAGATAACAGAAAGATCTTCCGGATGCAATATCATATGTCAAATCATAAGATAGTGTGTGAAAGAATCTAAAATGCAAAATCAGAACTGTTATGAAGGAACGTAAAGTGTTTAAAACGATATTGTTGGTACAGGAACCTTCAGATTCATATAGTCGCGGCTTAAAATATGCCTTCCACCATTTGCAAACTTCATATCAGTAATCGATGCAATGATCTCAGTGAAGAATGATTTATGCCCATGGGAATCCTCGTCTTTTAATCTGCATAACAAGATGTTGATGTCACAGAATATCAAGTGCAACAGTACAATGATAAAAATACGATATATGTGGAGCAGCAAACACTCACATCCTTGCATTGTGATCACAGAGAGCTGACTGTCTCATGTCTACTATCCGAACAAATCCCCTTGAACTGCTGTAAGCCATCAGATTACAATGAACTGGATGGAACTCCGCTGATGTGATCACCTCTAAATAAAGTTACAGAAAACCTATTATTCCTTGTTCCAAATAACAAATGTACACAATGCAATAATTTTATGTAACCAAAGTTGGTTATTTCAAGTGCATTTGTATTCTTTCATTATAGTGTCCGCATGTACTTGTTTTAGGACATTAACTTTCTGTTACGCATTTCTCCTTTTTTGAAAACAATTGAGTATAGAAACAAGAGGAATGACCGTCTCCAATGACAATCTAGAGACAAGAAACATAAGCGCACAGATAAGATTACGATTAAGTTTAGCCCTACATCTGATATTGTTCTTAGTCCATACACCACAGAAAAAAGTAATAGAGGTTTCTATGGTCAGTCATAGTAAAAGCAATACACTATTAGAGACTTAGAATAGGTCTAGTGTTACCAAGGCTATCAGAATAGAAACTAGAATTTAATTGCTACATACTTTCAACTTGACCGCTTGCTTAATTTCCTTTATAATTTCTAGATCAGTTAAAAGTTTATGTTTTCTAAGCATGTAATAGTCTTTATTTTTCCATTGGGGAAAGAATTTAGATTTTGTGATACTTTGGATTAGGACCGTGTCAGTGGGCCTCAGCAAGTGGCATTCATTTTTTTTGGAAACGGCAAAGACTATACACTACACTACTCCTAAACCAACCACCAGCAGTGGCAATTTCATGCAGTGAGACAGAGATGTTTATGTCTATTTCAATTAGTGCTTGCCACGCACAGATTTACTTTACTCGCAATAAAATTACCAAAACATTGTACTTGACAAACCAAAAAAAAAAAACTTACCGACAAGATCTTCCATGTTCACAGGCTTCATGTCAACGATGTTGAAACACTGATTACTGATCTCAAAGTTCCACAAGTTTATCCGAAGGTCATCTCCGGAAAGAAATGTCTCACAATCACTGCAGAACAGTTATAGAAATACATTTACTCTAGAGAACATTTAATAAACTACTTTTGGCAATATCAGATAAAATTGGCCAGACAAAGTGCAGTAAAAGGTATAGCCTATGAAAGTCGAGGTATTTGTTCAAGGGTTAAAATTTTATGAGGTTCATATTATGCTACATAGTAACTCTCAGCCCCATTAGAAATATCATCTTAGAAGGCTTATGCCCTTAATGCTTATTTATGTTAACTCAATTTTAATTTAACCTATAAAAAGGAAATAATGTGTCTAATTAAATTCATGTAAAACAAAGTCAGACAGTGGTCTCAATCATCATCACCGAAAATCTGTCCTCTTCACTGCCAATCTCCACCGATACTTTCTCAGATTCTCCCCATGGGCCCCACTTTTTTTCTCTTTCCTTTAATTTACTTTATTCCCCTTTCATTGCTTTTAGAGCCTAGAGGTGGGGGGATTCACAGAAGTGAGGTAGGGTCATGAATCTCTGGTTACATTTACTTGCAGTGAAATAAAAAGAGGAGTTTAAGATGAATATATAGTACAAATAACATAATAATAAATACTTAGTAACTAACAGTGAAGAATTTATGTAGCGTACCTATTTACAGATATAGAATTGATATTGAAGTCATGTGCATGTGCATACACTTTTCGACATCTTGCAACACCAGCATCAGCAAAAGAATCTACCTAGATAGAGAAGAACTCAACATCACCGTCAAAACCCAAGCACTCAAATATGGCTGTTCTTTGTTGTAAGAGATCAAGCGTTACATATAAAGACTCAGGAAGTGTACCTTGTTATATTCTCCATTAAATGACATTGCATTGTTTTTTTCCTTTCCTGGCCACTCTAAAGAGTGCCCATCTTCCATATCTTCCCCATCATTAAAACTCTTATCAGCCAATAGTGCATTTTCTGAAGATATAGTATGATCTACATCCATTTCTTTGACATGTTTCACTTTGTGTTCCTTGACCTGAGTTAGCATCCCAAACCATAACAAAAAAGTATCACAAACTAAAGTGGTGCGTAAGAACAAGTGAACCACGATAATCAGTAGCAAGTTATTTCTTTACTTCAATCAGCAAAAAATAAAATAAAATAAATAAATAAATCCAGATAATTTCATGATGACAAGTTTTGGTGACTCTGAACATTCATTTAACAGTAATTCAAATTCCCAAAATGTCAACGGTGGGTACACCTTATTCATATCATCTTTGTATATACTCATTCACGTAACCCTGCGCCAGCTAGTGAGGAAGTTCGTGCCATCAGCCTTAAAAGGGACATTTTCTTTAAATAGAGCAATGTATATTCTAACACACGTCTCTTCTACAATTGCAACACAAACCTACCAATAATTTTATCCAAAAAAGATGACATCGCTGTTACAAGAGTATCATACCTTCCATAACTTAACAGTCTTATCATTCGCTGAGAGAAGAGACAAGGATTCGCTCGGCCTCGCACACCACCTAATCTTATTGACCTTTTCTTCAATCTCAGTACTCCTCAAATAATCAAACTGCATCACCAACAACAAGCAAATATATAAACAAACAATGAAATGCAGTTGCACCAATACATTGACAAAATCAAACAGTGAGCCATAGCAGCAATTAGTACCCCTGGCTCATGACTTTGGAACTCCGTCTTGTATCGGTATCTCGGATACTTGTTAAACAAGCTATCAACTCGTTCCAATTCATTCCTAGACGTCCACTCGAGCACATCCTCCTAAAACAATAAGTACTCATCAATGAACATACAGCAACAAAACTCCATTCAACCACAAATGTATATTATTAATTTATTATATCAACATTACATGATTAAATCTTCTCCTAACCAAAAAAATGAATAAAACAAAAAAAAAAAACCTAGCTCTCACATCGTTACCGCCAGTGCTCTCGAATATAACCAGGCGGCCGCCACGGTCGCCTACAGCGAGGTGATCGCCGGTCTTATCGAACTCAATTGAGGAAATAACATCAACTGTAACAAACAAAGAGGAACAGAATCAAAAATTCAGCAGCAGCAGCTGGAGAAATGGAAAAAAAAAAAAAAAAACGAAACGAATTACTGACTGTCTTGGACATCTTCACCGGGGAGTTTGTCGCCGAAGACTTGCGAGAGCTTCCATTCGGAAGGTGGCGAAGAAGAGTCGGAGGCGAAACTCATTGTTGTCGTGGTGTGGTGGCGGAGGAGGAGGAGTTTCAGGTGGTATCAGTACGGCATCGTATGGGCTTTGGTGTCGTGTGTGTGAATTGTGATGAAGGGTTTTTTGTTGTTTGCCGTTATCCACTCAGAAATTTGCTGACGAATCAAAGAGGAAATTGTTGTTTAATTGTTTTATCCAACGACTTCCATTACTCTTTACTCAATGATGTCATCATCAAACTATCAAACTAGACGAGAGAGAGAGAGAGAGTTTGTGTGAGTTTTAACATATCTCTTGACTTTTTTAGTCCATCATCCTCTATTTGATGGTTTATTATTAAACGAGAAACCTAACACTTTACACACTACACTATATCAATATGTGGCTTTATGGATCTTCAGTCTTTACTTTAGCTCTTAATTAAGTGTAGTCCTAATTAAGAGTGCGACTCTACGGGGTCACGGAGGGGAACTAGAAAGTAGAGTAGTATAACAAGTCCCGTATTTAGGGTTTTGGAAATATTATTACCGGGCACGGCCATTATTTATGTTTTATGAAATAAATAAATAAATATTTTTTTAAAATTCTACTTATGTCGACGTTCACCATTAATAACAATAGGAGGACGTCATTCAAGAGTCAAACCTCGATCCGGCAATTGATTTCCAATGATGACATCTCAAGCTCTTTTCGAACCTCTCCCTATGCTCGAGGATATCCTCGAGCTTTAAGTTTGGTCTTTCCATTCAATGGGCAACATGCAGCATATGCCAGTTCCTTCTGATTTATTTACCCCAATATGTTGTTCATAATCATTATGGATAATATGATCTGCCTCGGATTCATCATCACAATCATCCACAATCACCGATTCATGTTCCACGATTACCTTTGGTATCAGTTGCTCTGGTGCATCAAAATAAACCTCCGGTAAAGGCTTCGATATGACAGTCACCAGTTAAATCACAACATAATTCCTCCCCGTAGAACCTCCATCTCGAACTGGAGTGGGCAGCGAAGCCGGTGGTGAGTCAGGAACGACCACCTTCTTTGGCCTCCCCTTCGCACGTACCGGCTTTTCATTCGACGACATAGAAAGACTAACTCCCTGATCAGAGTTGTGCAACTCCGTTCCATCACCCCTTTTCTAGCCAATTTCCATTAGAGTACATCCAGTTCGCACATTCCAAGATGAACTATCGATGCATGATATTTTAATGGTTAGTCTGTTTGTTTTGGGTGAAATTTTTGTAAAAGTCAAAAGTTTAATCGAGCATGAGTTCTACCCAAATGTTTGGACATACTCCCCTAATATATACTAATGAGGAGTTCATTTTCTCATTGTTCGAAAAATTTCGACTTTCACAAGACTTACCCTTATTTTGTAGAGTCCGGCACATAAATAGCGAAAAGCGAACACTACAAAATAAAAAATAAAGCTAGAGAATGATATAATCAGTTAATCACTTCATGTAAGCATTTGCGAACACTACATTAATCTTAAATTGACCAAATGTTAGTCATAAGACTCATAAATTACCGTTTGATTGTTTAGCATTTCATCAATTAATTTATCAAATGAATCGAAATAATATTTTTACACGAATGTGAGCGTCTAGTTGGTTACCTTAGTAGTAAAAAAGTGCGCTATTTGTTCTGCTTGCACCTCTCTTATACATGCCCTATTTTTTGGCCTATTTGGATTGGTTTTCCGATAGGCTCATCTTACTAGTAATAAACTCATGTTAACCATAGGTTGCCTAAAATTATTAATTGGTTTTCCCAACTAGTTACAAATAAAGGATTGATCAGTTAACAAGGGATTAATACGTTACAAACCGTATCAAAACAAATCAACCTAAAACTCATAGAGTGCAGTCAAAGGTGATTGTAATGACAAAAAGTTTAGGGCAAATAATTGATAAAAATTAAAACATCAAAAACTCTAAATTTTGTGGTTTATTAGGAAAGTATTAGAACGACCTACTAAGTTTTTCGACGTGGACACAATTAAAATTTAAGAACACAAATGAATGTGTTCATTCTTTATTCCTCATGTCCAATATAAGTCATTGTGCTTAGACGAGTATAGGTGAATTACTTGGTACTTCTTCCGTCCATGTTAAAGTTTTTCATGCAATTGTATTAATTTTTTTCGTAAATGAATCTAATATAGTATGAGATTTTTTTTTTGAAAAATTATATTAAAATATTATAATAATTACTATATTTTTTTTGAAACGACATAATAATTATTATACTGTCGAGTCGACTATCTCATCTCTATATAACATTTCTATTTTTTTTTTTTTTTTTTTTGTATGATATGATATATAAAAGTAATTTACAACGGGAAAATGATAAATAAAATCAAATCACAAATATTTGTGGAATTGGCCCCGTCTATTATTACTCATTTTTTCAACTAGAAAAGTCGGAGATGGTCCAGTGTGAGTAACGTTTTCGTCGTCTTGAATGCGTCCCTTTCCGTTGATGCCTTCCTCTCTCAGATTTTTGTCAGACGCCACCATTGATACTCAACTCAACAACGTCCCTCTCTCTTTCACACTAATGGTCAAGGATCAGAGACGATTAATAATGTCCTCGAATCCTCTATCTTCATTCAATACTACAAACACTATTGATCATCTCTCACTCACTGCACGACTCCTCATTTGTCTCTGTGCGTCGCTCTGTCACTCATGTGCTCTTCAACCTCCATACACCACTAAACACTACACCCCCTCCTATCCACTCTCACTCTACAAATATTTTATTTATTTATTCTATCCCTCTCTCTTGCAAACAATTTATTACTACTACTACTGTAACTGTAACTGTACTGTCTGTACATATACCTATGTTGCAGTGACCAAACAAATGTCCAAATGTTCCCGCATTACGGAAATTGTGCTTCACATGGTCAAACTTGTTACTAGTTAGTTAGTATCCTTGCTTGCTTAATTTCATGGTGTAGCTGTGTTTGTTTTCCAAGGTGTAATTTCTCGAAATGGGCTTCAAGATTTTCTCAGTCTTGGCTCTGCATTGCTGGGTGTTTCTTGTTTTCAGCTTTCCAGTTCGTTCTCAGGTTGCTGTGCAATTTCTGACTACTCCTCTTGCTTTCTCAAATCGAAACTCTGCCACTTTCGCTTTTCGGGTTCTTTTGGGTGGCAATGTTACTTCTGCTGCTATTGTTTGCACTGATTGTTCCACCAATTGCAAGGTTAGTTTGCATTTTGTGCCTAATATCATCAACATCCAATATTGTTAGGTTCATCAGTTTTTCTGTTAGTATTGAATTAACACACTGTCATTAGAAGTTACTAAGTGTGTATTCAGTTACTAGCTATTATATCTAAAGTCTTATGCTATGTTGTTTCGTCTAAGAACTCATTAATTTCAGTTCCGTTCAGATGTGTTCAGATTCATTCAATTCAGATTTGCTTAGTTGTTTTTCATACTACAATAAGTTTAGTTCAGGTTCATTCGGTTTTGTTCTGTTCAGACGAAGATAATAAATAATAGAGCCTTAGTTTGTCTATAGTTAGATACTGAGATATAGGATAAGTTATCCCCTGTGCATGTCATGTGGAGGTGATTTTAGACCAGGTGAGGGGTGTATGTTATTTGCTAATAATTGATGTATTAAATAGTAGTATATCTTTGCACATGTTTATCTAGAATATCCAGCTTTACGGCAAGTTGATTTTGGTATGATTGTAGTATGTTAAACAATGTTAAAAAATGCAGCTGGATGATGGAACATATTCTGCTTGTGAAGAAGGAAGGATTTCCTATACGCAGCTGTTAGATGGGAATCATTACTTTGAGGTGTGCACCAATGGTTCATCCGGAGTTGCCTGCGCGAGCCATAACTGGACTATTGGTTAAGCATATGCTCTTATTCTTCTGCATCGTCTTTGAATATATATAGCTACTAGCTAGTGACATTGCGTTTCACATTCTAGGCGTTTAATATTATATATTTGGAGAAATTGGATTTTGGTTCATGATGTATCAAAATTAGATACACAACCGAAAATGATTGGCAGAATTTTATCGTGTTCTTTAACGGATTTTATTTTGAAGGATATAAATAGTATAAAAACGATGCATTGCCTGACTAACTAAGGCTTATAAGTTTCCTAGAGCTTGTTCTAATAATTGGTTTGTACATTTTGACATGCAGACACGGTTCAGCCAACGGCATATATTGCAACTGAAACAACCTTTACAAGTGCTTCTCATGTTTCAGTGAACATATCTTTCAGCGAGCCCTGTGGTGGTGGAGGTGGTTTCAGTTGTTCCTCCTCGAATTCCTGCAGTGTGAGTGGTGGTCAGCCAAATCTCTCTGTAGCTGACCATTATTCTAATAGTATATGGAAATGAAACAGTAATAAATGTCTAATTCATGATTTTATTACAGCTTCTGGTTTATGGTTCTGGGGAGGTCATGCCGAATACACTGAATGTCATCCAACCAAACATGAAATACAGTATTGTTGTCAGTATATCTGAAAGAGTTCGATACGGGCGCTTGATCTTGGTTATGGATAAAAGTTTCTGCACAGACTCTGCAGGAAACCTTTTTACGCGAACACAAAACTCAAGTTTATTCATACGCTTTGGTGAGTTTGGTTTTAAGTGCACTCCTGTTTATCATTTATCCTTCAAGTACTTCCCAATACTATTAATTAAAGACACTCACGATCACTTGTTTCAAATTCTTCAGATAGAAGAACTGTATTTGCAAATATGAGGACTCGTATACCCGAAAGGCTGCTTCAGATTGAAACTGATACAAGAACCATACTGGCAACTAACAAGAACAGAGATCTCTTGGTGTATCTGTATTTCACAGAACCTGTTGTCAACTCAACTGAAGAAGTTTTGAACTCTCTTAACACCAGCCAGGGAACACTTGTGCCAATAAGTGGGAATAGCTTGGGGCAACGTAGATTCGGTTATCAGGTTTGTTTAGCTTTTCGCACTGTTATGATACACATAACCATACAGGCCCAATACACTTCTTAATTGCATGTTGGCCTAGCAGCTCACAAACATACCAGAGATGGCTATTGTCACAGTGAGCCTACACTCTGACTTGGTACTAAGTAGACAAGGGACCACTGTTGCTTCAGTCGCTCCTGTCACCTTTCTCTACGGTGTGTACTTTCTTGTTTGGCATACATCTTATGTCAATGTACTCTAATTATTAACAATATCCAATAGCAGCCTCATTCTTGGAAAGCGTTTGAAATGCTGAGGGAAATTTTGTGATGAGGCTAATGCAGATATCTCTATTATCCTAATTAAATGGCTACAATTAATGGTGTCAAAGAAACTGTAAATTTTTCTCATTCTTGTTTGGACATTTGGGTAATAGATTCTCTGAGACCAACTGTCAAGCTGAGCACCACATGCAACATGCGGACCAAAGAAAAGAGTATTACGGTACTGATCAAATTCGTGAAGCCGGTATTTGACTTTAACTCATCTCAAGTATTAGTCAGTGGCGGTCAATTAGAGAGGTAAATTCTGCAGTTGAATAGGTTATATGAATTGATGACAATGTAATGCTCCAATAAAATAATATATACTCACTATCCTTTGAGTTCTTGACAGCTTCCAAGAGATGAGCCGAAGCAGTTATGTTGCTCAAATTCAAGCAAGAGCTGGTACTATATCTGTTAATATTCCTGAAAACATAACGGCAGATGTTTCTGGAAATAGAAACCGGGCATCTAATACTCTACTAGTGAGGCACTGTAAGCATTCAATCCTCCTCAAATATTATTTAGCTGATCATGGTTTATCCACACTGTGAAAAGCAACAGTTCTTTTTTTTTTTTTAGCTAAACCAGTAGTACTTTTTGTTGTAGATTCTGTGCCTGTGGAATCTATGGTGGTTTCATTGCTCGCAACTGCTGTTTTTGCTTTGACGTCTTTAGTTGTGGTTTTCCTCACTATTTCTACAACAAGCTTGCTATCCATTGGAGCATTTACTCAACCAAGTTCCATCTTTACCATTCATCCTGCACGAAGTCTTTTTGTAATTTCCATATCTTTCTATAGCCTCTACATAAAATTGATGAGACCTGCACATTATGACCTGGCATCTTCTGAATAACCATGCAGAGGTTTGCTTCCCACATTCAATTTTTTGCACTTTCAAGATGGTTGGCAGTCACGTGGCCTGTTGAATATTACGAACTTGTGAGAGGCTTGCAGTGGAGTATTCCTTACTTCAATCTCCCGTGGGAAAAGGAAAGCAACAATCTGATCATGTGGGGTTCTAGTTCTCCAAAGAACCGGATGTTGCACAATTCTCATGGACACAATTTAGTGTTTTTCAAAGGTGTTGGGCAAGATGTTGGCAGTCCAACAGCGAAGGTTTTCGGCTTACCTCTCTCTCCTATAGAATACAGATCATATTTCGAGGTGAGACATGGTGACTTTTACTTGCAGCTTTTCTATCAACTTCCTGTTATCTTGATTGAGGTTATTCTTTAAGGCAGAGCCATAATATATTACCACAAGCTGAGTACATTTCGGATCCACAAAATTCACATGGGTAAGTATTTCAGTACTTATTAGGTTATCTGGTGCATTAGATGAATGAGAATTGACAGAGCAACTATGTGTGAATACTCAATGTCTTTGTCCATTATGTAATGCAATCATCAATTATATATAGGTGGAGAGACTTCAGCAGAAGTATGTTCTGGCTAGCGGTAATCAGTGGAAGCTTGATATTGTTGCATCTTTTCCTAATTATGATTCTTAAATTCAAAAAGAAGAACAAGGAAACGTGGAGCTACAAAGCGCTTATATTTCCAAGATTTGAGATCTTTCTCCTAATACTTGCTGTACCTTGCTTTTGTGAGGCCTCATCCTCTTTAATCCGAGGTACTTCCTAACTTCATGTCACTTTATTCTTCTACATAGTCTTGAGTTAGAGTTGCCGTTGAATAAAGATATTTGCAGCCAAATTTTCAACTAAGTTATGAAAAACATCCTTTGCAGTATGGTATGGTGAGTCTAGTGGCAGCATTAATTTTCTCTACTTGGGACATGTTCTTTCAGGCTTATGATTTAGAAAAGCCAAGGCCTAAGCACTGTCTAAGCACCATTCACTTCATCTTTTAAGAGCTTTGCCAAGATCCTGGCTTCGTTCTAGTTTAATATTATGACTTCACTTTTCTGATAATAACTTCTTTCTTTACTCTGTAAGGGGGCACTTCTTCTGGAACTGCTATCGGTGTTCTGATGCTCAGTCTAGTAGCTCTCCTGCTTCTATTTGTGCTATTCTTTCTTTCCTACGGAATCACACTTGGAAAGCTACTGCAGTACAAAGAAATACACCAAGTAGGCAAACAGTATCACTGGTATCAAGAACTTGTTCGTGTCACATTAGGTCCTGGTAAAAGAGGCCAGTGGACTTGGAAAACCAAGCCAAATGCAAGTTACTTAACAATACTAGGTCCACTATTTGAGGATCTCCGAGGGCCTCCAAAATACATGCTCACTCAAATTTCAGGAAGTAGCTTGAACAAAAGAGGCGACCGTATCATTCCATCAGATGACGAAACAGAAGACGCAGAAGCACCTTTCATCCAAAAGTTGTTTGGGATTCTTCGTATTTACTACTCATTATTTGATTGTGTTAAACGTGTAGCTCTTGGGATTGTAGCTGGTGCTTACTCAGACAGTTGGTCGAAAAAGAACCCTATAATCGCCTTGCTGTGTATAACCTCGTTCCAACTCTTCTTCATGGTCCTCAAGAAGCCATTCATACAGAAAAAGGTCCAGCTAGTGGAGATAATCTCTGTGTCATGTGAAGTTGTGATTTTTGCAATTTGTCTGGTTCTTTTGGATAAGGATGTTTCTGTCAGTGAAGAGAGGAAAATTGGGACAGCGATGATATCGGTGTTCTTGTTGTCATTTGTAGTACAAATGATGAACGAATGGTATGCGATATGCATACAGATACAGCAGTTGGATCCGATAAAGAACAACTTCTTGCGTGGTTTGGGAACAGCTTTAGTTGGGTTCATTATCTTTTTCTGCCCTCATTGTCTGGTCAAGAGTTTGGAAAAACGGTTCCCAGTCGACAACAGTGGTGAAACTGGAGATGTCACTTCTTCTGTTGATAGGAATAGGAGTTCTGGCAGTAGAAACTCGAATGATAGGCCGTGGTTGAAGCAAATAAGAGAACTGGCAAGGTCCAGCTTTGGCAGGGAAGGGAGCAAAGGAACTCCGTCTAATGATCCTTCAGCAAGTAAGACGAGCTGGAGTGGGTTCTGGAAGACTAAAAGGAGCACCGGGAGCTCATCTACATCTACTTCAACTGATTTCAAGTCCAAATCAAAGGGCTTACACAAAGAGTTGGAAGACATTTTTGCATCTAAATCATGAGGGGTGTTTATCACAACAGGCGATAAGCAGATAACAACTATTTTCGCAATTTGTCAGAGTTGTGAAGCCATGGAGCAGAAGGAGGTTAGATGACGCCCCAGGTATTTGTTTGTATGATTATTGTAATTGTGACAACATGTCCTATTTTTTATCCTTTTCATATGGCTATTGGTAATTTCATAATTTGATATTATACTCTGGTTCTGGTACATACATATACGACTCATTCTCCGTTAATCTGAACTCCAAAGTTGACAGCATAAACATCGTTTTGGCTGCTAGCTGCTGGAGTTTTCGGGAATAGCAGGGGTCTTTTCTTGTAAAACTTTTACACACACAGAGCAAGGAATTCCCAGAGAGCAATGAAAAGAAATTTCGCACATTTTCAATGTTTATTTTAGGCCTCGGCCTTAACACATTACAAATACTGAAATATTTCTTGATCACTAGTCTTCTGCAACAATATAGAAGGACAGATATAAGTCTTCTGCGAAATAACGTATTACTAGGAGTCGTATAATAAGAAGAGAACTTTCTTGGATCCTCCATAGTCTTATTCTTCACCAGATAAAACAGTGAGTATTATAGCAGCACATTTCACCTGTTTTACTTTTCAGTTCCCAACAGTGTTGAGTACAGGACGAGTATCATAACGCCCTTGTTTTCTGGCAGTAAGGCAAGAGCACATGTTCACCAAACACACACACGAACCGAATCTGCATTTGAATTTCGCGCAGTCGCTGTTGTTATTGCATTTCAACTCCTTGTCTGGAATCGTTGTTTCACACTCTCTCCAGTGTTTAACACAATCCTTTTTCTTCTCTGGATTAATTGCTGACACTGTCACCATACAATAAGTGAAAACATCATTTAGTTACTTTTAATCCCCGTTATCCTACAACAATTAGAACCATCATGTAACAAAAAATAAACCGTCTTATAAGATGACAAATATCATCTTAGTTACTTTTAATGGCAAAAATGAAAAACAGCGAGAGAACATACGGTAGCAAATTAGAATTAACTGTTTTAGGAGATGACGAATATACCAGTTGCGGCGACGCAGATAAGGACCAGGAGGAAAACCAAGAACCTGGAAGCCATTTTGGGTGCAATGTTTTAACTTTTAAGAGAAGATAGAGATAGCTAGTTTTGGTTGTAGAAAGTTTTTGAGTTATAGAGAGGGTATTTATAGATGGGAAAAATGGTGATGGAGTAACGTAGAAACAAAACAATGGGTACCAAAAGGAAAACAGTATTTAATGTTGTTTTTCAAAAACAAAAACGAAAACGAAAACGAAAAAAAAAGGGAAGAAGGAAAACAGTATTTGTTGTTTATCGGTTGTGATTATGTGATATGTTCCTAAAGTAGACATCATCAATTTGCAGCACTCTATAGATAACGTTTTGGTTTCACACTCATACATGCACTCTCACTTTCTCTTTATGTACCCTTCAATAATTAATCGGCTACGGCTAATGACACTGAGTGGAGATTCCGGTATGCAAAGGAACCTCCAATAATTGTAAACATTTAACTCTATACTCCGTATTTCATTTTAAAAAACACTTCAATTTACAGTTCAGACTTCAGAACATGCAATAAGTCTATTTGTGAAGAAAATATTTAGTTTATTTACGTAACTTTGAATTATTTAGTTTTTTTACCATAACTAAATTTAATTTGTTTTTATTAAAAAAAAATATATAAAAAATTATAGTCGAGAGAATTACTAATAAATTTTTCATTTTTTAAGTTCTTTACAGAAACAAATTTTTATTTTTACTTTATTTTATTTTCTGAAAAATTAAAAATCTGTATTTTCGTTTCAGGTGAATTAGTGAAGTTCTAAGGCATTCTGAGGTCTAATGCGCTAAATTGGGTGTACTGTGAAGTAGAACCAAAACATAAAATCTACTGAACATGCCACCAGGTACATAAATTAACAATTGAAAACTTATAATATAAAAACTAAAGTGAGGCCAAGTTACGGTACATAAACTAAAACTTTTCCGGGTTCGAACTATTGAAGTAGATTTCTAAAACAATGCAAGCTAGAGTTTGTGTTATTGTTGACTTTGATTAATGAGGCTATATTTTACGAATGATACTCAATAACCTCCAAAATGAACCAAGATATTGTGACATACTTACAATTACAAACTCGATCAAACAAAAAAGTCAGTAAGTTACATATTTACTACTACTCTCCCGTGAGATTTTAACTTATGACCAAAATAATAGTAGATGATACGAAATTAACAACTCTTGGGATGAACCATGTCTATCCTATAGTTGCGTTGCCGTCTATAAAGCATTATTCCGTTTAAGCACAATATGCATGTTGTATTGTTGTTTTCACAAAGTAGCTAACTGAACAGGATAACCATGTCCATGTACGTACACAGTATTTGAAGTTAGGGAGTCAAATTATATATGTATTATTTTTCAGAAGTCCGGAGAAGTCAAATTATATATACTGGGAGGCCAAACCCAGTATATGTAAATTTTACCTATAAAAAATTTGATCATAAATACTACATACTCATATGTCTCAATCATTTTTTTACGTTTGTTTTTGTTGACTCCACGACAAAACAAAATTTTGGGGGTGGACGCCCCGGCCGGTCCCAGGTCCGCCCCTGTTAATACGTACGTATCACCTATATGTCTGTTTGTAATAAATGGAAAATTTTATAGTTTCAAGATATAGCTGATGTCGATCGGGTCGGATGAAATATGGTACGACCAAACTTCATTAACCGTCTGTGACTGTGTGTGTCAACATAAAGACATGGTTAGGTATTCCTGTAACAGCATATTGTTTCTCCTTTAACATGCAATCCATAAAAAGATGGTTTATTATTGGCTAAATAACGTTAAGGCATGCATAATCTTATCTTATCTTATCCATGACATATATAATCACTGCAATACTTGATTTCAGAGGAGGAGCTCTACCACGGATAAATAGGAAATCATTATTGATCCTCATTTTATCGGTTAAAAAAATAAATCTTTTCAACTAAAAACTTAGACGGAAAGAACATGATAAGCTTTTTGACAAAGTAGCTAGCTAGAGGATAAAGAAATTAAAAGCATCCCAAAAGATAAAAATATACTTCTAGATTAGAGTGATGTGGCATTTGCAGATTAATTAGGGTGGATGGATGATTTTTTTTCTTTTTTCTCAAACAGTAAATATTAAAACTACTCATACACTACTATATATAACATACTATACCAACTTATATATCAACACCTAAATCGTCTTATGTTTCCGCTAGAACTCGAACCCTGCACTTCTCTTTCACCAACCCAACTCCCTTCCACTGGACCACCTTATAACTCCCCATGGTGGATGGATGATTGTTTACCTAGTGTTCGAGAGGGTTTTGATGCATGAATTTTTATTTTGGAAGCTCAAAATCATGTTTTTAGCTTTGGCATATGAATTTGAGTAGAAAATAAAAATCCACTACTATATCAAAATTATATTTTCTTACATTATCACTACTCAAAATCACAATTTACATACATCATCCTTACTATTATCTCTCTCACTCCTTACATTATCCCTATACTCAAACCTATAAAAATAAAAAATTATAAACCAAACACACTTTCGAAAATCATGATCCAAAATTATAACTTTCAATTAAAAAAACTCAACTTTCAATTAAAAAAACTCAACTTTCATCAAAATCAAACATTCACTTTCAAACTCTCTCCCGAAAAACTCAATTATTAACCACTTTGTCTGGTTTAATCTCCTTTCGAACCGGTATAAGAGAATATGCCAAACAAATTTTGATTGATGATGCGTAAAAGTCAAACGATAATATTGTGACTTTGCACTTTAATTATAGGGAAATGAATTAGGTTGCCGATAAATTAGCTAATGAGACTAGTCATAGGACATTTGGTGATATACTGGTATCCATGTTTTGGCTTATAGTAATTGCATGTATTTTGTGTGGCATATATGCCCTGCTTGACTACGCATCATGTGTTTTACCTTCATACTTAAGTAGTTTTGTTATAGCACTCTTATGGAGTCTACAGAGGGGCTTATTTGGGGTTAAAATTCCCAATTAAGCCCCAAATAGCCTCCAATGGAGGCTATAAAAGGGTTACTAATTAGTAGCTCATGGCCATGGGCTACTAATTAGTTCTCTTCGTCTGAACAAAATTGAACAAACTGAATTTAATTGAGCTGAACTTATTTGTAGTATAAAATATTATTAACCAAATTTGAACTGAACTTATTTGTAGTATAAATTACTATTAACCAAATTTGAACTGAACATAATGCATCTGAACTGATATGAAATAAATTTAAAATAATCAATTTCATACTAAGAGAGCATGACCTTAGTAATCCAATTTAAGCCAAAAAATGCGACCCACTATAGAAGTCACAAATAATATGGAGTATATGTGACAAATGGAGTAATAAATGTCATATAGAACCCAAAATAAGTCCCATATAAGCCTCAAGCATTGAATACTTTATTTGGAATGAGCTTTTTTTAGGGCTTTTATGTTTAATTAAGCCCAACCATAAGGAGAGATCTTAAATGTAAGAATGTAATTACTTTGTTAACAAAATGAATTTGGTTGATGTTCCTCTTTCGAAAAAACGATTGGGTTTCAATATTTGGAATGGATTCCACCACTATTTTTATTTTTCTCTTTAAATTCTCTTTTCTTTTACTATTTCTTTGTTTGTTTTAAAAGGAAACAAAAAGATTGAGTACCAAAGAGTTCTACGTGGAGATGAAATTGGTACTTGAATTTCAGTGAGTAGGAAACTGGCGTAATCGGAGAGAGCGATTTTCAGTCATTTCATTGCTAGAGCTTGGAGTCGTTTCACCTGTTTGGGGGGGGGGGGTTGTTACACTTTTCGTTTCGCATGCTAGATTGTGGGGGTATACGTGGCATTTTAACCTTGAAATGATGGGCCATGTCTTTGATAAAAAATGTGAAAATACTAGGGTGAAAGAGCACGGGCCTGAAATCCCCCCCAAAACTTGGGTCGTCATGTTTTAAACTATTGAAATTAATTGCGAACAAACTACTTCAATTTCAACCCAATAAATTAACAAGTGGGGGAGTTGGGGATTACCAACGGTTGTTGGCTCAAATGGTAAGGGACTTGAGTTCACTTAAGCAAGATCTTCGGTTCGAGTCTTGTGGATGTAAAAAAAAACACCGATGAGAGAGTCGTCACCTAAAAAAAGGGTTTGACAGTGCTCGGTTGGAGCCAAAACGGATACGAGTATAAATTTAAAAGAAACAAGTGGTGGCTGATAATGCACAAGTTATTTGAAAGTGGGTGCAATGTAAGAATTTTATATAGATCAGTAACCACTGAGCCCAAAGTTCGTAAGATTGGGGACTTGGGAGCATATTACCATTTCCATGGAGGACTTGGACAAATTCCATCGAAGAATACAAGAAAGTCTTCCTCTGTTTCATTGTTTATTTCTTGCTTTAGGTCACAATTTGTAGCTTATTCATCAAGACACTCAGCATATTCAATCTCCAACACCTGTTTACTATAAAGCAAGAAATCAAAGTGATGGGGTCAATCTTTAGTTCAACCCACAGCAGAGAGCAAATCGAAATGGCTCTTGCAAAAGCTAAGGAGATCGTTTCTTCCAACCATGTTGTCGTTTTCAGGTACTCTTCTTCTTTTCTTTTTACATTCTGGGTATATATATATAGTATTTCCTTATATTTGTTTCTGTAATCCCTTGTTAGTTTTAGTTTAAGAGCTTGATCTGTGATGTGATGATGATTAGGGCTTTCTTTTTTGTCCAATTTTCAAGTTCATGTTCTTGATTTTGACCGCTGAATTAATTCCTTGCTTAGTAGTTAGTAGTACTATTATATATCCGAGAATGAACAAGTAGCTAGGTATTGAATTGTTGAGTTAGAAGCAATGAAAAATAATTGCTGTATCTTAATTACATGATTGTTCTGAGTAGTGTTGGCATACTCTTATGATCAAAATGGGGACTAGCTCAATAAGTCACTTTATGCATGTAGTATTTTGCAATTAATTTGCTGTTTCCTTGCACTTTACTGCTTCAAATGTCAATAAGATTTCATCTCATTCATTATATATACTTGCCGCGGGGTGTTTGGGCTGTTCCGTAAATAAATTGACGACTCTTGTTTGATGTTTCGTATTAATCTTGATTTTGGGCATCCTATCTTCTTAATGTGATATGCGAATTGTATTGAACACACTGGACATGGAAAACAATTGATATGGGGAGATTTTCATTTCTACTTTCTGATCTGAAATTCCAATGTCTAAAGCATATTCTTTTTTCCCGGACAGTAAAACTTGGTGCGGATACTGTAAGAGGGTTAAAGATCTGCTTTCCCGGGTTAATGCAACTTACAAAGTTATCGAACTCGATGTGGAAAGTGAGTAGTCACTGCATTGTTTTTGGAAAGTAGTACTATGCTGATATGACTCGATCTGTACCTTTTCGTCTTGCACTTACTGAGGTTGATATGCTAACTTTTGGTTTTTGCTTTGAAAGATGATGGTAGTGATATTCAGGCAGCGCTTGCTGAGTGGACTGGTCAGAGAACCGTTCCAAACGTGTTCATTGGTGGCAAGCACATAGGTGGATGTGATGGTAAGTTGCTCAACCCTTCCTTTCTAGAAAACATACAGTAGGAGCTGATTAGTCATTTACTTGTGTTGTGTCTGCAGATGTGGTCTCAAAACATCAACAAGGCAAGCTTCTTCCCCTGCTCCAGGAAACCGGTGCCATCCAGAAACAGTCTGCCATATAAATGTGTTGTGTTACAAGAGATGGGAAATCAGCTTATGTAAAGAGTAATAAATCACAAGTTTAGACAATATTTTCCTGGTTTGTATCTGAGAAATGACAATGTTGAGACCCGCATGACTCAGATGCTGATTCAAGTTACAGGATATGATAGATTTCTGTTACTCTTTTGTTATGTTAGTACTTCTTGTATGGTGAATTGGTGATTATCTACATGCTCAGAAAGTTGTTTGTGCTTGTGATATTAATCTGAGATTCTTATGGATTCCCTGGCCTCTGGAGCTTTATCAACGCCTGGTCAAGGGATTCAGGTCATGTTCGATCTTAATGTTGCGTCTTTCTTGCATTAACATACCAAAATTCAACATTTTGAAATGAAAAGCTTGTTATTATGAGATGGAGTAACTCGTAGTTAATGCTAATAATAAAATTAATGATGAGTTAACTGAGTACGCATACCACGTATAATACCACATTTATATATATGTTGGATAAAAAATAAATAAATCAAAGCGCAAACGCGTGTTGTCAATATTTAACTAATTAGTTTATTATTTTCTTATTCTTAATTAGTTTCTTTCCGTGTCGTAGATGAAGTTGTTGATCAGTTTAACACAAGCCTACCAGTTCTCATATTTTGCTCATTTTGCATCCTTCTTTCTGTTCTCTATAGCCAGTAGCAACAAAAGTAATGAACTAATGATAGTACATTGATAATGGTAACCCAATTGATTAAAAATATTGGAGGGCAATAGTAGTATCCAACATAGAAAAACGTATATTGCCAAGTCAATGGTGTTTGATTAATTCATCACTGTGATTATTATTATACATATATTTTAAATATCATGTTAAAAACAAGTGAAATATTACATGGATTAAAAGGGAATACCGGAGATAACCCTTAGGATATCTGATAAATTACGCAAAGTTCGATTTTCGGTCGACATGGGTGACTTGTCTGGACCGAATATGGTGTCACACTCTATAGCATAAATATCCATATAAAAGGCTGGGTCGACAAGCCCACTCTGATTTTTATTGGTGAGAGCATCCATCGCTTTACGTGTATATCTCAGAATATGTTTATAGTCATATCGACACAGATCCAAATGTTCTTTTAGGCCTTGATCGGTTGTTCTCTTAGCCAATCTACGAATCTTCCCTTGGCCTAGCGTTGCGTTGAAATGCGCCCTCACAACAACGAGCTTTGCTAGTCCCATCAAATTCAATTCTTTCACCGACGGGCTTGCACCAACATCTTTGTAGCAAAATTCAGAATCAGACGTTTGTGGGCATACTTTGTCCAAATCGCTGGCAAGTGATGTTCCTACATTTGAAGAAAATAAATGAATTTGAGTTTGCGGACATAAATTTATTTTTTAAGGTTCAAATTGGTGAAACTAGGAAAAGAATTCTTACATTTGTACGTAGTAAATATATACTCCAAACAATTCTTGAAAACCTATACATTAATAAGTTACATACCTATTGCAGTCATGACAAATACCACAATGAGAAACACAATCTTTGACGGGCCATTTCTCACAATGTGTAGTTTGAGCTATTCAAAAACTATATACTCGTCCCACTTTAAATTACACATTTTGCCATTTATGGCGTCTCATTAGAAATCATAAATGGAAAGTTTTTATTACTATTTTATTATACTAACAACTCCTATATATAATTAAATATTCACTTACTCCCACGGCCTAACATACTTACAATTAAATATTCAATTACTCTCAATCTCTCTCTCCCACCCTTATATATAATATGCAAAAATAATGTTTTTCTTAAAAACTGTGTTTTTACTCAAATAGGTAAATTCAAACGGGACGGAGGGAGTATGCAAAAGTAATATTTTTATTAAAAACTGTGTTTTTACTCAAATGGGTAAATTCAAACGGGACAGAGAAAGTATATAGTAGTTTGATAATTACATATCTATTGTAGTTTGATGAGACCACAATGGAGACACCACACTTATTGCGGTGCCCACCATGGTCAATTGTCAATGAGGTTAATGATTGTAAATAAATTGAAATAACATTAATTTAGGCAGAACATTCAAAATTATAAATATTATTGACTATCATTAAATTCTATTATTAGTATTCACATATACCGAAAATAAAAGTTAAAGAAAAAAATTATTTTGTACTGAAACATTTTTGACATTTTTGAAGTTACACTTATACATTTATTTTTTATTTTATTTCAAATAATACATAGTAAACCTTTCACAATTTTTTTTCAAATTACACAAAGAGGTTGGATGATTTTTTTTGACTACTCTACTCATTGTCTGGGACCGGGTATCCCGAGTCACCCGGCGAGATTAAAACATAGAATTTAACTCAATATTTCATTGATTATTTTTTTCCCAAAGCAAATGGTGCACTGCAAATAACAAGATCGAGACTTTGAGCTTTTATTCATTGCGTGCGTATCTGTATGCCATCTGTGCAAGCGCATATTTGAAGTATACACTGCCATTAACAACAGCAGACTTCATCAAGTTACAGAAAGTTACCAAAAATGGCAGCCAGCCTCGGGTTTAAAAACTCAGCCAGTATGCATCTTTCTCCTTCATCTAAATAGACTAAAGTACATGAGACATTGACAAAGCAGCGTACGCTTCCGTACACCAAATCACATAACATCTCTACAGGTTGCAAACGATAATGCATAACCCATCAAGTTCGAGTCACACTCCTATCGTTTGAATTATGTAAAAGCCGGTGATGCTGGTGCTTTAACCGCCTGAAAGATATAGAAATGTCTATTAGTACCAGCCCTGTCCGAACAATTAGTTGCCACTTACTATATTCTTACATTTGATGTAGTTATCCACAGATCAAGGGTCTTTAGAGCTTTGCCAGACACATGTGTTTCGCGAGCAAGCTCCACCCCTTCGGACAGATCTTTCACACATCCACTAACCAAAAGAGATGCTGCTGCATTCAGCACCTATAACAGGCAAAGAAAGAATATTAAGCAAGAATCCCCATGTTTCGTAAATAACATTTCAGCGGCAATAACAAACTCTAGTTCAGAAACAAATAATGATGGTATTTACCAAGGCATCAGCAACAGCTCCCTTCTCTCCGGACAACACACGCCTCATTACTTCTGCGTTGTAGTCGGGACCTCCCCCTCGCAGATCGTCTAGAGTGCAGCGAGGGATTCCAAAGTCCACTGACAAAATCATTTTTTTTCTTAAATGTATTTAGTAAACGGCTAAACACCCCACCGGAAAGCAATATAATTAATGCCGACTAAGAGGGGATATAGTTAGCTGAAGTTCTAGGCACCCTCTATTACCATATATTAACACCAATGTGATAATCTGTGTATCAAAGAAAACCAATTTGAAAGCATATAGAAAAAACTAGTTACCCTCTATTACCATATATTACACCAATGTGTATCAAAGAAAATCAATCTGAAAGCATATAGAAATAAATAGCAGACTTACATGGATCAAAGGAGAACTTTTCTATCTTATCTGAAGTGACGTCAAGGATTAGGCCAGGACCTGCATAATTTTGGGATAAACGTGAGAAATTTTTTTCACATTGAAGAGTTGTTAAACTCTAGTCATAAATAAAAATTACCAAGTCCGCAGAAAAATGGGTACTTACCAAGGGGACTCATCTCGTCCAGCCCTTCAGAGTGAACAATCAATGCTCTCTTCATGCCAAACCTTTGAAGTGCCTTGGCCATTATGTGAACTAGATCTTCTTTGTAAACTCCAACAACAGCGAAAGGAACTCTTGCTGGATTCAACATGGGGCCTAATATATTGAATACTGTCTTCACTTTAAGCTTCTTCCTGATAGGTCTAACAATTTGCATTGCAGGATGATAGACCGGTGCCATCATGAACCCAATGCCGGCTTCATTCACACATTTTACTACCCCCTGAAATAAGGACATTAAATGAACGGGTTGCAAACATAACATCCATTTAAAATGGGTTTTAGCTAACTCCAGTCTTTAGCTTTCCATCTTACTATGAAAAAGTGATCATACATTAGGTAACCAACATTAATTTAAGAGAACGGGTAGCTACTCGCCTACTAGATTTAAATTGGGTTATAAGGTTTCTCACAAAAGCCAAAAGAGTCGTGCACAAGTGCAAAAAGCTAACCAGTCCAAGATTCAAAAGCTCGGTGAGTAGTTTGGCATGTCGTACTAAACATTCCTCAACCCCCACCCCCAACCAATTTTTTTTAAAACAAATAAATAATAATAATAATAATAATAATAATAATAATAATAATAATAATAATAATAATAATAATAATAAATGGAAGAGATTAAAAAAAGTTCTTTTTTTTTGTATACTGATACTACTATTTATAATCTATTTATACTGTAATAGCGAACGGAAAGTTGAGATCGAAACGGAGGGAGTATCTTTCCATAAAGCATTATGGTAGTGTGTGAATCTGTAAAAGGACGAATAAGTGAATCGTGTAGTTAAATATCACAATATATAACAGCCTAGAGTAAGTCATATCTCCATTAACTCAAGAACCATGATTTAACAGATCCTTGTTCACAATGTTGGCGAACATTACATTACACATCAAATGGACAGTTAAGGACATGGTTATATGTCAATTAAGATACTACGAGTCCGTACCTCTGGCCCCAAGTCAATGGCAACGCCCAACGTTTCAAGTACATCGGCACTCCCACAGGCAGACGAGCTAGATCTACTACCTTGCTGTGAACAAGATAATTACATAAGAAAAGAAACCATCAAAAGATCCACAACAGTTATACAATAACAGTGAACCATCAAGACATAATTTAAGTAACACAGATGAGAAATATCAACCTTAGCAACTTTTGCTCCACAAGCAGCAGCAAGAATCGAAGCTCCGGTAGAGATATTAACTGTATTTGCACCATCACCGCCAGTTCCAACAATGTCGACTGCATTATTGAGCCCTTCAACCTTTTTACAATGATTCATCATCGCCTTTGCCAGACCAACTACCTATTTAATAGGGATAAGTCGGTATTTATTTCTCAGTCTCACAAGACAAAGGACAATAACATCAGCATTTACTATACCAGTGGGCACAAAATTTTCTGAACATACATACCTACAGACATAAATGCATTCCTATCATTTCTTCCAAAATAATTGTGGTACAAAAGGATAACACATCATCCAATGGCATAAGAGAAAAAGTATCCATATGGCCTAATGTTTATTCCATCAGTAAAACTGTCTTTTACAGTCATAAATGAACAAATAAACCAGCAGATCACCATGAGAATATACTATATACTTGCATGGTGGTACATTGCATTTGCATCTTACTTTGACACCAGAGTTCAGTTTTGCATGACACTAATACACATCTTAATACTGAATACTGATCTACACAAACATTGACAATGTAAAAACACGTCTAAGAAAGTCCAATGGTTTCAAAATTGCTTACAAGTTACAAGGTGGATTATGTTAGTAAAGGATAAAAAGTTTTACATAACAATGAAATAACATTACTGTTACATTAGGCCATTAATTAGCACATGAAGATTTCATTAAACAGATAACAACAGAAGCAGGAGAAATCCATTCAACAACTAAAGTATCTTCTACAACCACACTGTAAAACAATTCTCAGCACCACAAGAAAACCATTAACCATGATTATATAGTGAAATAGTAGTAAGTACTTACTTCTTCATAAGTTTCTCCTTTAGCTCTCAAAAGCACCAAAAAGGCACTAATGAGAGCCTCATCAGCACCATCCAGCAAGTAATCAAGAGAAGCCTCAGCTTCAGCTTCTGATAAATCCACCCCACTTATGAGTGACTCGATCAACTACTATATCAATAACAACAATTATTTATTTATTTATTTATTAAAATAATAAATAAATAACCCAATGCACAAATTAGCCAAACAAATCAACCATTTAATACAAACCCGATTAAGAAACAGGGCAAACGAATTGAAAAGAAAATACATTAAATTAACCTACCTGAGTGAAAGAAGATACAGCAGCAGCAGCAGGGGCAGATGCATGGGTAGTTACATTGGGAGAAGCCAATAAAGATGAGGTAAACGAAGAATTATTGATCTTACTATTATACTGTGGCAAGATAACAACAGAAGAGCGGTGGGGTGTAAAATAACATGAAGAATGAAATTGATGATTTGCAGAGGGAGAAAGAGACAGAGGGAATCTTTGCAAAACAGCCATTGTTTGTTGGAGAGAAAAGAAAGAAATGCAGGTCGTGTTGAGTGAGGATTTACATATACGACAAAGTGGGTGAGAGTCTGTTACTAACTGGATCGATTGGATTGAATGAATGATTAGAGGAGGTGATTTTTGAGTTTTGGCTTTTTTGGGGACAATCTTCAATTGGAGGACTCTTCTGTTTGTTTCCTTCGCTGAAGTAGTAGTAATAAAGAGGACACTTTGACTTCGTCAGAATCTAAATACCGAAGTACTAGTAAAACATTTCATTGATAGTTTTGAAGTCCGTTTGACATCATATTAGATTCAAATCATATAAAAAAAATAATTAAAAAAATTATATTATGAAAATATAAAGTACGATGGAAATGCATCTTAGGCAATAACCAATAAGTATGTTTTTTGTTATATAACTATGAATTTGAAATGATGGTTTACATGATTTATACAAAAACATATTACTAGCTAGCTCCCTTGCACAACGAAAAGCCCCCAAAAGTTAAAACTTGTGCTGCATCTGCCTCAAGCCTCTTCAAAGTTCTGCAATTCAATCAAGAAGTTTCCTGCCTTTTCTTCCCTGGTTGTATAGTCAGATTCTGAAGGCTCATGATGTAGATGAAGGCACTAAGCTACTCATTTCCAGGAAACATGCATACTGATACATGACAATACAAAACATACATGACAAAAGATTCTACAAAGGTGTCTAACTTGTAGCCTGTAGCTCAATGTAAGCTTCATAACGTCCAATATTCGTCATTCTTTCTGGAATTGATTATATCCATGTATCCAAATCATTGTAATAAGAAAGATTCCTAGAAGAACAATTTTAGCAGTTAGCGGATCGAAGAAATGAAAACTAGATTAACAGTTTCTAGGCTCTTGAAGTAGACAAATATTCCAAGTAAAAAAGGTGAAACTTAATTAAGAATGTTCATGATAGTACTTTACCTGCTAATGCAATATCTGGTGACAGTTTTCTTCCATAGGACACAACAGCGTGAATATCTGCACCTACAGATTAAAACACCATAATTAATGGTATACTTATCAATCAACGAGAAAAGATCTAGAGCTAGAGAAAAAGATATATTACTAGCACAAGAACGATGATTTACCTGATGAATCACAATTAGATGTTGAATTCCAGGTTTCACACATGCACAGATTACTGTTTCCATCAATGTCATAACCACATGATCCACCAGTGGCCTCACAGGCTCGACAAAACGAATCGTTCCCATGCATCGAGTACTTCACTTGAATCCCATAAGCCCATTGTTCTGGGCCACTCACTCTCAATGGTGCCAGGCTGTAAGCACTGCTGTACCCCTGGCAATCAAGCTTTGACAGGTTCACAGCCTTAATCGTCTCAAATGCCATTGCACAACAATCAGGAGGGCCCGATCCATAAACTGTCCCAGCCTGCCTTGGGTCGATTATGTCCCAGGCCGGGCACCGATAGTACTCCTCACACCCCAGGCCAGAGACATTCTGACATGGCAAGTGTTTCCCTGGGCCTGGAAAGCCCTGGAAGATCGGTGATTGGGCCGAGCAGCCTATCAGCATGAACACATTATCGGTAGTTGGGGTCAAGTATTGGCCCCGCCATGTCTCGACTGCAAACCCGTTGCCACGCCCTCCTAGCACAAGCGAGTCACAAGTGGACATGTGAGGGTCTTGTAGCACGAGAGATTGGTACGCATAGTCTATATCAAGAACACGGTATGATCCCGAGCTAATGTGCAGCATCAAGACATCATTGATACAGAACAGGAGCTCACGAAAGCCTTGGTGGCCACAGCCCGGTTGGAGGGCGAAAGGGTAATCGATCGTGAGGTTTCCGCAGAAGGATCGACACGATTTAGCCTGACCATAGCCATGCACTAAGGGAACTAGTATAGTAAGTAGAATGGCATAGAGCAGGCAATTAGCCATGGCTTGGAAGTGAAGAGGACCAGGTGATGAAAATTGTAACTGAAGAAAGTAGATTGAGAATGGTGAGGGAGTAATGATACTTTGCTTGGATGTTGAACTAATGTTAAATGCTATAAGTGGCCATAAAAGAATTTAAAGATGAACTTTTCTTTATTCTCATGATGCTTTTGGAGAAGTTGGCAGAATTGTTTACGAGTACTGTTAGCTTTTCCTTGAGGAGGTAATTATGGTTCCTGTTAGGAGAATATAGCACACTTTCTCTCAAAATCTCATGAAAAGAATTGAAGAAAGTGCCCCTCAGGTTTTATGGAACTTTAAGAAAACACCTTTGCATTAGAAAATTACAATAAACCACCCTATATTTTAATGAACTTTGTTAAAAATCACCATTCCAAAACCAACCATGAATGGTGACCGCCCTCCTTACACGCAGCCCCTATTTTCTTCTATTTAGTCCTTTTTTTTTTTTTAATTTAAAGTTCATGGCCATCGTAAATCAATTCTATGAATTAACTTTATACTAGCATTGCACGTTACATGGAGTTATAAGAGTGGCCGAGTGGTTAAGGTACTGGAGTAGCAATGAGAGGTCGGGGATTCGAAACCCGCAGAGACATAAGATGGTATGAGATATTTGGATTTTAATTATAAGGTGGTTAAGAATTAGTACGTATAGGAGTAGAGTAGTTAGCTAGATTAAAAGCATTGCACGCTACATTATGTTATACATAAAAAATCGTGTTTGCAATTTATATATGGGGGGCTTCAAAATCAAGAAACTATCTCCAGATGAAAATAATATTTTGAAATAAATATGAAATCTAATATGAAGATAGGTGAACACTTTGAATTCGTTTGTAGAGTTTAGATGTTTACCTTCCAACTATTTTCTAATGTCTTAGCAACACCGCAACACCTTAAGCTTGAAAAAATGATACTAGTACATAAACGAATTAAAATGGTTCAAGTGTAATTTGCCATCTTTTAAGCACTTTAAATAGTAAAATCCAAACTTAAGATTTAAGATGTGATCTTACTAAATTTAAAATTATAGGTGTTAAAATGCACTTATACAAATTATTACAGTCAGTTTGCACAGAATTTGAAGCTTAAGGGCCAAAATGATAATTCTCCAAAAAGAAAAATCAAGCGTGAAACGCTGCCGTATTGATCTTTTACAGTTACAGAGGTTTTGTTAGGGTTTTAGCTTTTTCCCTTTTGTATCTGTTATCAATGGAAGCACCTGGAAATCAAGAAGATACAACTGCATCTACTCATGTAAGCCACCTTTCTATCGATCTCTCGTATTATCAATGTCAATTTTTTTTCTTTGCTAAACAATAGCTGTAATATCATAGCAGTGTATGATTTTTGGTGACAGGTTTGAATTTGTTCTTTTGCACTTTGATTACGATTCAGTAATTCCTATTACCTTTAGTTCAAGCACAGTGTAATGTGATCTGGACTAAATGCTCCTAGGTTGATTTTGTTTAGATTCTTTTGTAACGAGAAAATTTAACTGAAGTGTTGAATTTTAGGGGGAAGGAGGACTAATTTTTTTTTTTTTTTAACTTTTTTTACAGGGGAATTCTGAGAACCTTGCTGGGACAGTCAGCTGGGGTACAGCTACTGTCATCGGAATGTTTGCTGGGATGTTGTATGGAGGAAGCAAAGCGGCATCTGAATCTGTTGTAAGTATGCAATAGCTTTCTTTACATTTTTATGCGCACAGTTGACTTGGTTTTGCGTTTTCTGTGTCTATCCTTGCAAATTAAGCATAAAAGGCAGTATGGAAGAGTTGGCTAATCTTTGAAATGACGCCTCTCCCGTGCAAATTAGGCTGTGCAAGTGTCCACTTCTGTATATAATTGCAAGCAGAACTTATCTAATGTATTAATGAAACTGAAGTGAGCTTTAGTTTTGCTGATAAGTTAAATTGACTCGAGGGAAATGCTGATGTACCTGCGGTGGGGGGAGGGGGAAGAGAAATGCTCAATAGGGAATGAGATGAAAGTTTATGAGCTGGAGATACTGTCTTTGCTGGCAGAAAGGTTTATTTCAAATAGTTTATAGTACTTCTTATGGATGAAAGTTCCTGTTATTCAGAGATACTCAAAAGTCCTGATCATATAGTGTTTGGTGTTTGCAGAGGTTGAATTTTTCAAATTCGTGCTTGCAAGGTTTTCTTACCCTTGAATTTCCTTCCTATTGCGAAAAGACCATTACTGGATATCTAAACCCTAAATATAGCTGCTGCACTTTAAGAGCAAATGTGGATTGCTTAGATTGTTTTTAGTGTTATTTTTTGAAAGATTTTTTCTCATTCAATGACTATGCTGGTTCTCTATTTGAGCAGTTAATTAACTTCAACGAACTATACAGAGTCTCTGCCTGAGCAATTAAGTAGATATGTGGTTGATTTGGCTTGTCACGCTTGTTTGTGCTGGTGAAGTTGATACTTTGATGGTGGTAGTTTCTTTGGGATCATTCTGATGAAGCTGACTTTGACTTTCTAAAGTTTTTACATGCCGTTTCAGTTCTTATGGGAGTACTCCAATATTTAATGGTTACATTCTGAAATCCTTTCTTCATGTTATTGTTACCCTTCATAAGGGCCATGCATTTGACAATCCAGAAAGTTTAGATTGAAAGCTTGATTTTAAGTTTATATTTCATATTGAACTTGTTTGCTTCTTAAAGCTTTTAAATTGGCCGCTTTTAATTTGTTTCAAGAGGATATTTCTGATGGACAGACCTTTGCATGTATGATTTTAACAGAGCAAAGATGCAGAAGTGATGTTGAAGCTTGGAAGTACTCCAGATAAGCGCCAACAGTATCGGATTATGAGAGATGCTATGGAGAAAAGGTTTGTTACGGTTGCTCGTGGATCACTAGTCGGTGGAGTTCGCCTCGGGATGTTTTCTGCTGCTTTTTGTGGTTTGCAAGAATATCTTGCTGAACAGCGTGGTGTTCATGATGTTTATAATGTTGTTGCAGCTGGTTCTGCCACTGCCGCTACATTTGGTTTAATCTGTAAGTGAGCAGATGTTCTAGTACTTGGTAGTTCCTAATTCCTTTATTTATCCTTTTTTATGATTAGTCCCTTATTTTCTATTTCATGGTTTAGTGCCAGGATCATTTCTCTGGCGTGTAAGGAATGTGGCGTTGGGTTCAGTTTTGGGGGCAACCATCTGCTTTCCTCTTGGTAAAACATCTATCCATTTGAAATGCTGCCATCTAATGTACTGTCTTCCGTATCGGTTACCTTCTCGTTTAACTATTGCTACACCACTAAATCAGAGATCAAAACTAGTGAAACAAAATTTGGTTAAGGCTCAATATGTTGTAACTTATTTGCAAACCCTTATATAATATTTCAAGCATTTTTAGCGATTTGAAGGGCTTAGATTGGAATATAGTATGGTGTGGCTGGTCAGTCATGGCGACTAATTTGAAATTTGAGTGTTTACTGAAGGATCTGTATATGCGGTCAAGAGCAATTATGCTTTAGTTTCTTGACTAGAGTTGAATTGAATACTAGTTTCTTTCGGAAGTGTCATGACACATTAAGTTTTTCTTTCCCAATTCAAAAAGAAAAAAAAAAGAAAAAGAAAAAAAAAGAAGGCATTTCCACCCATTTCAGTAGGGTAGTACACTTGTCCTATGATGGACAATTTGGTAGGTATTGGCAGCACTTCCTTTAGCGTAGACTAATTTTCTGCCATGAATTGAATTTCAAAGAAAGCGTAAAATTACAGTTGAACCAAATCTACATGAATTTTACTGAACCCAGACTCCATTTTGATTAAAGGGATTTATGGAAGTACATTCGCTTTCAGGTTGGGTTCATATGAAGCTGGTAGAGAAAGCAAATGATGGGAACTTGTCTCCTTCTGTGGCTGGCGATGCACCAAAGAGTGGTGTTGAAACTGCAATAGAGAGGATTGAAGGGAGCTTAAATAAATAGAGCTCCGATCCACAGTTAAGAAAGCTGAAAATGCAAATATGGTTTCGTTTGGAGAGGCTTGCTGGATCTGGTGCCATTTGGGCAACTTTGTAGGCTTAACCTCGAATATACAATGCTGACCAGGGAAGATATGAGATGTTGCTTTGATTAATACGAATTATTTTCTAGAAATGTTAGTCTTAGCAGTGAAATCGAAAATCTATATTCTCTGTACGTAAAGACTTGTAATAGGAGATTTTGTGCTATTCCAGGGACTGGAAAGAACTTCTCCGTTCGAAATAAAAATTCCTTTTTGGGGGTAGGATCAAGGATGTATGTCAAAATCCATGGATTTTCTGACCTGGGAGGTTTCTGCTTAATGGTTTAGGTAATTTTGACTGCTGCACAGCAGATTGAATATTGCTCAAGTCTTGACTCTAATCGCCAAATGAACATAACAAATACTAGGTGCAAATCTATTTTTGTGATTGTTTAAATGTATGTAGTTCTCGGTCCAAGTTTCTAGTAGTCAGGACATGGTCATATTTTCATTGTCAAGAAATTTTAGAGTAACATGCCTATGAGTCTATGACTGCTTTGCAAGAATATGACTAATACTTAGTTGTTTAAGGACTCTTTTGTTTAATCTTGGCAATGCTTTCACGTAACAAACTGGTCTATGACATGGAAATCACAACCACCCATTTTGGTTCCACTAAATCTCTGCACAGTCATTGTTCCATCTCTTGACTGTTTCAAAACCAAAACAGCAGTTTCTACCATATCTTGCTGCTGGTTGAGTTCAGTGCTGAAATTTCATCCCCTGCACCAAGCCGGCTGGGCAAGAAAACGCAGCGCTTGCTGGTTGATTAACAACACAGTTAGTGGAAGTGATATTCTTTTCTCATTCCAGTATTTAGCAACCTAGAATATCTTCATAGACGAGAAATAATAAATTTGCTATCAGAATCCATCTGGGCTCGAATAATATGCTGTTTAAGCTCTCTGTTTCTTGATTATGTTCTTGATTCCCTTCCCAGAACATTATTAGCTGTAAAGATGAGTTGCTAAGGAAGTATCCAACTATATTAGAAAACACTTGTAGCTAAAAATTGCTGACAGAAGGGTTATTTCTGGGCTAATCAATCAGTCATGAAGTTAATACATATCAGTTGAGATGTACAAAATTATCAAACCAGGAAAGATACAGAGAGCCTGGATGTAGCAGTTACTAGTTAGCTAGAAAAATTTTAAGTATACATTCAAAGCTAACTTCTATTCTTGTCACTCTGTTATTGCTCTTGCTATCTGCTTGATTGTAGTTGTCTTTCCTTAACCTCAATGATTACATAATCTTCTTCTTTTGGACGTGAAGCTTGTAAACTAACATTGGCTGTAGGAACAGAGTCCTGACCGTTCTTATTATTCAGCTTGATAAAGGCACGCCACTCCTCAATGTAAGCCGCCTGATCAGGATCCAAGCATGGAAGTTCACGTTGTTGGAGAAGTGCAAGAACATCTTCAGTTTCACCCAGTAAAAGAGCTGCCTTTCGCACACTTTTATACATTTCTTCTATGGCATTCCGGTGGCACTTCATGGTAATAACACGTGCTAAATTAGTAAGGCACGCTGACATTATATCTGCAATCATGATACTGATTCGCTCGAACAATCTGTCATCTGTTTCATTTTCAGTATCACAAACATGCAAAAGTGTTCTGCTGATCTTATACATTGCATTTGCGGCAATCACCTTAGCTGGCCAATACAGAGGATTTTTCATCAGGTGGTTGTTGACATCTCCATTGAACTCAGAAACTATCATTTCGGCTTTGGTAGAGAGGTCTTGCAGTACCTCCTTTGAGCTCTCACAGTTACGAGAAGTCTCCTTCAGATCTTTGTCTTGCCACTTGCGATGCAGGTCAAGTCCCACCCAGACAATATCAGCAGCCTTTCTAATGCTTGACAAACCTCCCTTTCTGTCTAGGTCTTTATCTATACGATTGACGAAGGAGAGTCCTTCTGTAACACTTTTCAGTAAGAAATTGGACTTCCCTCTTTGGACATTCGGAAGTGCAATGGCGATGCTTGTCAGCGTGACGATAGGTAAAGACCAACAGTAAGGGAGTTCTAGAGAATGTAGATCCGGAACTTGGCGAGAATCAAATTCTAGCACTCCATTGAAGTTGCAAGATTTGTACAGAAGTTTAAACAGATTCTGTGGTTTTCTCAGCTTCCCTCTTTGGATGGCTCTATCTACCTCTTTGCAGATATTCCCCAGAGCTTGTCTTGGCAGCTCCGCCTCGCCTTCAAGCTGCATAACATAACGCTCAATGCTCAACTTTGAATTGCCAGTCAAGTCCCTATTACACATGCAAGCGGACTCGGCGAACACACGCTTCCCCATCGTCAACCTCTGGATGAAGTTGAAACATGAGACAAAAGGACTTGCAATGCAAACAAAGAGAAAAAGGACGAGTTTGCTCGATAAAACAATCATCGACTGCACACAAATACAGAATTTGAGAATTTTTGCCCTTGTATCATAGAGAATCTGTCTAGACTTCAGACGTCGAATATTGAAAGATATTGACCTTTGTTTCCAGTCCACCATCTTTTGTGTCCAATACTCCTCAACCTTGAAGGCGCACTTGAAGCTGATGCCTTTATCACAATTGTTTGAGGACCTAAATCTTACAGCAATTAACAGTCTTGATGCTGGGGCGATAGTACCTACTATAACTCCAATCGTCTGGACAAGCAGAATCAATTTGGTAGACCAGCCATAGTCGGAATATGACATACTTAGTATCTTGTGAGATGCAGACATTGACATTCGAATCTGAGCTTCAATCAGAATGAGAGCAATCAGCAAGCTCACAACACCAGATGCAGCACAGGTCACAGAGCGAGCTATCACAAACTGAGGGCAACTAGTTTGTGCCATCACCCAATATCTTTTCACTGATAATCTGAGTTTATCAGCAGTGACTCTACCTATCTCTCCTTGTTCTTCACTCAAAGCAGTTTTATGCATTTCATGATATTTGGTTTCCAGATACTTCTTGGTGAAAGCAAGCATCAAAGCCGATGAACCAAACACAACAAGCAGAGTGAGCATACAACCAATGACTAATATCTCTTCGGAAAATGCCAGCCTACCTCGGAGAAAAGAACGCAGTTGAAAAACTTGGATGAACACATTTACGATGACTGTGATGACTAGGATGCCTAGAGCAGTGACGTTCATAAGAATGTCCTGATTGCTCATGGAACCTAAAGAAGTCAAGAAATTGGCCATGCAAGTTGACATTAAGGCGAGGCTACTTACTTTTGCAAGCCGGTCGGTTACAGTGTACATCCGAGTTGTAAGATCCACAGGCAGCTTCATCGACACAGCTAACAATGTCAAGGACATGGCATTGAGGGAGAAATACTTTGATGGGAACCAATACTTTTTGTGACGTAATCCATGGAATACATCGGCAGCCATCGCAAGTGTGCAGACTAGAGATGCTGCAGCAACGTAGACGCCTATCCATGGCAAAGGCTCTGAAAGTTTCCTCAGCAGTTCTGCATCTTTGTGAGTTCTATCCAAGCTCATTGTCAATATCAATCTACTGAAACGGTGAGTAATGGATATTAAGGTTAGTGTTTATCAGAATAGTGATATATATCACTCATATCAGGGTATCACTCATAACAGGGAATTAATGAAAGAGAGAAACTTGGTGTTTGATTTGTACGGTGTAGTTTCCATTAAAGTTATTTGAACAGAACGAGATGGTAACATCCAGCGTTGAATTAGGAGGGTCGACCTGTCTCAAAACTGGAGAAAGGGTAAACAATTATTTAATTAATGTGAGAGGAGAAGTTTGAATATTTTAGCTTCCATTCCAGCTCAGAGATGTCTACATGTTGAACTGGTAAATAAACTATGTTTACTTTCAGATGCAGATGCAGTGCATCGTACCAGCTTTAGAGTATATTTTACACCAGCAGGAATAAAATTACTAGTATTAATCTGACCATTTTCTATTTCTTCAGGTTTTCACACTTATCCGTATCAGATTGTTATGTATGGTAAAAACAATATACGTGCATGGTACTGGTTTAATCTTACCATCGTAAATTTTCTGCCCCATAAAGGCTGCTGAAATAATACTACTAATCAGTTTCACAATCAGAAGTACTAATGGATTTGGGAACCAAAATTCTCTAAGATCACCTTCTGCTGCTTCAGGTTTGTTGATATTATAAATTGATTATTTGATAAAATTTGGCATTAAAGAAAAAGATAAAAGGACAAAACCAATTCTGATGTGATTCTACTTGATTAATACGAAGTAATTCAGAATATCTTTCACACCTTGCTTGGTATACCAGCTAATAGAAGTCAAACAAGATAGGCAATTAGAGGAGAGTAGTCAAGTTGATATAATTTAAATGTTTTCTTTTTCTTTAAAGATTGTTATCCAGTTATAGTACCCATCCTTAGCACAGTAATCAATTTAGAAAATGTGTTCATACCTGTGGTCAAAAGTATTAGAGTTGTTAGAACCTAATTGAAACAATATGGCAATTTTTTCAAGTGTTAGAAGACAATTCTGATTTCTGACTTAGACATGCAATTTATGGTGACAAGTATCTTCAGTTTTTTCTAACCAACTTTTTGGCAGCTTGGTTGCGTTAGCTTTTAACATTTGGGGTTGACTACAGTGAAAACGTTAACACAAGTTTCATAACTGCTTACTCTGAAGAAAAACACTGAGCGCCCAAGTGAAGAGAGAACGGTTAGATGATAACATACTGATAGTGGAAGTATCAGAGACATTATAGTAATTTTATATCAGTCATTTCTCCACTTCAATGGCATAAGGCCATTCTACTGGCTTATTAATATCCTGTACATTGACAACATCTGAGCTGGAAACGAGAACATGCTTTTGCTTATTTTCCTCCTTGACCAGTAAGCGCCACTCTTCAATGTGAGCTGCCTCATCAAGAGTTAATTGTGGAAGTTCACGTTGCTGGAGAAGTGTAATGATATCTTCAGTTTCACCCACCAGAAGCGCAGATTTCTTCACACCTTTCTCCCTTTCTTCTATGGCAGTCCGGTGACACTTTGTGGTGATGGCGCGTGGCAAATTGGTGAGACATGCAGACAATATATCTGCAATGATGACAGAGATTCGTTCAAACAATTTGTCATCCGTTTCATCATTTTCATCCTCACAGACCAGCAGTAAAGTTTTACTGATCCTGTACATTGCATTTGCAGCAATAACTCTAGCAGGCCAATTTAGTGGATTTCTCATGAGGCAGTCTTTGACATCTCTCATGAACTCCAAGACGGTCCTTTCAGCTTTATCAGAAAGTTCTTGCAACACCTCCTTTGAGTTTAGTCCTTTCGTAGACGATTCATGAAGATCTTTGTCTTGCCACATGCAATGCAGTTCAACGCCTACCCAGACAACATCCGCTGCTTTTCCAATGTTTGATAAACCTCCCTTTTTATCCAGGCTTTTGTCTATACGCTTGGCAAATGAGAGTCCTTCCGTGACACTATTCAGCAAGTTACTAGTTTTGCTTTTTTCGACATGTGGAAGTGCAATTGCTATGCTTGTCAGGGTGACGATAGGTAGACACCAACAGTAAGGAAGTTCTTGGGAGTGTAGATCAGGAACTTGATAACTATCAAACTCTGTCACCCCTCTGAAACTGCAAGATCTGTGTAGAAGCTGAAACAAGTTGTGTGGCTTCTTCATCTTGCCTTTATGAATGACTTTATCCACCTCTGTGCAGATATTTTCTAGAGTCTGTGTTGGTAGCTGTGCCTCACCTTCAAGTAGCAGAACATAATGCCCAATGTTTAACTTGGAATGTGCAGTTGGCTGAGGAACTTCTTCATCGTAACGTGATGAACTAGATTCAGAAAAGATGCGCTTCTGAACAGTTGAACTTCTGATGTAGTTGAAGCATGCCGCAAATGGACTTGCAGTAAAAACTGAGATATGAAGGACAAGCTTGCTAGCCAAAACAATCAGAGACTGAACCAAAATACAGAACCTGAGCATCTGTCCTCTGGTATCATGAAGAACTTTTCGGCTCTTGAGATGTCGAATCTGAAAAGAGATCGACCTTTGTTTCCAGTCCACCATCTTCTGAATCCAATACTCCTCCACCATGAAGGCGCTCCTAATCCCATTAGTACAATTATTTGAAGATCTGAATCTTATAGCAACAAACCACCTTGCTGCTGGAGCAATCGTACCGATAATCACTCCAATAGTCTGAACAATAAGAATCCATTTAGTCGACCATCCATAATCGGAGTAAGACATATTCAGGATGCTAAATCGCCTTGCCATCCGAACATGAGCTTCGAGCAGAATGAGTGGAACCAGCAAGCTCACAACACCAGATGACGTGCATGTAACTGACCGCGCTATCACAAACTGAGGGCTACTAGTTTCAGCCATCACCCAATACTTCTTCACCAACAATCTCAGTTATCAGCACTAACACTCCCTCTCTCGCTTCGCTCTTCATCTGAAACAGACTTATGCATCTCATGGTACTTCGTTTCTAGGTACCGTTTCGAGAAGGAAAGCATCAATCCAGAAGAACAAAACATGACAAGCAAAACGAGCATACAGCAAATAACCAACATTTCTTCAACAAAAACCAGCCTGCCACTTAAAAAAGAATGGAGTTGTATCACTTGGATGAACACGTTCACTACGACGGTTATCACTAGTATGCCTAAAGCAGTAACGTTCATGAGAATGTCCTGATTGCTCATGGAACCTATTGAAGTCAAGAAATTAGCCATGGATGTAGACATCAAGGCAAGACTACTTACTTTCGCAAGGCGGTCGGTTGCAGTGTACATCCGAGTGGTGAGATCGAGCGGAAGCTTCATTGCAACAGCTAACAGAGTCAAGGACATGGCGTTGAGGGAGAAAAACTTGGATGGGAACCAATACTTCTTGCGACGTATTCCATAGAAAACGTCGGCAGCCATAGCAACTGTGCATATTAGAGATGCCGTTGCAACGTAGACGCCTATCCATGGCATAGGTGCAGAGAGTTGCTTCTGCACATCATCATTTTTGCTATTCCAAGGCATTGTTTGGTTGGAACAATAACACTATAGTATGATGAGCTGAGTGCTTCAAGTTCTACTACTGGAGTTGAGTAGAGGTATATTGTCTTCAAGGAAATGGACTATCTTGAACTGTGAGTGTGTGAACAGAATTTAGTAGCAAATTTAGGCAACTCATGAAAGATTAGATTTGTGTTTGTTAGAGAAGCACTAGATTGGAGAATCTTTCTCTGTACTAGTATTATGTTATTTTCTGTACCAGAAGAGTTAAACTGAATTATGATAGTTGACCTGTCATGAGCTCTGGAGAGAATTAATATTTTTTAGCTCCCATTCCAGCTCACAGTTTGTTAATATTTCTTCTCAATAATCATGATTCTTGTTCTCTGCCTTTTTCTTTTCTTTTATTTCAAGTTAACATGGAGAGCAGGATATGAGATTTTATTTTCTAAAAGTAGTAAACTAGCTCTGTTAGAACTTATTGTATTTCTTAAATTAGCAAAACAAGAACCAAAATAATTCCAACATCTTTGTTTCATGATTTCATCCACCATTTTCTTTGCTCATTACATAGTTTCTGTGATCAAGCTGCAGATAGAGAAACTGCTGCAAGCGCAAGCCAATCCATGGACCGGAGCCTTAAGTTTCTTTGCGGACAAGTCTGTTTGGTAGCTACTTTTTCCTCAGGTAATGCTCAATTATTGCAACAAAACCTATGTCCACAAGCTTCGTAATAGTACAATTAACTCAATAGTTAATAGATTTGGTGGCCTAATATTTCTAAGATCCCTTATTTTGTTCTCTATGTATAATGGTTTGTCGAGTCATTCCTGATAATATGGTTTATTTGGTGAAATTTGGCCCTACAAAACAAAGTAGGAGGATACAACAAGACTTGTGTGATTATAAAGACAAAGTTCCACTATTTTCAAAAACATTATCTTGTTATTTAAAAAATAAAAATCCTTTCTTTGCACATGGTTAAAATTAACTACTAACAAACTTAATGTAAACATGTGACTTGTCATACTAATGAATTTGTAACTAATATACTCAAGATCCCAATTTTCTTCTTCTGGTCTGTGGAACAGTTTCTTGATAATGTAACAGTACCCAGTTTCCAGTTAACATTGGCCTACAAAACGGAGGAGTAAAGAACAAAGACATGTGAAATTGGTTAGGTACTAGGTAGTCACAAATGGTCCTGTTGATATTATGTTGCTTAGTTGTGTGTGTTAATTAAGGTCCGGAAAACAGGTACATCTTGTTTCCTGCATTCCAATGCAGAAGTCTCCAACTTTCTATTAAAACTGTATTAATTTGTACAAGTGGATAACTAAAGTTTAGACTAATTTTGTAGAGTTGAATTAGAAATAGCAGATGAGAGAGTAGTTTATATATGCTGATATCTCGTCTGCACTTGTCTGAACTTTCTCTGCATTCATATAAGGTATCTCACGGCGAAATGGAAAACTACGTGGATTAGATCGTACGTACGTGAATAATGGCTAAAGGAGTAAGTGTTGTAAAGAACTATAGTTTTCCTAACACTTGATGTTTAGAAAAAAGAAAAGAAAAACTGGCTAATTTATAAGAATTTCACTTGCGTGTAAAAGTGCTAGTCGCCCTAATGAGACATGGGTTTCAAGGAATGTTCTTGTTCTAACTTATTGCTGCAGTTACAGGACAGAGATTTAGATCTCAGTTAAGACGGAACTCTAAGATACAAGACACAAAACATGAAGAGTTGAAGGCATATTGGTATTCTTTATACCAGTTTCCTAAAATCGATCAGTCACGGAAGTCATTTCTCCACTACTAGGAGTTCCAAATCCTGTACATCAATGCTAGGCCTAGTCGCTGAATCCTCATGGCATTCACTTTCCAGCTTGATCAATGAACGCCAGTCCTCAATATGAGCCGCCTGATCAGGAGTCAATTGTGGAAGTTCACGTTGTTGGAGCAGTGCAAGAACATCTTCAGTTTCACCCAGCAAAAGAGCTGCTTTTCGGACACTCTTCTCCCTTTCCTCTATGGCAGTTCTGTGACACCTCGAAGTGATGGCACGGGACAAATTGCTAAGACATGCAGACAGTATATCTGCAATCATGACACAGATTTGCTCAAACAACTCATCACCTGTTTGCACATTTTCAACCTCACAGCGTAGCAACAGAGTTTTGCTGATTCTGTACATAGCATTTGCAGCGATTACTTTAGCAGGCCAATTGAGAGGATTTCTCATAAGGCAGTCTCTAGCATCTTCTATGAACCCCAAAACGGTTGCTTCAGCTTTATTACATAGATCTTGCAGCACCTCCTTTGAGTTTACACCTTTAAGAGACGTCTCATGAAGATCTTTATCTTGCCACATGTGGTGCAACTCGACTCCTACCCAGACAATATCAGCTGCTTTCCTGATGTTTGAAGAACTTCCCTTTCTGTCTAGACCTTTATCTATACGCTTCGCAAATGAGAGTCCTTCTGCGACACTGTTTAACAACATATTACATTGTGTAACCTTAATGCGTGGAAGTGCAATAGCTATGCTCGTTAAGGTGACGACTGGTAGAGACCAACAGTAAGGAATCTCTTGAGAATGCAGATTCGGAACTCGACTGCTGTCAAATTCTATCACTCCATTGAAATTGCAAGACTTGTATAGAAGTTCAAACAAGTTGTGAGGCTTCTTCATCTTGCCTCTTTGAATAGCCTTTTCCACCTCTTTGCAGATATTCCTCAAAGTTTCTTTTGGCAACTGAGCCTCTCCTTCAAGAAGCATAACGTAATGCTCAATGTTCAACTTGGAATTTCCAGTTCCGCCAGAGACTTCACGGTAACGCGAGGAACCTGATTCAGTAAAAATACGCTTCTGCACCGTGGACCTTATAATGAAATCATAGCATGATACAAGTGGACTTGCTATACAGACAGAAACTAGAAGAACTAGTTTGCTACTCAAAACAGTCAGAGACTGGAAAAAGATACAAATTCTCAGAATTAGTTCTCTCGTGTCGTGGAGAACTTTCCTAGATTTCACATGTCGAATCTGAAAAGATATCGACTTCTGTTTCCAGTCTACCATCTTCTGATTCCAGTACTCCTCAACGATGAACGCTCTCTTAAATCCACTGCTGTAATTATTCAACCTTATAGCAAGAAACCATCTTGATGCGGGTGCAATAGTACCTACTAGCACTCCAATAGTCTGCGAGAGAAGAATCCATTTCGTCGACCATCCATAGTCAGAATGCGACATGTTCAGTATCCGATATTCCCTCGACATCCGAATCTGAGCTTCAATCAGAATGAGCGGAATCAGCAAGCTGACAACACCAGACGACGTGCATGTTACAGACCTAGCAATCACAAACTGAGGTGAACTAGTTTCCGCCATCACCCAGTATCGCTTAATCAAGAATCTGAGCTTATCAACAGTAAGTGCTGTCCCCATCTCCCCACGTTCTTCTTTCATCGCAGATTTATGCATATCATGATACTTACTTTCCAGATGTCGCTTTGTCGAAGCAAGCATCAAAGCAGAAGACGCAAACATAACAAGCAAAAGAAGCATACATCCTATAACCAAGACTTCCTCAGCAAAGACTAGTCTACCATTAAGAAACGAACGCAGCTGCATCACTTGGATGAACACGCTTACAACAACAGTAATCACTAAGATGCCTAAAGCAGTGACGTTCATGAGAATGTCCTGATTGCTCATGGAGCCTAAAGAAGTCAAGAAATTGGCCATGGAGGTTGACATGAAGGCAAGACTACTTACTTTCGCAAGGCGATCAGTTACTGTATGCATCCGAGTAGTGAGGTCGACAGGGAGCTTCATGGCGACAGCTAACAGAGTTAACGACATGGCGTTCAGGGAGAAGAACTTGGATGGGAACCAATATTTTTTGTGTCGTATTCCGTAGAAAACATCGGCGGACATGGCAAGTGTGCAGATTAGAGAAGCTGTTGCTACATACATGCCTATCCATGGCATTGGTGCAGAGAGTTGCCTCTCTACATCTGTGTTATCTGCATCCCAGGGCATTGGATGATGATGATGATAGAATTAACAGTGGTTCAGCTTACTTAGTAGTATAAAGAAACGGAGAGTATTAAATGTGGTTTTGAGAATTTGTTCATTAAAAAAAGAAGGGAAATTTGTTGAACAGATCTTTCTTGGTGTAGTTGTTAATTCTTTCAACTAAAGTAGGCTAGTTAAGCAATGAGCTGGAAAGAATGGAAGCCAAAATTTAGTAATCTTTTTGCAGTTTTTTCCAGTACCCAAGACAATTCAAACTGGCCTCAAAGTTCCAAGTTTGTTTCCTATAGTTTTTTGAGACTCTAGATAGATAAAGTTTATGTTCACATGAGGATAGATAAGTTAAATTATTGTAGTGTAGTAATGTACTTGCATTGGTTTAATCAAGGCCTAAAAGCAGATTATTATTCTAACAATACTACTCCCTTTTGCTTTTGCACTATTGCCATCTTAGTAAGCATGCAGTTACTGACTTCTGTATATATACGAATGTGGGTTTAATTCAATGAAAACAAGGAGATTCTGGACCGACCAAATTAAAGATCAATGGGTAGTAGGCGACCTATGTTTTCAAACCTGGACCTGGAAGTTAATCCAGTCATCCCTCCGGATTGAAGTTTAGCCGAAATTGTAATACACGCCCATTTTATTTGTACGACTTTTATGAAATGGACCGGACCTTCTAATATTTTGTATGGAGATGAAAAATTATATGGACCTAAGTAGATGGATTGTATTTTATTAGTCACTATATTTTTAATGGATCGATAGATTGAGTTGGATCGATTATCAGTATGGATCAAATAAACTGGCTTTGCTTAATGTTGTTACTGATTTGGACTCAAAGTAGGTTAGTACCAAAGTATATTCATTAAAAGGTCTATCTTAGTGCCGGCTGCAGGAGAGTGAAGAATACAAATGCCACGAGAAAGAAAAGTTGCGCGCAATTTGATTAGTTAGCTTTCATCACCTAAAACCCTTTTTTTAGTGGCAGAGGTGAAAGCTAGCTTCCGATGAACAATCTGATGGTGTTCCAAATCATGTCATTACCGCCGCGGGTGATTTTGTGAGGTAGACTATTAGTTAGTAGCTAGTATCAATTACATTAAGAATTGGATATGTTATTGTGGTATGCCGTATGCATGGATTAGAAAAGGAGTAAAATATTGTTTTATGTTTGTGTTAATTGATTGTCTGGTTCGGCAGGGAGGGTAATATCTCCATGGATTGGTGGTCAAGTTTAAGATGTGATCAATGGGTTCTATTGGCACGTGAGTTTGGATAAAAATTAGTCTTACTTTTAGACACAAAACTTGGCATGGTTTGGACTGGAATGGACGTAGTAAATAATCGCAGATGAGATTCGTAGAGTTAGAGGGAATTTCTTGACATTTTTCTCTTATTTTTTATATTGGTTTAAAATTTGATAAACAGTACTTCATGCGACTATTATATATATCAAGTTAATGGGTCTTGGTATAATACGTATATTTGAAAGGATCACGTATGTGAACACCCAAAATTATATTTCAGATGTGTGAGTGGCGTGTGAAAATTATTGTTTTGTTACATGGAGAATAAAATATTTTTGAGCTCACATTTTTTGCCTATGAATTATGGGTCCGTCTCTGACATTGATTACGTCTGACTTATGAAGTACTTCATTCTGTTTGTGTTTCTTTAGCGGGGAACTTTCTGTTTTGTTACTGTTTTGTGTCGACCTCTGTGCCACCGGACCTACACGGCCATAGTGTGATTCTGTTTGAGCTCTCAACTAAACTGTTATGTTATTGTTCTGTATACTGACTCCATGGATATGTTTTCTGGTTATGTGTTTGTGTGTGTGTGTGTATTTCTGAAACGTATGCTCAATTCGGTAAGAGTGTCAAGATATCTTCTTACAAGTTGGTAGCTCAACCCCCTCTCACTGAGTTAGTAGCTCACCCCCTTACTCCCTTTCAGTGTAAAAGTGATTTTGATTTGAGTACGTTTCCTTTCGAGTAAATAGGGCATGAGTATCTGTGGAGATTTGAAGTGCATTGAATGGAGTGTTGTACTATGAAGATTTGCATTATTCGAAGTTGTAGTTATGTTGTTGTACTCGGGTGATATGTATTATAAAAGTTTGTAATTAAAATAATTTTTTGTATGAGGATTTCAGACGCTCTGATGTATCATTCGATATGGTTTTTTTTTTTTTTTTATGTTTGAGGATATAAACGTAGTTGGCGTGAGGTCATCTCACGATACACGACCGAAAGTTCTCTATTATGGTTTTGTGGCGTTACATAAATTGTGTATATGAATATCATTATTGATCATAGATGGACACCGATCTTAGCACGATGCACCAAATATATAGTAATATCATCGAGGGAGGAGCCAAAATTTTAAATTAGGGGTGGAGGTATACAGGGTCGCGCGGCTCATATGTTCAACCCTATCATTTTTGGGATCTTGAACTTTATACTATGAATTAACGAATAGTTTAACACAGTACAGATATCGAATTAGAAATTTGCATGAAATTTGGATTAAAAAATAACACGGATATCAAATTAGAAATTTGTACGGAAAATGGTGTAGAGAATGCAAAAGCAAAAGCAAATCCACTCAATGATTCTGGACTTGGCAAATTCTCACTGTTTGACTAACCAGAGGAGATTGGATGATAATTGGCTCTATATGCATTAATGTATCTTGCTTTATCAGGGTCCAACTTTGGCAATCCCTTTCTTCAAGAAATTGTATTATCTCTTTGGGAACGTTGTAACACGCTATCGCAATTCTTGTTAAGTCACAACTGGCAGAGACCGGGAGGTTCTTGAGTATTCAAGCTTTCAACTTCATTACTGTCAAATGCCTTACCCCTATGAAGTTCTCACACTTGTGTAGTGGTATTGGGTGTTCCTTCCAATCTACCAGTGCTCCGGTCCAATGAGTTTCAATCTTGAATTTATATTTGAATATGGTGTGGCCTACTTTGAGTTCCCAAATCTTATTGCAAGTAACCCTCTTGAAATAGGAGCGATAAAAGAGTTTAAGGCATATTGGTATTCTTTAACCAGTTTCCTAAAACCAGTTACAAAAAGTCATTTCTCCAATACTAGGAGTTCCAAATCTTGTACATCAATGCTAGGCCTAGTCGTAGAATCCTCACGACGCTCACTTTCCAGCTTGTTCAATGAACGCCAGTCCCCAATATGAGCCGCCTGATCAGGAGTCAATTGTGGAAGTTCACGTTGTTGGAGCAGTGCAAGAACATCTTCAGTTTCACCCAGCAAAAGAGCTGCTTTTCGGACACTCTTCTCCCTTTCCTCTATGGCAATTCTGTGACACCTCGAAGTGATGGCACGGGACAACATTCTAAGACATGCAGACAATATATCTATCTGCAATCATGACACATATTTGCTCAAACAACTCATCACCTGTTTGCACATTTTCACCCTCACAGCGTAGCAATAGAGTTTTGCTGATTCTGTACATAGCATTTGCAGCGATTACTTTAGCAGGCCAATTGAGAGGATTCCTCATAAGGCAGTCTCTGGCATCTTATATGAACCCCAAAACGGTTGCTTCAACTTTATTACATAGATCTTGCAGCACCTCCTTTGAGTTTACGCCTTTAAGAGACGTCTCATGAAGATCTTTATCTTACCACATGTGGTGCAACTCGACTCCTACCCAGACAATATCAGCTGCTTTACCTTTTCCCAATGGAGAAAAGGTAAATGGATAATTATAGTGGGGCGGAGTGAGTAAATGAATATGAATTACCTTTTCCCAATGGAGAAGTACAAGTATTTATAGACTTATAGTGTTCATTCGACTTCTAGATCGCCGACAAGTGTTCGCTCCAAATTGGGCAATGAAGCTTCTTTTCGTTGGTCGCTTGACCCAATTAGTTAGTGGATTAGCCCCAAAGCCTCATGGGCCTTGTATTTGATTGGGGCCAATGGGATCCCAGGTGATAAGGTTTCCGGAGACTTGTTAGGAAATAAACTGCAAATATACTGAGAACAAATTAATAAGAAAATCAAGAACGCGACAGACAAATAAAATTGGTTGGTTACGGAATTTGCAATAACTTTGACGGGGCTTACCCAATGGTACTGAACGGGTCCATTAGACAGGCCTTACCTAATAAAGTGTACCGATCAAAGTGAACCGGCCCGTACAACAGGCTTATTCAGAAAGAGTTGCCCAAATATAACAACGTTTCGCCAGACGACCAGGTACACTACACACTCATATTTCTTCATTGATTGATTGAAGCTGTAAATCCGTCTATTACTCTACACTTCTGAGCTAAACCTGTTAGATTATTTATCTTCTATCTTTCTCGATGTTTGCTGATTGTGCGTGTGTCGGATCATATCTGGAGTTGTTGTTGTTTTTGTTTAGTTTGAGATGATAAACGGGACGAGTTTTGGGGAGGAATTTATGGTTACTCCGCATGATCCACAAGGCGATCCAGGATCAGACGGTGGCGATGATGAGTTGTCGAACTACTCATCGTGTGGCGATGATGATGAATCGGAGTTTGACAGGTACTGTAGTGCAAACTCAGCTATGGGTACCCCTAGTTTAATTGGTAGCTCCTGTCAGGATTCTGAGCTTGGGTCCTTCAAAAGCTTCAAACTCGGCGGAGAAAGCAGCACTCATTTAAAGAGTATTAATAATAGGCTGTTGAATTTGGATAGGACGCAGAGATTCGTTGCTGCCAGTGCAGTTGATTTGATGGGAAATGATGATGATAATTGGGGAAATGAGGGTCAGTGTAGGGTTGAAGACGTGGGAACTAGTGGAAGAGGTATTGGAGTTTCAGATGAATTTAGGGACATTGGTGAGAGTGTTCAAAAGGGGGGAAATGTGGGAGATGGGGTTGTAATTGGTAACGGTGAGGACGCTTTATCGAGGTATGAGTTATCGGATGGTGAAGAGTCTATGTTTGGAGGTGGTAGTGATGATGAGAGGAAGGCTGTTCCCTATTATGGAAAAAATCGTGATGAATTGAGAGGGAATGGCGAAACCAAGTTCGGTATGAGTTCTGGAGTAGACTTTGGTGCTGATGATCTGGATAATTTCATTCTGGAAAGCAATGAAAATAACTATGGATTTATGGTTCGTGGTGAACAGAAGCACGGTAATGAAAATGGGATTGGCCTTTTGGGTTTTGCTGCTGCTAATTCTGTTGCCTATCCTGGTACGATTTTGGCAGATAGGCAGAAAGATGTGGGAACTTCCCAAGGTAGTGGTGGACTAGCAAAGCTAGATGTGGAGAGTTTATCCACTAACTCAGATGAGCTTGTGAAACATGAAGCACGAGTTGAACCTGTGAAAACAGCACTTGTTCTTGGCAATCAAGCTAGTGATATGGATGAACTGGAGGAGTATCTTGGACATAATTCTGGTTATGATTTATTTGACATGAATAAGGAGACAACAACAGAAGAAGCCACAGCTAATGAGGAGTTGAAAATCCCAGTAGCTAATCCCGAAGTGAAGCATCACGATACAAATATCAATGAGGGTGTGTCTACTCACCATGATATTCAATTAAGAGATTCTGATTTGAATAAAACAGGCATAGTAGCTGACAGGGGTTCTGAATCTATTGTCCAACACCATCACGTTCAGCTGAAAGATAACGAGGACAGAGATGTCAACAATTCATTGCCATCAGTGAAGGCCGGTGTTGATATGTATGCTGCTAATAAAAAGAATAATGGTTTCTTGGCTAACAAAATTGAAGATCATTTTGCGCCAGTTAAGGTAATCTAGTATTTCAATGCATAGACTGATGATTTATATCTCTTTATGGTTAGATTTCTGGTCATGTGTTAGTTCTGGCAATAACTTAATTCGGGAAGTATAGTGCCTTTAATATAGTCATGGGTTCATATGTTATCTGGGAAAAATGCATTAGAAGTTGTTTAGCTAGTGTATCGGAGAGTATGAATTTGTTTTAGTTCCAACAAATTGTGTCCTGACTCCTTGTCTTTCATAGTATGGTACTTACATGCCTAATCATGATGTGTTTTCATGCATATACTCTGTCCCTTATTGCCTGCTTTCCCCCCTATATGCCCATGCTCTCCATCTCTTTCTCTGGGTCGACTGAGCTATCGGATACACATACATGCATGGTGCATTTTTGTTTATGTTGTTTTTTGTGCCTTTTTCTTATATAAAAGCCTGCCAATATCAATGGCACTTGCTATACTGTAACAGTACTGCTTATTATTCTTAGATATAGATTTTGTTATTTTACACCGGAAATGGATCATGGGTGGCTTATAAGAACTCATGTTCAACTAGAGACCAAAGTACTAACTTAACAAGCAAATGAAGTTCCATAAGCCTAGTCAAAGCTCTAAAACTTACAGGCTTAGTGAGACATTGTATTCACTATATCTACAGTTTTGTAATAACTTATTTACCATATGTAGCACATCAGTAAATCGCATTAACCACATGTAGTAGTATCAGGCACGAGCAATGGGATATCATGCCTAATTTTTAGTGCTTCTATACTCTGTTCTTAATGATAATGCTCAGAAAAAAAAATCGATTCGATTCCCTTTTCAGATTAAATAATTCTTTTGTAAAATGTTTGCTACACTTTGCTTCTTGCACAGTGATTATGACACTAAAAGCTGTGGGTTCCCTCTTTAAGGACTTTTTTTGCATGCATCATTAGTTTTGGGCATGTGCATGGATACTAGGACTTTCAACCCAATCTAAAAGTCAATATGCATTTTCATTTCTAGCATTTATCATGTTATTGTCACAGAGCATTTTGAAAATCATCACTTGAGAGTTAAAAACATGGGATTACACCTTCCTATGGCCCCGTAGAAATTGTATTTGCTGAGAGATGGTTTTTGGAAAGTGGTTGGTATAGGGGTAGTATGGGTTCGATCCCTGGCGGAGGCTGTGTGTAAAGTGGTGTTGGTATAGTAGTAGTCGGTGGCTAGGTTATCATTTAATATGTCTTGAATCGTGCTGATCGGCTATACATCTGGTTGGGAAGTTTTACTGTCATCCTAATCATCATGAAAGGTGATTTGATTTATTTGTACGTGCTTCATTGTAAGGAACTTATGATGTTGTTGAGCCATCAACTTAAGCATAAGCTGCTTGGTTGAACATTTATTTTTTTATTTCTTGAATATGCACAACGAGATGTTGCATGTCATTTATTTTTCGTTATGTCCCATGTCATTTCAGAGCGCTCCATTGTATCACAGGTTCATATTGTTAGAGTAACAATGTTGTGGCCCTGTGTTCAGAGCAATAGAAAGGATCTTACTAAACCTGCTAATTTGTTCTGTTCCTTGTTTTCTCATGTTCCATTGTTTGCTTTCATCTGTTACATGCTCACTTATCATCCTGAAGTTTGATAATTTATTTTCTTTCCCCCTTGTAAATTAGGAACTGTATGCTTGTTTTGTTATTTTGCTACGAAACATTCCTATCATGATCCCTTCAGAAAGTATATTCCATTAGTTGCTTTGTCTTTCTATCACATTTTTTAAAAGCTAAATTTTGAATACTAATTCTGTAATGTATTGCAGACAAGAGATTTTGAGTTGAACAATTTCTATGATGAGATTGTAAATGATATGGAAGACATATTACTCGACTCAGGTGAATCTCCTGGGTCTGGATTTACTCATGGTACAAGGATATATGAATCCCGATTGTCAAGGCCATCTAGAGATGGTGGATCTAATGCTTCCACATCTGGCATGGATCAGCAACCTCTTAGAATTGATGGAATTGACGTGGTAGGTTCAAGACAAAAAGAAGGTGATGTCTCGTTTAGTGAACGTCTAGTTGGAGTAAGAAAATACACAGTTTACAAAATTAGAGTGTGGAGTGGGGAAAAACAGTGGGAGGTAGAAAGAAGGTATCGCGAGTTTTGTAATCTGTACCATAGATTAAAGAAACTGTTCACTGATTGTGGCTTGACTCTGCCATCACCTTGGTCCTTCGTAGACAAAGAATCCAGAAAGCTTTTTGGCAATGCTTCTCCAGATGTTATTGCAGATAGGAGTGCTCTTATCCAAGAGTGTTTACAATCTCTTATTCACCCTGAATTTTCTTTCAACTCCATGAATGCTCTTGTACGTTTCCTTTCTCCATCAGAAGAGGTTCCTGATTCACCCGAATCACCTTCTCAAAGGGGCTCACGGGTGGAAGATTTTTCCAGTTTCGGGAAGACTATTTCACTTGTTGTTCAAATACGCCCTTCCAAATCAATGAAACAGATTCTAGACGCACAACATTATAAATGTGCAGGTTGCCACAAAGATTTTGATGATGGAATGACAACTGTGCAGGGATTTGTGCAGGCCCTAGGGTGGGGCAAACCACGTTTTTGTGAATATAGTGGCCAATTATTCTGCTCTTCGTGTCATAACAATGATACTGCTGTCTTGCCAGCCAAAGTTCTGCACCACTGGGATTTTACACGATACCCTGTGTGTCAGTTGGCTAAATCATACTTGGATTCTATTCATGACCAGGTAATTGGAAACTTATCCAAAACAAAATTTGTTTCTATTCAGAGCATGTTCAAATTCATCCACATGCATGTGAATTGCAGATTGACATGAGATAATTTCAGCCTGAAAGTTCTATAAACCGGTCCAAGTAAACTTCTTTTGTTCGTGAGAAACTGTGTCATGTACACCAACACAAATTTTGCACCTTAAATGTTTCTCCCTTTGCATTTTCCTAATTTAAACTTTGCAATACATGGAAAATATATGTACTTCACTCTAACGTTGTTTCTTTTGCTTCAGCCGATGCTCTGTGTCAGTGCTGTAAATCCCTTTCTATTCTCAAAGGTTCCAACATTACAGCAAGTTGCAAATATGAGAAGCAGAATAAAGACAATGCTACCATATGTGCGATGCCCATTTCGGGGTTCCATCTATAAAGGTCTTGGGTCTCGGAGATACCTTCTTGAGAGCAACGATTTTTTCGCTTTAAGAGACCTTATTGATCTTTCTAAGGGGGTATTCTCAGGTGAGTTCTAAAGGCAATTATTATGTGTGCAGATTTTTAGGTTCAAGAAGAAACACATGTAGACCACAGTATAAGCACAGAAGAATGCATTCATTGAATGCATTCATTCTTCTTGACTGTAATTTTTTTTCTTGTTTTACAACATGATCACTTAAGTTGCTCGGGCTGCTCAGGCCACTGATGATATCATTTTTGCTTGCTTTTGATTTTACACCTTTCTGTATAACCTTTTGTCCTATCAGGAGAACTTGTAAAGGTTAAAAGTGTGACTTGCTTCTTTTGATATCTGCTTTCATTGAATCTCATCTTCATCGGCTTTTCTTGATAAGGATCTCACCTTTTCTTTGTCTCTGTTTGCATTCTGGAGTTGCTTGCTTGATATGGCATGATTAGCCCGACTGAGCCCTGCATCATATTCTCTGTTCTCTGCTGTAATGTGCTTTCACATTGTTTATGTCTCTTTGCACTTTCTCACTATTTATTTCTCTCCCGTGCAAAAAATGATCTCGGCGAGTGGATATACCCATAACAATGCTTATGTTATCTCATTGCAGCATTGCCAGTGATGGTGGACACTGTATCGCGGAAAATTCTGGAACATATAACTGAACATTGCCTCGTATGCTATGATGTTGGTATTCCCTGCGGTGCTCGACAAGCCTGTGACAATACCCTCTCACTGATTTTTCCTTTCCAGGCAAGTGATGTCTCCATCTTAAGCTTAAGTAGCAGTATACATGTCATGTAATCCTTTAGATGCAAATAAGGCATGCTGTAATCACAATCCGCACCTGGCTGTTTGAATTGTTATTTATTTGACTACAGTTGATTGTTTTGGAGTATTTTATTGAAAACAAAAAAGATATTTAACTTGGATTAGATTTCGTTAGGGCTTGATTAGTATAAGAAAGTAATACTAATAAAGTGTGAAGGTTGGAAAGCTATCAGGGAGTATATTGTATTGGATGGACGGAAAAGAGAATAAATTATGTGATCTATTTTCTGAGTCAGAACAAAAAAGGAAGCCGATTGATCTAACTTCTATTTGAGAAGAACTTGTGTTCCACAAACATAAATTCGGGCAATGCATCCAACACTTGAGTGAGTGGTGATGTGATTATTCCTAATATATAAGGTGTGTGTATGTGTGCAAATTAGGGTAATACACCTAACAAGTTAGTGGGTGGGGGTGTGGTTATTCCTAATATTAAACAATGTCTAACCGTTAGACCGTCTAGTACAAGTTTGTCATGTGGAGAAATAGATTAAGCATTTGGTGCCAAATCTGAATGGTGTCTGTTCATGTATCTCGCTTGCTGGTGAAGGTTGCGTAATGATGTCATGGAAACATTTCTTGATAAAAATGTTTGTAGATCATGACTGTTAAAATTTGAATCAAACAGGAAGGGGAGGTGGAAAAGTGCAAATCTTGTGAATTGGTATTCCACAAGAATTGCTTCAAGAAAATAGCTTCATGTCCTTGTGGCGCTCGGTTTAGGCCAGATAAAACAAATCAAAGTGCCAATGAGGGAAACCATGGTACTATCAGCACTTTGACCATACCGGGAGGAACCGAACCCAGCACTGGACTGCTTACTGGTTTATTTTCCATGGTGATACCGCGGAGGACTCAAAGTCTCAGAAGACAGCAGTCCAGACATGATACGGATATTGTAATGGGGTCATTACCCAATAACGCCCTCTGAAATTATTCTTTCAGGCGCCCGTCTTAAGAACTGGGGGTTGCCATTTTTGGGACACCGCCTGTTGTAAACAGCACTCCAGTTTTTCTGCTCATTCTTTTACTCTTGTACATGGGTGTGTAATTTATGATGTGTCAAGTTTCAATATATATCTTGTATCTGATTGTATTCTTTGTAACATAGTGTTGAACATGGAGGGCTTCATGTTGGATATTCCACTGTATAAACAAATAAACTATTCTTTGAAGATCGTATTTTTTTCTTTTAATTCTTTTTTTTTTTTCATTCGAATTGGAAGAAGAGTTGACTGTTACTTTTAAGAAGATTTACAGGTTGCCAATTTGTAGTAATTTGTATTTAATTTTGTAACTTGGTGATGCCGAAAAGGTTCTGTGAAGTCAAATTCTAAACTGAGAAATGGAAAATCGACGGTAGCCCGTTGATGAGCTGAGATATCCGTAACTAAAAGGTCACGGTTCCATTCTCCGTAATAGATAGAAGATTTGTGTTTCTCCGTATAGATACCTGAATTACTTGGCATTTCATTAGTTGTTAAATTATCGTTGTACCATTGTAACATTTGAAAAGTAAGAAGAAAAGAGCCTGCAGAGAAATTGACGGTATATTGCATCTCTTTTCATATCTATAATTAGGTACAAGTATGGCCTCAATCTAATGATTAACACTCCAGAATCTAAGAATTGCTGTACATCCTTCAAAATATATAGTTAAATATATTTAAATCAAGCTAGTTTATGAAATTCATGGATCATTTAGAATACTGCAGAAGGTATTGCAAAATAATTTGTATGCCTGATTTCCAGTCTCAATTGACAGAAGCTGTTCTTATTTTCCCTGTACAATTGCCATTATCGCGCCATAAGCGTTGAAGAGTGCCTCAGAACTTCACACTATGTTTGTTTCGCGAACCTGTAGGACTGAGGAAACCATTTTGACATCAAAGAGTGTTTTCCCTTCATTATCAGTAGGAAGATCCCATAACACGGAATGTGCATCAACCCGACAGTTGAATACCTGCATAATTTATACGTCGTATGCAATTGTCAGACTTGACGAAAAGGAGAAATGCAGTGTATTGAATGAATTAGATCAATGTACATACCATAGTGGAGAAAATGAAGATGACAAATCAAGAAAGGGATAAGGCCACCTGTTTCAGGAAACAAAAATTCAGGTTAACACTGAAGATAGCATTTTGCTTCACTAAATGGATCAGCAGCAAGATGAGCTTTTTACCAGATAGAAGTGCAAGCATGAACAACCCACTGGAACATGACATATACAGTTGTCCATAGGAAAAAGTACCCAATTCGAAACCAAGGAAACCGCTGAATTAGATAACAAAACAGTTAGAAGCTGAACATAAGAAGCATGAACAGTTACAGAAGCAAGAAGTGTCAAGTGTTTATGCTTTGCTTACCAACGAGTTCAATGCAGTTTCGCCTAGAAGAAATACAGCATTGATCGAGTGCATATTTACAATCAACTGCAGCAAAGTTCATACGCGATTTCGATTAGCCATACATGAGAAGAAACAAAATGTATAGAAGCAGATTATAATGCTGCAAATGTGATGAATACTTACAAAATTCAAATTGTAATCTCTGATGGCAAGAAACGGAACGATGATGAACCAAAAGACTGTATCTGTCAGCATCACAGCTCCTGCATTCATCTAAAGAAACAAAAGGTTTCCGAAAATTAGTTTAGCACGAACGAAAAGGAAAGAAAGGAAAAATTCTTTATATCAGCAATTTGTAGCCAAGTTTACCTGGAAAATGATTTGGAAAACATAGCCCCAGAATCCAGCAACCGGGCCAACAGGTTCACGATTTAGCGCCACGCCTTTCCTTCCACGCTCGGTGTCAAAATGCTGCGAATTAGCATCCCGATGGCTGTATTCGTAGCATCCGCGCATAGATAGCAATGATCCAAGCTGCAGAAATAATTCCAATGTTAACAGAAGTAGAAGATTTCAAATAACTATTAATCCAGTTAAAGTATCCGAAGTTAGCTCGTGGTATGAATGCGATTACTTACCCCGAAATAAATTGTAATCAGAGTAAATGTCCACCTGTTCAATACCATTACAAAACATAGAAACCAATACAGAATTAGAACAAAGACTGGCAAACTCATGAACATGTACACAACCAATTACCAGAAAAGGCGAAACACTTACTGAGTATAGAAGTAAAAAATGCTTCCTCCATCAACAATGACGTTAAGTGTGAGCATTAAAACGAGCACACAAAAGGCGAAAACTCTGAATGTGAGGAGCCAGCCGGGATGTATGCTTCCAAGACACGGCTTCCACACGTCATCTTCGTAAAGGAGACCCGGGGATTCTTCTTCTTCTTGTTGGTTACCTGAGCTTCCTTGAGAATTTCGCTTACCTTCGTTCTTAGATATAAGAACAGAGGCAAAGATTAAAGCCATCATAATCCATATGGAGCAGAGCAACACCCTCCAGTTCAGCCAGTATGCTGCTGTGGTTGTGTCTACTGTCATGGCTGGTTGCCATGATCTTGTAGATCCTGTTATGAATGTCAAGAAACTCATGATGATAACAATTCGACTCCTCGACTCAGTGTATAGAAATATCAGCTAATTTCTCGGTGTCTAAAGAATAAAAAGGTGGACTAATCTTGATAACAAGAATCAATGGAATGAAATGAATTAAAGAATGAGGGAGATTGAATAACAAAACAAGTCCAGAAACCAGAATAAAGAGAATGAATTATATGATCATGTAGATGAAGGACTAATTAATTAAATGAAGCATTGGAGGCCTTCAAATAGCATAGAACAGGAACAGGTGCAGCAAGATTGGAGAAATGTTGAGGTGGTATGAACATATTTAGTAAGTAATCTACGCGAAATCGCGTCCGAAAGTATGCAGGAGAGATTCCAAACTTTCAGTGAGCATTTACACAGAAAGATTGGAACAGGAAGATATATATGAATTGAAAATGAAAGATAGGAAAAGGAATGGCAGCAGCAAGGCAAGGTTCTTAATTGCAAGCAAAGAAAAGACTTTGAAGAATACTTACAGGGGAAACCAACACAAGTGCACTATGTGTTGATGCTTTGCTTGTTAGCTTTGCAGTGAAAAATTAAAATTAAATTAAAATTTGAAATATACAAAAATAAAAGAGAATAGAGAAAAGGGTTGGTGGTGCTTTGAGAACAAGTTTCTACTTTATTTTACTTTTATCATCCCAATAAGATCTTGGATTAATAGGGGACTATTAAAATTTTAAAACTATTTTTTATATGTCCTATGGTCACAACTCACAATCCATATATTCCATGCAATGCAGATATTAAAGAAAGATTCTTAAAGACATGTTAAAACTTAGGACATGTCAACTTTTATTGTACAGTGTAACAGCCTTGGAAAAAAAGTGGGGTCTATTACTGTTCTTGCTTATGTGGATTTTGGTCCTGGTCTGTTTTTCAGATGCTTTTTTTTTAAATTTTTTTTTAAATGACATGACACACATTTTATATGAGGATGTTATTGGAAGAATAAAGTGAATTGGCATAATATTTGAATTGAAGGAAAATTCAGGCAAGCTACATTGGGGTGTTTGAGAACATGTTCTTGCTAGTTATTCATGCTATTGTATTGTCTGCTCTAAATTTTCATATTCGTTCAAAAGCTCAAGTTATCTTCTTTTTCTTTCCCAATATTATCTCAATCTCAATAAAGAAACTAACTACTCTATCTGATTTAACATCACTCGAGATTTTCTTTTATTCTGCTCACAATTAGTGCTTGCCAGTATACTAACTTCCCGAAATCCATTCTGTAAACACATTCACATTGAAGTTAAATTTAAGATAATGAAGCACCGATCAATTGGTAAGACAATTTTAACACAGTTAACGTTTATATTTTCATGTAAAGTTTGAATAACGGGTTCATACCGTCCAATCTAACTTAGCCGTATCTATATACTACTAGAAAACTTATTCTTTACCAATAAACAATCCGCAATACGCAACAGAGAATATCAAGATATCAGTATGTTTGGAGCTAAATTAGTTGTTATGGTACGACTAATTTAGAGAGTACTTTCCCTCTTATGTCTTAATCACTATTTCACCTCTCCGTTTTAATCACATATCTCATCATTTTAACCATTTTTCCTTCCTCTAAATTAGTCACTATTCACGTATACCTTCTCTCCCTGAATCAGCCTCTTAAAATTAGTTCCAAACAGTTCGTAGGTTGTTGGCTATCGTTATTGTTTACTAGCAAATTAATCTAATAATCATTAACCAACATATCTTTATTTAGCATGACGTCATTACAGGCTCATAAACACGTTTAAACCTTGAAACGCCACAAAACAGTTTAGAATAACAAAGAAGGGCAGAAGGCAAGATAAAAAGTGTTAAAACATCGATAAAAAAAACTTGTCGACCTTGAATAATAGAATCATGTTCATGTAATGTTTCTATCAAGAAACAAGAAAGTTTTTGAACTAAGATACTATTATTAGCATTAGCGCCAAGATATGTACTATTATTACTACTACTCTGGTAAGTTGGTTAAAAAACATATTGGAGTTGGGACCCATCATTTTGTTTTGCTCGGGTACCCTGTTTTGCTTTTATCCAAGGCCATGTTTGGTCAAAACATACTACTACCATCTCTCGACACATCGGCCACGCAATTTCGAAAGGTGGTCCAACTTGACTTGTATTGACCAAAAAACAAACCACTATTCTCTCGATCTCATATCATTTAACAAGTTCTTTCCCTTTATTCAAGAGATCGCTTACTATCTTCAATTACTTTTTATCAAACTATAACACACTACTACTAACACTTGTAATTCCCCAAAACGTTTAGAAAGTAAAAACTATTCGTAGTAGTTAAATTGAAAAATAAAGTAGTCAATTTAATCTTTCAATACATGTGTTTGACGCGATCTAATTAGTTACTATCAAGTGATTCCAATTTATTTGGCAAAAACAAAATGATTTTTTACTTTAATCAATCTGTTTGGTGAACGCCGATTAAGAGACCGGTCTTAAACGTTACTCTATGTAACTTTTCAAACTGAATCAATTTATCCGTTCCTTTTCTCAAGTCATACATATACATGTCTTTAATATTTAGCAATCATTTTACATTCCCAACCATTAAAAAGTAAACATAAAAAAATAAAATAAAGATTACTTTTTCACCAAATTGTGTATTTAGTGAACGAAATGACAACAAAATATATGCATAGGCAAAACTATGAGTCACACTTCCTTTCTAAGCACGCCAAAAACAATGAATTTTGCATGTAAGAGTTTGTGCATATATGAACTTTGTTCTCTTTCAAAGTAATCAATCCATTGAAAAACTTTTCTTCTCGCCGTAAAAGAAGCGTGTTTAGACACATAATACTACTACTACTAGTACTATAAATTTGTATAAATCGAGTAATATAACACCGACAATTAATGAACTAAGGATCTGAGCATAAAAAATGGCAGTCAAAATGCAAAATGTCAGGAAAGAATGTGAAATGGTTTTATTAATACTACTAACAGATTAATTAGTTAATGACAGTTATTGAACACCAGCTAGCAAATGTGGTGTGTAGGGAATATTTAGACAGGTTCGAATGTGATGTGAAATGTAATTTAACACGTAGAAGCACAATAATTTCTTCACAATTTAATGAATTGTCAACGCGTGAACCCTAAGTTAAGCGCCCTTACGCGATAGGCTCCTACGCACGCAACAACACTAATTCCCTCAAGTCTCAAACACTCCATTTATTACCTACTGGCTGCCTAGTTTTCGTTCTCGTACTTAATCACATCAAGTGAGCTCGAGAATTTATCCGGTGCGGACTCATTAAATAAAGGATGAAATTCGCAAATTACTTGAAGAAAATGGAATTGTTCTACTGGAAAGTGCTTCATGAGAAATGTGGCAGGATTTTCATAACGAATGATTACAAAATTGAATAAAATTGAATAACGAATGATTACTCAGAAAAAAAATTGATGAAAATTATTTTATTGATTAAAATGAACAAAAAAGTCTTGAACAAAATTCACATTGACTCTCATTAAATTGGCCATGTGACGTGACTATGGAATGTGGATGCCTGATCCACAAACATGCAACAACTCACGTCGTACAGCATGAGAAGAAATTTAGGGAAAAATTGTATTGTAATAATTAATTAATTAATTGTTTGTTCAATGATTTAGCATGTCATGGAGCAGCTCTTATATGTAATTGTCAGAAAGTGGACTAATCGTGAGATATTAAAATATAATTTTTTAAGTAAATTTCACAAAATATAATTTTATTATAAGGTAACGTTGGAATCAATACTGTATTATAAGTCTAATTTAACACATAATTTAGCATAATATAAAACACTCAAGGATATGTATTGATTTTGAAATATATTATCAAATATATATATAACAAATTAAGTCATCGATCCAATAGTGCAAGTTTTAGTTAAATTTAAAGCACAATGGCGGATCGTCTCAGGTGTCTAAAAGCGTGAGAAGGGGCTCGGATAGGGAAGATTTAATGTGATCTTGTGCAAGACAAACATAGATGATAGATCATATGGGGAAAAAAATGAAAAAGCAGAATAATAATGCCTTAATCAGCTTTGCTTCCGCAAAATGAGAGTATAAAAGTTAGTAATGATTGGGCCTAGATCTAGTTCAAAAACTGTTCTTGGTTGCTCAATCGTGGGCTTTCTGGGTTTTAGCCCTTTCCAATCATAACCCAATCACAGTGCTGTCAGATTTATACGGTTCATAAAACTTACATTGGCAGGACATATCATTAGCTGTTTTTTGTTAAGTTGATTGCTGGTTTTGTTTGATAAAAAGAAAGATCAAGTTTTGGGTTAAAAAGCATGAATAGCATGTAGCAGCATCTCAAGTCTTACTCACGCTATCTACATGCATGAGAAACATGGAGTAGACCAGGTAAGAAAGGCATGAACCAAAGGAGATGCCAGAAAGATAGAAACCACAACTATGTCACTAACACTCAACTCCCAACTCAATGCCACTGCAAATTAAGGAACTTATTTATTCCATGAGTGTTTCTGTTACGCATTCCAGGTGAAACAATAAGAACACAAAAATGTCGACTGGAGAGTCACCTTGTTTGAGGTAAAACAAGTCACTTACAGGAGGATTTAGTTCATGTGCCTAAAATATCACTACAACATATAGAAACCAACGAGTCACAAACAAGAACCTAATGGCCGGGATGCAAGAAAGAAATCACAGGTATTCTGCTAAATCTTAGGGAAACATACTCCGCAGACAAAGGTAATACACGAACAGGCACAAGAAATATAGTATAATGGAACAAGTCAAGAAAAGTGATAGAGCACACCTAATGCCTTGAGAAATTTCTGCCACATAGTTAGGACCGACTTAGCTCCTGAAAATTTCGAGAAATGAAGAGAATAAGTGAAATATGTATGCCTGTATGTCACAAGCTAAATAGTGTGAGATGAAACAACTTACGTTCTTCAGTTACTTTAGATACGGAATATGTGTCCAGCTAATCTTCGTGGCTTTATATAGTTGAACTATATTTGGAGAATCCGTAGACGTCTTGTTACCAAAACAAACTTCGCAACAAATGAGAAATGACACCTTTCACATGTTCCCTACAATGCCCTTCTCTTCAGCCTGATCTCAGCTCTTTTTGTTTTTCTGAACTGTGCAAGCCATCTCTCATGAGAAGTTTAGAATTAGAAGGTCACCTGTTTCATCAGTTCATGCCAAACAAAAAGCATTTACATCTATGAATGGCTTATAGTCACACTATAAAGAGGTTATTGCTGCCACCTACACATTTCTACTTTACTAAATTTCTGGGGTATGGCACCAAAATCAACCAGTTCTTTACCTACACATGTTCTCATTGTATTCTATCTGAACTGAATTCTTCATAGAGGAAATATGAGAACATATAAAAACCTTGAACCAGCACGGGAATATGAAAATATACAGCAAACTTAGATGTAATATACATCATATCCTGTGTCATAAACTATTCTGTAAAATAGCACAGGTACATATTGTGTCGTATAGTAGTTCTTACAATAGCCAAAGTACAATGTTCAGATGGTCTGTGTGTGTGTGTGTGTGGTGTGTGTTGGGGGGGGGGGGGGGGGGTAGCCCACGAAACTGGAACATAAAGCATGAACGGAAACATTTTAGAAACAAGCCACAAGCAGCAACTATTTAAAAAAATTAATTCTTAGGAATACATAGTTGATTACACAAATATACTAGTAATATTAGTGATGCATGGAAGACATATACCACAAAACAGAAGAATCGACAAGTAATATTATGGGATTTCTTATAAACAGTGGCAAAGTATATATCAAATTGATTTGTTGTTCCAGCTTTTGTCAGTAATGTTATTTCTGAGTTCAAGAACCTAAGCTTTGCTTAAGCAAGGCATACTATACGATCAAAATTGACAAGAAGAACTTTGAAGTTCTGACTCCTACTTTGAAAGTTAATGCTCCCCACCTTTGACAATGCACGGTACTTGTTTATACTACCTTAGCTGCAATGGGGAATCAACAGGATGACTGGGAAGTCCAGTGAAGCGAAAATGCAACCCTAAATGAAAGCTCTGTGTGAAAAAAAGGAAGAACCAAACTCAGCATCAAATCAATCATTACCTAAAAGAATGTTCTCCCCCCACCCCATATAAGATGTACACCAGTCAAATTTTCTCATTCCGAACATTAAGATGAGCATTGTAAACAATAACGTAAAGAACCCAAAGTCTTGATGAAGTTACACCACAGCATTAAACATTCAATGCAATATGATGTTTAAACACCACAAAATCCATATCATAGAGATAATTTAACTATGTTCTTACAGGAAAACAAATTGATTAATTGAAATTTTGAACCTCTTGAAGCATTCTTAACCTTGCTTCCTTCGAGAAGACAGAGAGACAATCAGACAAGAAGTGAAGTCTCTCTTGCAGCATAAATCTACATGGGCAATTGGATACTACTTTGTACTCCTCTTACAGTGGGGATCTGACTGAACAGTCTTCTTTTTCATTTGTCTATAAGTACCCAATGGCTTCCTCCCGCATTGGAACAATGGAAAATAACTGATTATGGTACCAGAAGCATTAGCATCCAATGTCAGTGTTAAGTTCCCATAAGATGCTGTCTAGCTTTTCTCACAGTCTTCTGCTTCAGTTTAACCTTCACGTTAATGCCTCCTTTTATAACGGAGTTGAGCACAATTTGAAGCTTCCCCTCTAATTTCTCCCCTTTTCTTGGAGTATACCACATTATGAATATCATCAGCCAACGCCTTCTGAGCCAACACTTCTCCAACAGCAGCACAAGCATTTCTATTCTTAGTCGAACTCAAATCGAATTTCATGTCTTTCGAAATAGAATGGGACACCGCAACAACATTGCTAGTGGCACGGTGAATGATGCTTGCACGTACAGAACCCTTTGATATATAAATATCCAAGCAAAATGGTTCATGATACGCAGCTGTTTGCTGATTGAAGGTGAGAGTCCTCTGCTTCTTTTCAATACACAAATCTCCTACTGTATGAAGCCCCAACATTGAGTTCACATGCTTTGCACGTCCCAGCGGCGCAGCCACTTTACAATCTTTAACCTTCTTTGTTTCTCTCTGGTCATCCGAAACTTTCTCCACCTGAGAAACCGATTTACAAGTTGGATTTTCCTTTTTCTTATCCTTGCTCTGTTTCCCAGTTTTCTCATTCTTGCCATTTCTCCTCCTGCGAAAATCAAACGTATACTCTTCATACTCCTTTGAGTCCTTATCAATCTTATAAAACAAGTTCCTGCGAATTCTCATATCCTCAATCTCATCAAAATCAGGGTTCACTTCATTTCTAATAATAGGACCGGCCTCTGACTTAAAGTCATCATCAAAATCTACTTGTTCCTTCGAATTCGGATTTATACTAGAACCATTGCCTCTACAAACATCTAATAAACCCGACGACACACGCCAAGCTTCATCATCCATCACTTGAACTTTGCAATCTTTTAACCAGTCTGCATTTCCTTTATTTTCCGGAAATAAGGGCGATAGGTGCAACCTGTTAGCAACTGAGTAAGCCTTATCTCGGCCATGAAACAGACAAGCTTTTGATAAAGAAACTCCACTACATTTCAACCAAGAATTCAAAATCACAGTTGATGTTAAGACGGTAACTCTATTAAGTATTGCACGTGACATTTCGATGGTCAAAACTTGCAGTCTTGAATGGTTGTTCGTTTTTTCAGTGGGGCATTATGTCGAACAGCTGGTGTGCAAGTGAAATTCCCAGCGGCAACATTCCCATCCTCAGAAAGAAAAGCTACAGCCAGAACATCAAAAGAACAATGAGTGCTACAGAGCTTGCCGTACGCAGCAATTCTTCATAGATCTTGTCCTGTACCTAAGGGTGATGTTAAGGTAACCAAGAATAAGTTTTCTCAGGGCAAGGAAGGTGGTGGTTAGGGCAGAACTTGAAAATTGAGTAAATCGTTGATTTCTTTCTAGGCAAAATATCGTTTCCTCCCCTAAGTTTGCATGTTCGTGTAATTTCCCCTAAACTTTTTCCATTTGAGACTTGCCCCTGAATCTTTACATGGAGTACGACTTTCCCATTTTAAATGTTTTATGTATCACACCTCTTTGAAGTTGAACAGAGCTTGTGTTACAAATGCGAATGGAACGCACTTAAGTGGAGCACATCGCTTCCCCTATAAAAGTTCAGGGGGCAAGTCGGAAGACTTGCAACCGAATAAAGTTTAAAGGGCAAACTGCTGCAAATTTCAGGGGATAAAATTATTACTTTCCCTTGTTTCTAATTGAAATGATCGAAACTTAATCATCTCTGCACAATTAAATTCATATTTATTAGTTATTTTTTATATTATGTCAGTTGAAAAAGAATTTAGATCGGAGCTGGCTGAGCTCCGATCGGAGCTTTGGTACCGGATTGTTTCCGGTACCTGAGCTTTAGAGAAGAAGAAGATAATGTTTTGTTATAATATGTATTTTATTTTTATTGTATCATTTTATTTAGTTTTTTTTTAAAAGTTTTAAAATTTATTTTTATTTTAAATCCTAAAGAATGTTTGGACGCTAAGAAATTCAATATTGGAAAAATAGGTTGGTCTACATTTTGGACTAAAATCTAATTGCAAAACTAAATTGGTCCTTTTTGTTATTAGAAACGTTAATATGGTACTTAAAAAAAAGTGGACCCTAGATATTATTACACACTCGATTCGAATTTTTGAAACTTATATTTGGCGCGTATTACACGAGTTAGGGATTTATGCATTCATCCCCACCAGAGAGTGGTAACTACAATAGACATTTGTTATTGGAAATGTAATGACTTGTGCTAGGTTGTATGACTATTAGCATGTGTCTCGTGATCATTCCATGTTTCCATTAAATTTCTTGGTTGTGTTTCTTAATTGGTTGCTTTGATGATTTGGATCGAAATCAATTCATTAGGGCCAGCGGCCAGACTCACATTCAAACGGCCTGAGGCGGGCCATCACCACGCACAGAGAACACGAGGAACTGATCCAATCCAATCCAGTCCAGTTCCAGTCCATCAACGTTGTTTGCTAATATTTTTTAATATAATAATAATAAATTAATAATAATAGTCAGTCACGTAGATCACGATCCACCACCAGAGCTATGCGTGTATGTGTGTATGTACATTATTATTAGTAGTCGTCGTCATTTCATTTCATTTGGCAGCTGTTGTGCGGTGTGACGAGATTCTTTGAATCAACAACAAAATAGCAAGCTACGTACCAAATGTGCAATTCAGTTAGTTTTCGGTGACTGCAATTCGAACTTATCCACACACGCAGACCGAATTGTTAAAAAACGAATCGGATAGTGTATCAAATCCGCTACTCAAATGTAAATTTGTAAATAAATCTTTGAAGATCTCATTTCCAATGAGGTCTAGCTCAATTGGTTAGACTGAGGTGTCATGACACTAGAGGTCATAGGGTTCAATTCTCGCCAAGTGCGGGATTATTTATAGTTTATTACTGTCATTTGTAATGCTACTTGTGACATTGTAATAGTTTGACTATTAAAAAAAATTGGAATTCACGAATCAGTGAAACACTAATCCGTGAGTAGAGATAATGGTTAGGTCGGCAAGGAGAAGAAACAAACTCGACTAAAATAAAAAAATAAAGCAACTTAGGCGGTATCTACACATATTAGGATTTGTGTCATCATCTAACGAATATCAACTTGGTGTTTGTTCATCAAAACGAACTAATAGCTGATAAAGTAACCAGTAACTAATCGGTCACCTTATTTTTTATAAGCTACATATGGATCAGTTCTCAAAGCAGTCACCTTATTAACATTTACCAAACAAACTTATTTAATCAAATGGTCACATAAGGTAATCTTTTCACATTATAAGGTGATGACAAACACGTACTTAATTTATTAAATCTTGGTATTACAAAATAAACTAATAAACCTTTATATGGAGTTCGGACATAATCTAAGAAAATATTTAAATCTATGACAACTGATGAAAAAGACTCCTACAATATATATAATCTATTTACCTTTATCTAAACCAAACCAAAGTAAATACTATACCATAGATTTTCACTTTCATTTCATTTGCATCGGTTCCCAATTAAATCTTTCCTAAAGACTCTTTTTAAGTTTTAAGATCACTCCTACCGGTATGGGAACTAATGTGATTTTAAATTTAAAAGCCTCAAAATAAACTTCTTCCAATAGTTGAAAGTTTAATTTGAACTTTTCTGGGTTTCATTATGACATTATTACTCCATTAACCAATTAAATAAACAAGAAATTATAAATCATTAATAATTAATATGGAACTAAAATAAAGGTGAAGATTGAAGGTAAAAAGTACAAGATGGAAAACCAGTAACCGAAGCAACATGATGAAGAAGAGAAGGAAAGAAATGGTAAAAGGACAGCTGACAAAGCAGGCAAAAAAAATTACCGGTTGGAAAAAACGAAAAGAAAGCTGACAGAACCAAACAACAAGGCAAAAAAGAAAAAGAAAACAAAAAATGGAGAAGATTTCTTCAACAGCAACGAGGAGAGGCCTAATTGACGAATGGAATCATTTTCTCCATAACAGACACAACCAACAAACAACAACTCTTCTCCTTCATTCCACCACCACCACCATCACCTTACACCACCACCCACTTTCATTATTATTGCCATTATTCCTCCTTATTCCTCCTTATTCTTATCTCTACTTACTTTCTTTCTCTCTCTCTTCTTTTATTGTTTATTTTTGCCCATCTTATTGTTTCCCTTCAAACCCAAGTTATTATTATTATTATTATTATTTTACATATAGTATATAAAAACATATTGGAACGTTCTTTCTCGGTTTCCTCTCTTATTTTCAGTTTTGGTGATCTCTAGCTGAGCTGGTTGATTCATTTGATTCTAGGTGAGTTTCTGATTTCTGTTTAAATTTCTGGGTTCCTGTTGATTGATTATTGTGTTAATTATGCTGTGAATCTTGCTGTCTATTTTAATGGTACAAGGCATGATGTTATATTGATTTGCTTTTTTTATTTTATTTTATGGTCTACTCTACTTTCTTGTTTTTATGGGCTACTATTTCTTGATCATCTGTTGATCGGATGCAATCCATTAGTCCCACACCAGTAGGTTTGATTTTGTCTCGTTTGATTGGAATCTTGATCATTTTTATGGTCTACTTTTCTGTCAATTTGATTTGTATGATCGATGTGTAACTGCTAGATTGAGTCAATTCGTTATCAATCATCAAGATTGATCTGTATCTAACTTTTGTGAATCGGTCTGAATCTAATATGATTTTCAGGAAGATGCTGGGAGGAGGAGGAGGAGGAGGAGCTAATGGCAACACAATATTTCCTGGTTTTGTTGAGGAAAATCGTGTACACTACGATATCAATACCTTGCCTCAGCTACAATTATTTGGGCATGGTGAGTATTTTTTCTTTACCTGGTGATCATTTTGTTTATTTTGGGCTTGATTCTTTCATTTGAGCTGTTAAGTGGATGCCAATGTTTACATGTAAATCGAACAATGATGTATTGGTGTAATTAGCGACGTTATGTTTATGTAGCGTATACCCTATGTGAGTTATTGCGGTGTTCTCTGGTTCCTTTGTTTGTTTCTTGGTAGTTTGTATGCACTAGGAACACTTACCAGACATTCCTCTAACTTCATTGGCTTCTAATGATACTCATGACTATGCTATAAGGGGAACATCGATCATTTTTTGGGTAAATAGGCACCGATGCGTACACAGTTTTACAAATGCCTGGCACTTTGCACACCGGAAGGCAAAAGGTTTGCATTAGCAAATGTAGTGGAAAAGAGTGAACTGAAAATTTACGTTGGCATTTTGAAAATGACCTTCTGTTTTTGAATTTTTTTGCCGCGTTAACTCTATTATTTCCTTTGGATCATTTATTACCTTTTCAAACGTTTATGGCAATAATGATGACGGGCCTAATAGAGATGGACATTTGAATTTTAAAAGATCATAAGATAATACATTGGTTGAATCTTCAGAGATATATTCCTTCTAAGGAGTAGTTCCCTCTATTACTCTATATAATCCTACTTTTGGTTAAAAACACTTGCAGATTTGAATCAGTGTAATGCTGGCATCGGCACCACCAACTATTTGGAACACGAGCAGGCAGGGCCTGTTAACCGCCCTATGAAAAGAGCTAGAGAAGGTGAAGCTACTGTAACACAGCAAAAGCTTCACATGTCGTTGAACAACAACAATGGTTGGTTGGGCGAAGCTGGTAATAGAACACTTTTAAATCCAAATCCTGTATCAACTGGGCTCAGACTTTCTTGTGATGAAGATGAGCCTGGTTCTTCTATTTCTTCTGCGAGTGAGAATATGAGGAAAGTCCTCCCTTGTGCTCTGTCACTCAGTAACACTGTGAAAATGGAGATGGATCGTCAAAATGAAGAATTTGGCCGTTATATCAAACTTCAGGTACGACTGTGAAGTAATACATTCATTGATCAACATTTTGAAATCTTCACACTAGGTAAAAATTTGAATTGAGAGACATGGTTTTGGTAAACGTAACAAATCCTCTTTTTCTTGTTTCCGGTTACCTTAAATATGGACAAAAAACGGAGATATTTTGAGGTTACTAATGGAAACATAAGAAAACTTAACTGATGAACATTTCTACTTCATTTTGTTATGATACTCATCTTACAGAAGTTTCTTTTGATGAGGCTAATCGGTATAACATTACTTAATTGTAAGTTATTGCATTTTACTCTCACAATGAATACGATGGTAAAATATATGTGTAATTTTCTTTCATACTGTGAAATTTGATGCATCACATCTGATATACCATGAGAACCAAACTTCTTTAGTTCAAATTCTCTATTGAGGTCTATCCTTTAATTCATGCTGGGCATATTGCATTGTTTTTTGTTTCTTTTCATACATGTCCTGAGAATCCATTTCGACATGAACAGGAAGAGAGTATGCTGAAGGGTGTTCGGGAACTAAGTCAAAGACATACGGTTTCTTTAATAAACAGCCTAGAAAAAGAAGTCAACAAGAAATTGCAAGACAAAGAGCTTGAAATTTTTAACATGAACCGCAAGAACAAGGAGTTGGGAGATAAAATAAATCAGGTCGCTGCAGAAGCTCAGTCGTGGCACTACAGAGCGAAGTACAATGAATCAGTAGTAAACACTCTAAAAAGTAATATTCAGCAGCTCATGGCTCAAGGCGCAGGTCAAGCTCGTGAAGGCTCTGGGGATACCAGCGAGGTAGATGATGCAGTGTCTGGCACAAATAATCACGGGCTTATTGGTGGTTCGGGCAATCAACAGCAGAAATGCAGAGGCTGCAAGGTTAAACAAGCTTCTGTTTTGTTGTTGCCCTGCAGGCACTTGTGTCTTTGTACAGATTGCGAAGGTTTCATCGACATTTGCCCGATATGTCAGGTAATGAAGAATGCAAGTGTTCATGTGTACATGTAATAGTGGAACGAGTGTGCATTTGCTTGCAATCTTCACTGCCGGCCCCCTTCCTATAATATATGGGCATTATACGGTGTGACACTGTGTTTTAAAAAGTGTTTGTGTAGATGATGATACCGTGAGTTTAAATTATCTGGAGTTTTCACCATCTGTTGTGTTGATCTGTCTGTTGGTATATTATTACCGCATTAGCAGATTTTCTTTTTTGCAATTGCGAATACAAGTCTTATTTTGACAGTAACTGCAGTGGTGGCAAAATTATTGGCGTACAATATTTAGAGCGCAACCACATTGAGTTGAAGAATTAAGAGTGAGTGGGTGGGGTAACTAAATTATGTTACCTGTTCTTATAGACTGGGCTTGCACCTACTCTGACTTATATTTCTGTCCTGGCTGGGTTAATTAATTTGAGTGGTGGTGGTGGTGCAACCGTCCAAGGGTATATAGGTTGTTGAGCTATCTAAATGATAAGAGATGTTATTTGCCCCCGGATTTTATTTTCATTTTACGAATGGTGATGGATGAGTCGACCTGGTTAGGTAATAATTTTCCTTATTGGAGTGCCTTTAGAGGGCTAATATATACCCATATGTGTCGATCCTGATAATTGTTTCGGTTAATGTAAGTTGGGCTTTTTTATTCTCAGATCGGGTTTGTACCGACCTGAACTTAGGTTTTCATTGGATGACTGACATGTGGCACATAATTCAATCCGGTTCATCCTTTTAGGCTCAAAGTCATTTTTAGTTATAATTTTTAGTACGATCGATTATAATTATATTTTGTAATATAGAAAAATTATTAGTTGACTGTAATGCCCTTTCTAATAGAATTATTTTTATTAAATAAATAATTTCAATTCATATAAAATCACATATATATAACTCTTTATTAATTACCTCTTAATCACAAAACAACGAAATACCAAATTCATTACTTACAAATGATTTTCTTTTTTATCTTCCGAATATGCTTGAGTTTTTCATTACAAATTCATTTGATATAATTAACTACAAATGCTTTTGTTTACATTCTATTTTTGAAAACGGAGCCAGCAGCCTATAAACTTCAGAGTTTAATTAGATCAATTCCTGCGGAGAAACCAATTCTCATGAAGCACCCTAACCATAATTCAATGGACTCTAGCAAAATTTGCTGCTTCAGTTCGGATAAACGGAAGCAGAAAGGTTAATTACTTAATTCTTTTTTTTAATCGATTTGAACTGGGCTTGTAAAACATCTGAGAAGGGTTATTTAAGAGATGATGACAACAAACTAGATAAAATTTGATGATCAAGAAGACAAATTAAGCAAGAGAGATGAGAAGAAATTGGAGACGGATGATGATGTTTAATTACTAGTTTGTTTGATTTCATTTGGGAAGAAAAACTCGTTTGGTTTCAGTAAATAATATAATAGCGGTATTCTTAATTTAGTAATCGGGTTAGAATTGTAACTTGTTATTTATAATTAATAATATAAATAATTACAATATTTTTTTTTTAAAATTAAGATCGTACCAGTGACACATGTCAACCATCTAATTGAGACCTATGTTTGGGTCGGTTCGAAGCCGACCTGAAAATAGAAAAACCCATGTAAGTTGGGCTTTTCTTAGGTCAGGTTCGAATCAACCTAAACATAGGTCTCCATTAAATGATTGTCTTGTGTCATTGGTACGTTCTTTTTCTTTTTAAATTTTTTATTATAATCTTGTATATTGTTAATATTGTTAATTACAAATAACAATGTACAATTCTAACCCCAATGTTAAATTACGATATTACTATTATATTAATTATACAAAATTAAAACAAACTAACATCACACCTTCACACATAAACTAAAAAGACTCCGTGTAATACCTCTCATCCTCCATCGTCATCAACCATCAACAAGTTCTTTCTCATCTCTCTTGCTTAATTTTTATTCTTAATCAATTTTATCAAACTTGTTGTACATCTCTTAATCACCCTTTTTAATAATGGTTTGACAAATTAATCCTAACGGAATTGAATCACACAATCGTACTATATGTTAAAGTTGCAGAAAAGCCTTCAAATTGTATAATTTCATCTTCAAATAGCAAAAAAAAAAAAAAAAAGAGATTGATGGAATTAACGTTATGATTTCTTGCTTCAATTTGTCCGAACTAAAGTTATGAATGTTAATGGAAAAATTTATACATTAATGGAATTAACGTTAGGGTTCATCTTGAGAATTGGGGTCTCCTACAAGAATTTACATGAAGTTTATAAGCTTTCAGTTTCCAAAATAAGAATGCAAAGAAAAAGCACTTGTAATTAGATCAAGAATTTGAAAGCACAAGTAAAATCATGGCAATCATAAAATCAAATGAAAAGCAATTGTATATGGGACGATACAACCAACGTTGTGTGTTGTGTTCAATCAAATTGAATAATGAATTTGTTTATTTGATTATGTAGTTTGTTCCGTGATTGAGAGATAAATAATTAGTAATAATTAAGGGTTATATATGATTTTATATGAACTCAAATTTCAAATTGTTTGTTAAATATGTATTTAATAAAACACAATTATATTAGAAGGACAATCAACCTATATGTTTTGGGAATTTTTAATTATTAAAAAGTAATATTATAATCAATTGTACTAAAAATTTATAATAAAAATGGCTTCGAACCTAAATTGATGGATTGGATTGAATTATGCGCCACATGTCAATCATCCAATGAAGACCTATGTTCAGGTCGGTACGAAGAAGCCGATCTAAGAATAGAAATTCCCATGGAAGTTTTCATAAAGTATAGTAAAAGGTTGATCAAATTCTCCTATTCATTTTAAATTTGATTAGTGGTTTTTTCTTTTACTATATGTAAATCAATGCAGATTCATTCCGTTTAATTTTTTTTCAAATAAGTCACACAGTACTTTAATCGAAGGAATACTCGATAAAATGAGAATCAAGTTGATCGTATAATGGCAGCAAAAGTAATTACATCTAGTCTGAACTTTAATTATGTGATTGATGGGTCAAGTTTTCCCCTTAGGACAGTTGACACATGCTTCAAGATGACGAGACAGACTACTCTACTTCCTTCTCAAATCATACCATCTTCAACAATCTTCAATCTCACAACGTTTCTTGGAGAGAGCTCTCGAGGGACTCACACATACGGTCCCTCAGGTTCAAAGAGACTTCTGTAACACTCTTGGCACCTTCCTCTGGTCTACGCTTCGTACCTATGGCTGGACTAGTGTTTGGGACCTCTGGAGCAATACTCGGGCTCCTGAGTCATGAAGCTTATACAAAATTGGGGGATGGTGGGTCAGTGATGTAAGATCGGTTTGACGCCGTATGGTCAACCGGTGTAGAGACTTCACTCAAAGGAGGTTAAACATCTTCCTTCTATATCACAATGTGCGTGCACACCAGTTATTATCATTAGCTATCACTTACCTTTCTCTTTGGGATCTGTGCTCTTTATATAAACATTGTTTCCTCTTAAGTCGGTCCACTGAGAAGGTAAGTGTAAATTTCAAAATGTACCACCTAGTGGTACTAGTCCCAACGTTGATATTAATGCGTTTGGCCCCAAGTCCCAGTTGAGGTAGATTCTTGTTTTTGCTAGAACACGCATGTTCATTGTCATTGTCGGAGTGCGTACGTTCTCAGGACTCTTCCCCCGGACTAAGGCCCGTCCACGGGAGGTAATATGTGAGCCTACTTATGTTGTGAATCATAACTTACGGAAGTATGTACTTGGGTGACGTTATCACGGAATTAGACATATTTTAGTATCGTAATTATATAATTTCTATCATTTCTAACTTTAGTTGTGGTCCCTCGACTGAAACTAGTTTTCTTCATCTTCTCTATGATGTGGAGAAATCATATCATTTTGAATTAATAACGCAATAAACTAGCTCTATGAACCGTAGAAAAGGAGCAAGTCTATAATGCGACTAGGTGCATAAAATTAAGCGAATTAGCAGTCAAATTGGTTTTGTATGCTCATAAATTTCAAACCAAGACTCCCGGCCTTGCTAGACTTCGTTCGGGTATGAAATACGTACCTGATATTTGAGATTGGTAGTGTGATGGTTCACATTTCCACCTCTAAGTTATTTGGAATTTGTTACTTTAGGACCACCACCACCACATCTGCATATAGAAACTCTTGCAAACGTACCCCACACATACACATCCCCAACCAACCCACTCAAATAATTCCAAATACTATATAGTATAGTTAGTAGTGTAGTAAATATTTCTGATTTCACAACTATTAAATTTTCATCAATGAGAGCTGATTCAAATTCCAAATGTACAATACGGGTAAATTATTTATGATTTAATCACACTACAATAATACCGCTAATTCATTACTCCATCTGTCTCACAAAACTTTACCCAATTTTTTAAAAGGGAAGCTACCACACACATTAAAAACATTATTTTGTACACTATATTAAAACTTTGTCACTATTTTATACTTTAAAAACTCCATTTCAATTAAAATATTAACATACCCCACTAATTTTATACTACTTTATTGTTTCTTCTTAAACTACGCGCTAACCCTAATGGGTAATGTTTTGTGAGACGGAGAGAGTAACTTTAACAATCTGAGTGTCTGACCTGCTTACTTCTATACCGAAATCAAGTTTCTCGTTAATTCAATAACGTGGTAATGGAACACCTGTTATAACGAAATTTTCCATTGTTGAAGATTCCGCTTTAAGATGTCACAAATCATATACGCTCGTGATTCACTCCTTTTGGATCTTCTTCATCATCTCATCCAAAATCCAAAATTAATGGAGTAACTAAAAATATGAGTCAAAGGTCACTATCCATTTTTCCTATATACTCTAATAATAAATTAGGATAGTGTAGCTTGACTCATTGGATTTTGGGTTGAACCTGGACCCAATATCAACCCAATTACATTTTGTCTCAATTAAAAAATTCGATTTAATTCCTACAGAATATCCCCTGTTTTTTATATATACACACAACACAAACGTAAAGACGCCTTTCTCTGACTCTCCTCGTTCTTACAGTTACGTTCCGCCATTGACGGGCGAGCTTCCAAACCTCAACCCATATATACATACACACATACAAACATAACTTACAACCCATCTTCTGTAATTCTTTTCTTTCATTAAAAAAAATGCAGGGCTCTGCTATTTCATTTGCGCCTTCTTATTCCCTTTCTGTAAAACCTCGCAAGTTCCCCGTCCATAGATTCAAATTCAATCCTTCTGTTGTTATTCCAGGAAATGTATCTGTTGAGTATTCTTCGAAAACAACAAGAATCTGCCGGCCTATTTGTTGCAGCTCGTTCAGTCCTGGCAGGTGGATTTCTTCTACGCCTAAGCCTGAAAATGACGATAAGTTAACTGCTCAGGCAGCAGCAGCAGTGGTGCATAGCGCAGACGAGAGCCCGAAATCGAATAACTTTGCTGATAAGTTGGTGCTCGCCACGCTTTTCGGGTTATGGATTCTCTTTAACATCTACTTCAATATTTACAATAAGCAGGTACATATGTTTCGGACTCTAAATTTGGAAATGATAGTTTAAGTTATGTACCTATTAGTCGAATTTAATATAAGTGGATTAGTTTCGCATCTCTTCATTAGTTTCGAGCCGGCGGATGAGATGGAATTCGTTCATCTTATAAGAACCTTGACAGAGCCAGGTCTCACAGTTGTGTCTTGGGTCTTACTACGTCGAGATTTTGATCTGTTTATGTGTTCATGTATAGGTTCTGAAACCATTTCATTACCCGGTGACAGTTACACTAGGTCAGTTCGCCATCGGGACTCTCATTGTTGTTTTCATGTGGACCTTTAACATACACAAGAGACCTAAAATCACTGCCAAGCAGGTAGGTGTACTTTTGTTTTCGGAATCTTCTTGTTTTGTAGCTCAGTGATCATGATATGGATGATGGCTAGACTAATTATAGTTATATCTGGTTTCTGTGTGTGAAATTGAATTGGCAGCTTGTTATAATTCTTCCTCTAGCAGTGGCGCATGCATTAGGCAATCTTTTCACCAATATGAGTCTCGGGCAAGTTGCAGTTTCCTTCACTCACACCATTAAAGCTATGGAGCCATTCTTCTCAGTTCTCCTATCCGCCGTGTTCTTGAGGGAGGTAATTAATTCATCTTTGCGTTCCCTAGTGTGCTGGATCATAAATGATTAAAAAAAAACAGTGTTTCCACTTGAGTCGCTTTTGAAATGGATTCGTTGTCTAGTGGGAACAATTTTACCTGACTATGCTCATTTTCGCAGTTTCCTACCATATGGGTAGTTTTATCTCTTCTACCAGTTGTTGGGGGAGTAGCTATGGCATCAGCAACTGAAGTTTCTTTTAATTGGTAAAAGACCATCAAATAATGTCTCGTGTGGTTTTCTCTGACTCAACCTTTTTGTTGTTTTAGATGGTGTTGGATGTTAATTTCAAAATCTGTAAGTAGAATTTACAATATTTTTTCTTTTGAAGGGCTGGATTCTGGAGTGCCATGGCCTCAAACTTGACAAACCAATCGCGTAATGTCCTTAGCAAAAAGTTTATGGCGAAGAAAGAGGTAAGTTCATACAACTTCTGGAGGATGCAATGTTTGCACCCTATGCAATTGCTCAGAGATACTTATTTCATTTTGCAGGATTCTCTGGACAACATTACCTTATTTTCGATAATCACAATTATGTCCTTCATTTTGATGATTCCTGCAACTATTTTCATGGAAGGAATCAAGTTTACACCTTCATACCTCGAGGCTGCTGTAAGTTAAATTTCAAAAGCAGATTGGCCTAATTATCCCTGAGACCCTGTTTCTCATTTAGCATCATGACTTGGAGAACTTAATTTTTTGGTTCTTTTTATTGCCAGGGGTTGAATGTGAGGCAGATCTACACTAGATCACTATTAGCAGCTCTGTGCTACCATGCATATCAACAGGTATGCATTTGTGATATTATTTTATCTGTTGTCAAGATTTATTGAGCAACACGATGTGCAATGAACAAGCAATGCTAAGGCTGATAATTTCTTATTTGCGAGCAGGTTGCTTATATGCTATTGCAGCGCGTATCTCCTGTCACCCATTCAGTAGGAAACTGTGTTAAGAGGGTGGTGGTTATTGTTGCTTCGATTCTGTTCTTCCGCACACCAGTTACTCCTGTCAATGCTATAGGTACACCTGATTTTTATGTTATTTCTTCCTAATGAGAGTTTAGCACAGTGAAAATTGGTCTAAAAGGCTACTACATTTTTATCCTCCTTTGTTACAGGAACTGAAATAGCCCTTGCTGGAGTATTCTTGTATTCGAGAGTGACACGGGTTAAGCCAAAGACAACTTAAATCTTTCCCCCCGGAACAATTTTGATGTGGATTTGTGCTGTTAGTTTATGATAGTCCTTAGTAACTTTTTTCTCTGCTCCTGTACTTCCAGGAATTATTAGCTTAGGTATATATCTAAAGATGTAGCCATTCTGCTGGCATGTTTCAGCAACAGCCATATTGGCGTCGTATAATCTACTGTATAGATAGGATGAATATAGAAGTTTATGTGCTTATACTGCTCTGGTATAACACAAACTTGAACCTTTTTTTTTTTACGTGCTCAATACATGCACGTATAGGATGAATTATTGTGAAAACTGCCAATCCAGTAATTCACAATCGATCATAATAAAGTTCTTGATCGATTATCTGCTCTTGTAATAAAGTTTAATCCAATGAATACTGTCATAATATCAAGAAACTATGTCACATAATGTTGATCAGACTTGCAGCAAATGTTATGCTTGCAAAAGAGCCTATGTTTTACCACTAGTATTATGCAAATGCTGCAAACTGGAACATAGAGAGTAAATTTGACTAAGTGAAAGAAGTGAAAGAACTATTAGGGCCAGCAGAAAAAAGATTCCTGGAAAATTCACTTGTTCAAATGGACTGAAGTCACTGAACAATCTTTTATTTACTTTAAAGTTACTACAAGCATGCTCCATTAATTGACAGGTATATATATATGCTTCCACAGTGCCTCGTGGAGCATAGCTGAAAAAAGAATCCATTGTCAGCTTTGATGACATTGACAAGGTAACCTCTACTCCCCTTTCAAATTGTCTCGACCACCATCCTTAAAGATGTTTGAGTAGGAAAAAAAATGTTTAGTATCTTTTGAGCCAAAACAAAATATAGTACATATAGCACCTTAATTAGCTGCAACATTTAAATCGTTAAAGTATTGTTTAAGTATATGTTTTTCATTAGTTTAAAAATGAAGGACCTAAAAGGATAAGATTGTTTAGCAAACACATTAGTAGGGTTAACTTTGACAAGTCCTTTCTCATTATTTTCTACATGTAGGGTGTTGTCACCATGCATGACAAATTAAATTAATTGTAGTTTATTCTTATAAAAAGAACATAGTTTATACCTATAAATTATAATAATTGCACAAAAATACATCGTATAAACTCTAAAACGAGGAGAAAACCATGGAGACCAGAAAATAAATACTAGAAAACTTTTACCATCACACAAATTTTCTTCTCACCACAAAGTTTCCACCAGCAACACTCTCCAACTTAAAATCCAATCCCCTATAGTAGAAAAATGGAAATGAGGAACTAGAGAGAAATAGAGCTAGAAATGCATTGCAACTGCACAAATTCAATGCGAAAAACAATTATGTATACAAATATCATCATTGCATACATAATTGTATCTCCATGGTACCATCAAAGACCAAATATTCAATAGTGTTGATTGAATGTTGCTTTAAAAAATTGCATTTTATATAACAGGCAAGGATGAAGTTTTCAAAGCATAACTAATACTTTTTAACAAAAAAAATTCTAAATTTTATCAATTTCAATGGTGACATCCATTCTTGAGCATTGCAATGTTAGGCCTTCATCAGATGCCCCTATTGAGCAATCGTTCCCACTCGTGCATTTCGATCTGCTATATTTACGGCCTAATCCCGTTCGAATCCAGAATCTCATTTTCTACAAAATCCCCTGTTTCAGACTCGATTTCATAGTCCCGAAACTGAAAACTTCACTGTCCCTCACTCTCAAGCATTACCTTCCTTATGCAGGCAGGATTCTTTTTCCTCTCACTCCATCAGGACAGCCTGTTTCGCGTTATGCTTCTGGTGATTCTGTGTCTCTGACAATTGCGGAATCAACTGCTGATTTCATTTACTTGACAGGATATCATCCAAGGAACGCTGATGAGTTTTATCATTTCTCACCACAAATGCCACAAGTTGCTTGTTCTTTGGATTTCATAAAAATCCCAGTACTAGCATTGCAGGTAACCTTGTTTCCTAACAAAGGTATATGTTGGTGATTTTAGTGTCATCAATTCATTTTAGTAGTAATGTGATCTGCTAGAGACTGATGCGATCTCTCGTTGAGCTCGGGACAAGTTTGGGTAGTGCGGAGTGCACGCTTGTTGAGCCAACGAGTTATCGACCACGAATACGAAGCAGGGGTCAAGGGGGCTGCGCCCCTGTACGGGGTTGCGAGGGGCGTAGCCCCTGGCTGGGGTCTCGCAGCGAGCGGGGTGCGGGGCAGCGCCCCGTCCTTTTTGGAACATTGCAACTCTTCGTGAACGAACAGGCTTGTTCGTGAACTAACGTGACCTTTCGTTCATAACACTTCGTTCTGAACAGATACACCACTTCGTTCACACCTTTTCGCTTCTATTTATCGAAGTGATCAGTCTCCAAAACAATAACAACGAAAACTCATACATCCTCTCTACTTTCTGATCGAAATTCATATTGCCTGAATAAGATTGCCTTCTTGGATTATCCCAACAAGGAATTCGTGTAACCCCGGCAACAACTGTAGGGTCGAATTATGTTGTTTGGAAAGTGACAACACGATCCAAAGAAGTATTCCAAGATTATCACACCCTGATATATTACCAACAGTATATGCATTGGATTTAACATTAATCATGCCATAGGGAATGTGTTGGAGAATTAATATAAATGACTAGATTCCGTTCCTCCTCCCCAATAGCTTAAGCTTTTGGGAGAGTTGGAATTCTATTATGGTATCAAAGCCATCTGGCTCACACCCACCTGGGTTCGAATCTCCCCGGAGACAAACTCCGCCCCTTATTAAATTTCCACTCGATTGGCCTTCCAAAAAGGTTTGAAATCGGCCACGAGTGCGGGGGAGTGTTGGAGAATTATACACGAGTGCGGGGGAGTGTTGGAGAATTAATATAAATGACTAGATTCCGTTTCTCCTCCCCAATATCTTAAGCTTTTGGCAGAGTTGGAATTCTATCATGAGGATGGAGCTACAACTCTGCGATTTTGTCAGGCTTGGGCACACGCCAACAAATTTGAAGAGCTTCCACAGGATTATATTCCATTCTATGACCGAAGTGATGTTGAAGATCCAAAAGGGCTGGATTCTGCGTGTTGGAGCCTGGTGAAAAATTTCAGGCCAATTTCATCGTCCAATGTGATCTTTCCTACGGATACGGTCCATGTGAGGCTGGTCTTTAGTGAAGCTGAAATTAGGAAACTGAAGAATGTGGTGATGGAAAAGAGACCTGATTTAGATCATGTATCGTCTTTCACTGTTGCTAGCGCACTTCTATGGGTTTGTGCCGTGAAATCAGTAGGAGAGGAGGTGAGTGACGATGAACCTGAGTACTTCACTTTCCCTGTTGATTGCAGGGGTCGCTTAATCCCACCCTTGCCTTCAAGTTATTTCGGTAACTGTCTGGCGATTGTTGAAATGGAATCGACTCGTCGAAGACTAAAGCAAAATGATGGATTTCTTTATGCTGTACAGACCATAAAGGAGGCCATTAGTAAGACTCTTAACAAAGAAAATGGGATTTTGGAAGGCTTGGAGAAAGGTACTCGGAGATTTTAGATCCCAAAGGCAAAAAACAGTTGCGTGGGATACGTGGATCACCAAGATTTGATTATTATGATGTGGATTTCGGATGGGGAAGGGCGAAGAAAGTCGAGTCTTTTCGGTTTGGAGCAATTTCGCTTTCAAGGTCAAGAGATTTCGCAGGAGGCATAGAAGTTGGCTTGTCAATGGAAAAAGTTGAAATGGATTCTTTTGTTGCTTTGTTCAACAATGCCTTAAGAAAAGATCAGGAAAACATGTCAGATCGATATTGAAGGCAAATTAAAATAGAGGGGTACTAGTACCTTAGTTTCGGGTGTTTCTCTTTCATTTGTTCGATTTGTGTAGTAAGCAGTTATTGATCTTCACTCTCATATCAGTCCCTTTCCTGTTCAATGTGTGCATGGAACTTCTGTTCATACTTCATATATAACAAACAGTTTCTCCAACAGCTATCTAGAACCCTAACAATTGGTATTATACAATCACCACATATTACATGAAATGTTTTTTTATAAAGATTAAAGATATCATAATGATCTTCACTCATATTAGTCCCTTTAATTTCATGCTCACCTTTTTAATTCTGTAAGTCAATAACTTTGGCCTTAATAAAGATTAACAAAAACATGGAAACACAGTAATTTAACAGCAATAATGTCAATATGCAATTAATGAATACATAAGAATTGGTTCCTTCCCTACTTGGAAGTTGGATCATTGACTTCACAAAACTTGCAACTATAAAAAATCCAGGTTGTATATCTGATAGCTAGTGTATAACAGAAATCAAACATAGTTTAATTCCATGTTGCAAATTAAATAAATTCTTGTTACACAGAGCAGCAGAGAAAGAGCTTTATTATGAGAAAGTCAATCACATTTAATCTACAACTGTCATTGTTTCAGAATCCCAAATGGCCACCATTGTTCTTGAGCAATGCAACATTGAATCTCCACCTGATGCTCCAGTCGAGCAATCCTTCCCACTTCTACATTTCGATATGATATGGTTCCGTTCTCATCTTATCCATAACCTTCTTTTCTACGATTTTCCCTGTTCGACATCCCATTTCTTGGAAATCATTGCCCCAAACCTTAAAACTTCCTTATCCTCAACGCTCAAGCATTTTCTTCCTCTAGCAGGCAAAGTTCTATTTCCTCTCACCTCATCAGGCCGACCCGTTTGTCAATATGTTAGCGGTGACTCGCTTACTCTGACAGTAGCTCAGTCCAGAGCAGATTTCATCCATTTGACTGGTAATCATCAAAGAAACGTTGACGAATTCTACAAATTCGTCCCCCGGTTGCCAGAAGCTGATTGTTCACCTGATTTCATTAAAATACGAACTGTGGCAATTCAAGTAACATTGTTTCCAAATCAAGGTATATGCATCGGCTGCACCAACCATCACGTCATAGCAGATGGAGCAACATTTGTAGGCTTTGTACACTCGTGGGCCTCGATCATGAAACACAATGGAGATGCACATCTTGTTGCATCACGTGATAAGTACCTTCCATCCTATGACAGAACTGGTGTTCAAGATCCAAATGGACTCGATGCCACACGTTGGAACAAAGTGAAGTTCATTAGGCCAACATTAACATCAACTCTTACTTTTCCTACGAATAAGGTACGGGGCACATTCGTTCTAAGCGAAACCAATATTGAAAAACTGAAGAACTTGGTTGCAAAAGAGAGACCTAGCATGGGTCCCATATCATCTTTTGTGGTAGTTACTGCATACATAGCGGCATGTTTGGCAAAATCGGCTGAGCCTGACGATGAGCCGGAGTACCTAGCATGTGTGGCTGACTGCCGAGCTCGTTTAAATCCGCCGTTGCCCATCACTTACTTTGGGAACTGTTTGGCACTTGTGAAGGCAGAGTTAAATCAAGGGAAGTTGAAAGGCGGAAATGGATTTCTTGATTCTGCACAGGCTCTCGGTGAGGCTATTAAGGCAACTCTGGACAGCGGGAAAGGGATATTGGATGACTCGGAGAATCGATTACGAGAACTTAGAAAAATGGCTGGAAAGAGAGTGATTGGAGTGAGTGGATCACCCAGATTTGATCTGTATGGAGCAGATTTTGGATGGGGAAGGCCTAAAAAGTATGAAGCTCTGCACATTGATTGTGATAGATCAATTTCTCTTTGTAAGTCCAGAGACTTCAATGGTGGAGTTGAAATTGGAATGTCCATGACAAAGGTGAAGATGGATTTGTTTGCAGCTATCTTTAATGAGGGAATTGGAGAAGCAACTCAGACATATGTGGTTGAATAATTTGAGTATCATTCTCACTTTTGTTTTTTCTTTTCAAAATAATAATTCCGCTTTTAGAATATTTATTAGGTCCTGTTCTCATCGTCTGAAATGTCTTTACTTCAGTTCAGTTCAGTTTACTTATAGAACATACAAGTATGGAACAAACATAGTGAACAGATTTTCATATCTGGCTTATTTAAGGGAAAACATATATATATATTGGCAGAGATATATGCTCCTTATTCAATAACATACACATGAGAACGCAACTTATTGAAATCATAGACTGGTACATAGCTAGTACTACTGGTTTTTCAGGGTAAGCTGTCAACGGATCCTGACATGATCGAGGGCTGAAATAGCACCTTCTCCATTCTCCTTGTAGTGTTTGAGATACTCCATCAACATGAACTCTCTGTACAATGGAGGATTTTCATCAGACAGAATCTCTTTTATGGGCTCAAATGGTTTGCTTGTAGCTTTGCTGCTTGGTGAGAAGAAGCATGCAACTGAAATACGTGGTCCAGTAGTCTGAGCCAACACTCAGTGCTGCACGCTTATGAATTTATCGTTGCTGATGATCTATATTAATCAAAGTATTACATGTTAGGAAAAGAAATAAAAGAAGGCCTAGTCTCTTCCTTCACTGAAAATAGAAATGTAAGAAGTACATTTTACCTGCATTGGATCACCTATGTTGACAATGAAGGCTCCTCGTTAAGGTGGGACATTCATCCACTGATTGTCATGAACGATATGGAGCCACCAAGGTCATCTTGCATCAACAGAGTCAATAACATTGTGTCCGAGTGCTTACCTCGGCCAAAGGTGTACTCTGGCTCAGGGTAAGTTGGATAGTACAAACACGCAAATGCTTGACCTTTCATGCACGCTATCTTAGATTAGTATTCGCTGTTGAGTCCAAGAGCCTCTGAGAATAGCTCTGCCAACAACTCTCGTAGTTGAATCACAAATTTTAGATAATCTTGTACCTCTTCTCTGCAAATAGAATTTTCGAGTTAAATTAGGTACCTAACACTTTGGTATGAAAATAGTGGAAATTAAAGAGACTGTTAATCTGAAAACTGTTGGTTTTTTTATTTTTTTATTTATGTAAAGTGAGTTCAACTGTCAGCTGTAACCTTACAAGAACCTTAGCTTGATATCACAAAAACCAGGATATTGGTGATTACCTGCAGCATGTAGGTTACTCCTCAGGATAGACCTGATCATCAGAAAAATTACAAGCCAGTAAATCCCTCCAAGTCGCGGGGTGATTCTCAAGCAGTGTCTGCAGGTTGCTCATGAAGTACTTCACTCTCTTCTTCATATCATTTGAATAGAATCTCTTCTTCTCCTCTGTTGGTTGCTCATGAAACCGCTTAACCACATCCAACATGGCATCCATCGTTTCAAGTGGAACGCTATGGTTCACTATCTGGAAGAAGCCCCACTCTTGGGCTGCCTTGGTAATTTCCTGTACCACTTCCCTCCTTCTCTCACTGCCAATCTCAAGTGCTCCTTCAAAGTCAACTACAGGCAGATCGATCGATTTGAAGATCACTCTTAACCAGTTCAAGGCCATCAGAGTTCTCTGGTGGATGCACAAAGAATTTTGGGATCTTTTCAATATCTGCATCCACCAGACCCTTCACGCTAGCTTTTGTTTCATCAAATTTCTGCATTTCTGTAGCCCTGTCATACTGCTGGTCAGCATTGCATGAAACTACCATTTTCCCAATTAAACTAAAGATTTACTATTTTTTAGTATTTTTTATTTCTTGTGTCTTGACAATGTAAAGGTTGCTTATATATTGTGTGTTTGCCTTGGTAGTATGTAACTGGTTAGCAGTATCTTATATAGTGCAACATAGCTGACAGTGCCCGGCCAGGTATTTACAGCGAACTTTAAGAATGAGCTAAGCTTGATGGTAAAAACTGGGAACTAGACAAGAAGTACTGCTTAGCTAAAACTTCTAGAGTCACTAGACTTGCTAAGATCTTCTACTTGGCATTCTCTGCCAGTCGAAATACCAGGTCTCTACGAGCATATTTAAAATAATCTAGCCAGTTGCCACAAGAGGATGTTGCTGAACCTTAATTTAACCTTTCTTGAAAGGTCTAATCCACCATGAAGAAAATATCTTGTCTATCTTAGGAAATTGTCTAACAGTCTTATCTGATTTCGAGAAACTCTAGCTAAATCATTTTTGCAAATTCTAACTATTGAAAAGAGGAATGGATGATGATTTTCTCAAAAGAAAAGTTAATAAATATGAGTAACATCTGTGTTATTTAGCTAGATGCATGGTATAACAGTTTCTTCTTTGTTTCTGCCAATATAACTTGTCTTTCACAATTGAAATCAGAACTCAAAGAAGTTCAAGTAGAGTTCGCATACACAACATTACACCTAAGGCATGCATTCACGTCAATGTGTCATTAAAAGTCAAGTTCAGACAAGATTAAGAACTAAGTTGAGCCCTGCTCCAGGTGGCATGGTATCGCCGGCCAATCTAAACAGGCTGTCAGTTAGGTGACAAGCTAGGGAACCTAATGCCAAGAAAACATTAGATATAAAAATGAGTATGACAAGTAATATTTATCGAAGAAGTCAGCTAATGTAAGCAATGACAGATTCTACTTAATTAAGTCAAGTTATAGGAAATCGGTGTACTTTAGATCAGAAGTACTTCAAGTATCTATCTCTGTTCAACTTGCTGCGACTACAAGATCTTCGTGTTCCAGTGCATACACCTCCAACTCTATATTTTGACAACATGAGTGCTCTTTTCATGACCATAAATCCCGTTCTTCATAGTCACAGAAACATATAGCACTGGACTATAACTTTGTCCGAGAACAAGTAGCACTTGGTCGTTTAGTCACGAAGTATGTTTCCACAGCCGAACAGGTTGCTGATATATTTACCAGGTTGCTGATATATTTACCAAGCCTGTGTCAAAGTCATCTCAGCATAAATTTCGAGCTAAACTATGTCTCCAAACCCGACATAGTTTGCGGGGGGATATTGACCAGAACTCTCAAGACTTGATCATCTCGAATAAAATAAGCCCAAGTCCTGCAGCTACTTCATTAAGAGAAGATGTTAAATCCTGCTCTGTAGCAATTGATTGCATCAAAGATGGTAAAGGTTCTATGATTGGATGAGGTAGTATATTGGCAGAGATTTGAGATGCAAATCAAGAACAGATCAAGTCAGCTTATTCAAGAATAGAAAGATCCGGTGTGGCCTAGTTTGGAAGGTGTTGCAGTCAGAACTAATTCATGGTCCACAATGTGATGGGAATATTTGTTTAATACCATCTTGGAAGGTTATCAACTAATTGATTTAATTAAGAGCTTAAGTTTAGCATTACTTTCAGCTCATCTATTAGTATAAATAGGTAGACACTTCACACTTCTTATGTATCAGTATCACCGTTTCTACATTTCCTCTTCATCTTGTTATTCACCATGTTCAGTTCATATTTTCTTATAGCATATGCAGAAAGGAGATGTATGAGTATGTAAAAGGCATGATTCAACTAAGGGAAGTGATGGCAGAGCTATTCTCGGAGGCTAGCTCTTGGACTCACTAGTGATTACATTTCAAACATGGAGTGTGTGAAAAGTCAACCGTTAGCGTGTTTGGGCTATCCAGTATGTTCAGAGCATGAGAACAAATCGTCAGGCACGGTGAAGCACACGAACGGAAAATTTTTCACTATGTTGATGCAAGATAACATTGGTGGCCTACAGATTGTTCATGACAATCAGTGGATTGATGTTTCCCCACAACAAGGATCTTTAATAACTAGCATTGACGATCTAATGCAGGTAAAACTACTTTCGACTCGATCATCTTCAGTTAAAATATGAATTTGTTATCCCCTGAGATTGTGAATTGGTTTCGCCAACTGGATTAGGCCTCATTGAATTTAGCTTTATAGAATATAGTATCAACCTATCTAATTTACTTAACCAATCTAATTATACTTGCATACTTTTTCTTAACATTCAATGCTCTAGCTTATTAGCGCAACTGACACGTTCAGAAGTGTGGAGCACAGAGTGGTAACACAGCAAAGTCTTGGGCCTAGTGTTTCGGTGGCATTCTACTTCACACCAAGTCTTGCTGCAGTTTGGGAAGTCATTTTCACCGATTCAAGAGATTTTGTCTGATGTAAATCCGGCATTGTACAGAGAGTTCATGTTCATGGAGTACATGAAGTATCACAAGGAAACTGGAGAAGCTGGTGCTGCAGTACTTTGTCATTTCAAGAAGTAACAATGTATAGGATTGCTGAAATATTGTGTATGTTTTCACTAAATCCACTTTTGCATAATAAATATTAGTAGTGTTTCTGTCATCGTTGTATTCCTCATATTTGTGTTGTTTCTCATGTATTAATAGGGCTGGGTTTGGGTCCGGTTTTTGGGTATCAGGTACCCCAATGCCCATCCCCGGTTATCTTGCTGGTTGATCCCTACGATCCTTCGAGTGTGGAATGTATAACCCTCAACCTCATTGTACTCTTGTGTTTAGTGAAACATGGATTTTATTTGAAGTTGTAGATGTTATTCCTAGCTATGAGTAATTAGCTGGTTTGCATGGCACTGCAAATCTAGAAGCCCACTCTATGCAAACATTAATTTGGAGGACAATTGTCATGGAAATATAGTACTAGAGTTGGCTAGATATTACTTTGTAATCTATGTTATTGTTACCTAACCTATAACATGCATGGCCTTAATGTGTAGCTGCAAAATCTGTATATATATAAATATGGCAGCTGGTTAACAGGTTTCAAACACACACCACCAATCCATCTGAACTATTATAGTTTACAGTTGCAATGGCAACCACCATTCTTGTCAAGTATGATGTTGTACCTCAACTTGATGCCCCGGTTGAACAATCCCTCCCAGTTCTACATTTTGATATGAAATATTTGGCCTGGATACCGATGAAACATCTTATGTTCTATGAAATCCCCAAGTTTTCCAGATCTCAGTTCCTGGAAACCATAGTCCCACAGCTCAAAACTTCCTTGTCTCTCACTCTTAAGCATTTCCTTCCCTTTGCAGGCAACATTATACTTCCACTCACTTCATCAGGCCTCCCCATCTGTAAATATGCAGATGGAGACTCCGTTTGTCTGATCATTGCCGAGTCCAGTGGCGATTTCTTTCACCTGTCAGGGTATCATTCAAGAAACGCAGACGAGTTCTACTATCTTGCCCCGGAGACTCTAAAGCAAAACAGTTCGTCAGAATTTATGACCATTGCATCTTCTGCCATGCAGGTGACAAAAGGCGAAGCGGAGAAACAATAAAGAAAATGTTATTTAATTTGACAGTATAATTGTTGTTCTTTCAAATAAGTTAGAACTCCCGAGTTTAAACCCCAACTCCATACTTGTGCAGGTGACATTTTTTCCGAATCAAGGTGTGTGCATTGGATTCACTTATCATCATACAATTGGAGATGGAGCAACATTCCACAACTTTGCTCAAGCATGGTCCTCAGTCAATAAGTTGGCCGGAGATGCAGGCCTGTTAGAGAAACATCTTCCATTCTACGACCGAAGTTCTCTTGAAGATCCAAATGGGCTTGACAACACATGTTGGAACCAGCTGAAGACAATCAGGTTCAAGAATGGTGTAACATTGCCATCTGCTAACATACCTCTGGACAAAGTAAAGCAGACGTTTGTTTACAGCAAAGAAGACATTCAAAACCTGAAGAATGCAGTTATAGAAAAGAAACCTGATCTAAAGGGAACTGTGACATCTTTCACGGTGGTCGTTGCACACGTGTGGAGCTGCTTGGCAAAATCTTCTGCTGTTGCTGGGGAGGAGGTATCTGACAGTGAGCCAGAGTACTTAACTGCAGCTGTTAATGCTAGAGCTCATTTAAATCCCCCTTTGCCTGCTAACTACTTTGGAAATTGTTTGGCAAGAGTGAAGACAGAATTAAGTCATGGAAGAGCAAAAGGGGATGACGGATTTGTTAATGCAGCAATGGCAGTTAAGGAGGCTGTTCACGAGACGCTACATAATGACAAAGGACTGTTGTCGGGTGCTGAAAAGGAGTTGCCAGAACTTCATAAGATGTTCGGCAAGAGGTGGTTGAAAGTGAGCTCATCCCCAAGATTCGATGTGTATGCTGCAGATTATGGATGGGGGAGGCCCAAAAAGTTTGAAGATCTCAGCACAGAAGATGTAATGATTTTCCTCTCCAGTTCGAGGGAATTCGAAGGTGGAGTAGAGGTTAGCTTGCCACTATCAAAGATCAAGATGGATGCATATGAAGCTGTCTTTAAGGACACCCTCAAGCAAGGACGAAGTCAGAAATTTCATTCTACCGGTGCTAAGCTCTAACTTATTAGAATAATATAATAATTAATAAATAATCACTAGAAAAATTGAAAATAAATAAATATAAAATATGCATGGACTATTGAATAAATGGGGAAGGAACATCCTTCTTCAACCTCTGTTGAAGTGATCTCATCTTCCTCGACAATGTCATGTGAGGAATAGAGAGATTGGCTTTGCTTACTGACTTATAGTTGAAAATCAAAAAGAGGATTGTAAGTCTCCATGCAGTTTGAGACACAATAATACTTACATTTTACATTAGCTAACTGTATATCCAAACCCTCACCCGACCATCAAGAAAAACAGATACACAGATAGGAAAAACAGATACACAGGAGGATTGTTGCCGAAGCCCTCCAAAATGCCAACACTTTTCAGTTGCAACGTCGAAACACATCCCATCACATCACAAAAATATATGCAAAGCTTGGAACAAAACAAACGTAATTCGTCCGGCCAATATAACTCGTCATTTGATCAAATACTCATGTCCAATATTTCTTTTCCAACGACTAATTAGCACTAGGATAAGTAAGTAGAATGCCTAATATAGTAACCATGAAATGCTTAGTATATCTGTTTTTTGTCGTATTAGTCTATTTTATTGAACTATTGCAGCCAGTCTTAATTGTTACAGCTACATTTTTTCCAAACGTGTTTAGTGCGACTAACTAATTGTCACAACTAACTCCCCACCTTATTTCATGCAAAGAGAAAGGTATCGATACCTTTATTAAGTAAATAAATGCAACAAAATTTGAAAATATCTGGATTGATTTTGGTGGCAGTCAAGGTATATTAAGTGTTTTCTTAGCTGCTTACTTTCACGATAAACGTGATTGAATTTTTTACTGTTGATTGGGATGGTGGTGATCTAATTTTGTTTCAGAATAGGCCTATTTTTCTTGTCGTTTTTGGAGATATCATACATAATCTTCTTTTTGCTCTTTTTGCCTAAGTTGTCGTTTACCAGGTTTGTCAGTTGCTTCAATATCGTGGGCGATGTTGCGCCTTTTCAGTTGCGTGGTTTGATTATTCTATCTATTAATGATGTCAAGCTCATGGAAGCAGTGATTTCGGAATTGGTTGATGAGATTAGAAAACGCCAGAATCGTAAAGTTGCATTCAAGATTAGGAGAAGGGGCGAAAATATTGTAGTTGATGTTATACCTAACATCTAGGTTTGTTGTTGCGCTCGAATTAATGTCAAGGTGTCAAAGCACAAACCGGGAAATCTGGTGGAAGTTTTCTTATATACTAGGTGTATGATGGTGTATATGTTGGATGGTTTAATGCATATATTAATCAGGATGCTAGTGACTTAGAAGTTTGTGTTTGGGGTCTAGTGTCAAGGTACCAACGCTCAAGCAGGAGGAGAAGCTGTTGGAAGTGTGTGAACTCGTGGACGTGGTCCTACTTGTCATGGGATGAAAATTGAACAACCGAAAGAACTTCAACACGTGCATCACTAGGCTAGTTTTGTCCTGATACTAGCTATTCAGTCTACCGAAATTGTTGCTAAGTGGTAAGAATAGACCTTTTAGTGAGAGAATACTCAAAGTATGTTTGAATGCTTGTATATACAAATTCACCTCCTCAGCGGACCGTGAAAATTGATCTAATCTGACGGTTGTGGGAGATCTTCTAGGTCCTTCCACCATCTAGATCCTTCTACTATATTCATTATCTTACAGGCTTGTCTATATTCTAAAATATATAAGAACATTTTAGGGAACTACGGAGTATTTACATGATAGCCTCCCTTGGGACCGGTATACCGCAAAACGACCGTGCGTGACATTCCCCCACCTCAATCACTGTCATCCTCGGCTTTATCTTAGCTCGGTACTCGTTGATCTTGTGCTCGAATTGTCAAAGATGTTCTTGAACTCGACCAACTCACCTCTTAACATCCGCCCACTTCTTCATCTTCTTGGCAGCCTTGTCCAAGGATGTCCGAGCAAGATCCGCCTCCTCCTTTAAGGACTTGGCAAAGGTGTAAGCTGGTGGGCTATATCCCATGTAACCCGTGACCAAATTGTGTGGAGTCATTAGTTGCCGCCCCGTTGCTAACTTAAAAGAACTATGTCCCGTCGATTCATTCTTCTACAATGTCAAGAAGCTTTGCCCAAGAACTTCTTAAGATGTACACGGCAAAAGGTGGTTCAAAGGTGTGTTCATGCGCAAGATTTGATCTGTGTGCTGCAGATTATAGTTGGGGAGGCCCAAAAAATCATTTTCCTCTCCAGATCAAAGGAATTCGAAGGTGGAGTAGAGGTTTGCTTGCCACTATCAAAGATCAAGATGGATGGATGCATATGAAGCTATCTTTAAGGACACCCTCAAACACGGACAAAGTCAGAAATTTTTTTCCTCCCGTGCTGACCTATAACTTATTAGAATAATAACCATTCGACTAAAGTGGGGAGGGAACATCCTTCTTCAGCCATCGATCTCATCTTTCTTGAAAATGTCATCCTACTTTTTTTTTCCTCCCTCAGCATAATGTCTGTGAGGAATAGAGATTGGCTTTGCCATATCAAGGATAAACCAATAAGTTAAATCTGATAAAACTGCAAACTGGCACTCAAACAGAGTACATTTGCCCAATAGGGCAGGGAGCCAGACAAACGGATTCATCACCGGAGATAATTAATGGGACAAAGTCAAGTAAATTTTAGTACCATATGTAATGCAATCACGCAATAAACATTCACCATACAGAAAACTGAATATTCCAACAACTCAATAAATCAATAACGCCGTTCACTTCTATCCCAAATCATTCTAGTTCAACTGAAAACAACCCAAATAAGGTATACCATAAACGATAAACCTATACTGTCCCCGAGAAATAATATTTTCTTTAATTCAATTATTATTTTAGTTATTTTACCTCAGGAAGTGAGGCCTATTCAAGAAATCATGTCCATCAAATCCATATTCCTGTTCTCAGCAAAGAGGTCAAGCTCCTTCACTTCAGACTGCACCAATGGAGGCATATCAAATGCCAACTCAGCATCAAAACAGGATTCATCACGGATCCCAACCTGGGTGGAGTCTGGTATACTGTCCATGAATGCATCCATGCTGCTCCCTTCAAATACTTGAACATCATTGAATGCAAAATCTGGCACCTCCCCAAAGTCATAATCTGGTAACACAGAGTTAGCATGGCCAAACTTCGCTTCTGGATGATGTTCATTACTGTTTGCAGTATTAATGAAAAAACCAGGATTGGTGGTACGTCTTGATCTGGAGCTGCTCCCTTTCTCGAAATTGAGGCTCTTGATGTAGTTCTGGAGGAGTGAACTAGGCCTTGGCCATTTGGTCCTGCATTTACGTCTAGAAAATTGTCTCCTCTTTGTCGCATTCCAATGGTTCTTGATGGAGTTCTCTGTCCTCCCAGGAAGCCTCTTAGCAATTTCTGCCCATTTGTTCCCCACCTCTGAATGAGCTTCAATCAGAATTCTGTCTTCCTCCTCACTCCATAGATCCTTCTGACAATTATAAAATGAAGGAAATTAATGATCCTATTGTAATTCTTTAGACGGTATGGATAGAGTATAATTTGACACATGGGGACAATATCACCATATCTATCTATTTATTTATCAACTGTAACGTTAAGTTCTAAACTCCGTCCCATCCCCTTGCATAGTATCCCAGACAGACCCCTAAACCGTTACACAGATGTGAGGGCTCAATGGTACTAGCACGTGTAATGTGCTGAGGTCGACATGTCCGACGTGACATGAAGCAACTATCACTAACTCAGTGATTAGCAAACACTATCTGCTCAGCACCACCTTGGGTTCACATGAAGAGGGGGGGGGGGGGGGGGTCGGTGGTGGTGGGGGGTGGGTGAGCACTTAGACATAAATCAATCAAGTTTTCCATTAATAAACACATAAACAACAATTAGCAAATATAAGCACACCACTATCACTACAGCGAAAACAAAATCACACCCCACACCCAATTAAACAATGTCAATCACATCAGTAATGCGATAGAAAAATATGGTTATCTCAATCTCTATTTACTCGGGCTTAATGAGGCATTCTTTTATGCTCAACAAGCCATATGCAATGGAAATCTCTTACAATTGATAATGTTTCAGAGAGTAGTATAAAGAAACAACCAAAAGTAAGGTCAATAAAAGATTAAGAGAATTTAAAATCAAACTTTAATATCAGGCCTCAAGTGGTTGTGCCATCTCTCCCTGCACTGCTTGCCTATCCTTCCCTTCAGTGTCTGAGCGATACTCGACCACTTTCGCACTCCATATTTCTCCACCAGATGGATCAATATACTACACACACCCACAATGACTCAAATCAGAATTTAGAAGTAGAACAATGCATCAAACAAAATTATAACCAAAAAAGAAAAGAAAAGAAAATCTAAAACCATTTTTTCCTTTTCTGACCTGTCCTCTTCGTTGGTCCACTGGCCCTTTGCCGATTTGGACTTCTTCCTCGTTTTAACTTGATTTTTGGCCGAAGTTGATTCACTCTCGCTGTGGTTGTTCTGATTATTCTCCGTGCTTCTTTCAGTACCATCCTTCTTCGGACAGGTGATATTATCCGTGGTTACACATGAGATTTCAATAGGCATAACAAAGCTCAAGGGCTTAGGATCATGAACATCTAAAGCTGTTTCAACTTCCACAGGTGAATCTTTCCAATTGGGAAGATTTAACAATCCACCAGCCTGGAAATTTTGGATGACTGGACCATTTTCCTCTAAATGCTTGACATCATACAATGTGAAATCCGAAGAGTCATGGCAGAAGGGATCAAAAGGATCATAAGCATTAGCGTGGATCTGAAGGTCCAGATTAGACAAAGAGGTCTCCAACGGAAAATTATCAAGATTATCAAAACTTTGGAGGTAACTTGAACAGAAATTATCTACACACTTAAAATCATCAGCTACTACTTCAGGTTTCAAGTTACTGTTGGACAGACCAATTGGAAGACGAGGGGAAATGTAGTCATTTCCACATTTTTCATAATCCATTGGAAGATGAAAGCAAGAGAACAAGAAGGATAAGAAAGATGAATTAATGAAGAAGATGAAAGCAAGAGAACAAAGGAACAAGAAGGATAAAACCTTTATCCGTGTCTCTCACATTTCAGTTAAGTTTCATATTTATAAGCAAGTAAAAGACATTAAATGCATTGATATTTCATCTAAACCGTCTAAAGCCGTGTGCTAATCTAACGATTGGGAATTGGCTAGGAATCAAATTACACCTTCCTTCAAAGAAAATTTAAACAATTTACTTATAATAAAATTGTAAATCAGATCTCAATTATGATACTTTCCCAGTAAATATAAGATAGTGATTTATTATTTTTCTAGATAAAGGTAATGTCAAGGTCATACACACTAAATCTGCTGAAACTTTATTTATTCACTACTACAGATAATTATAGTGTCTAAATTTAAGTGTTGTTTTTCCCAAAAATCTCAGATTACACATTTACTGGTCAATATGTCTGCAATTTGGATTGCCAAATTTACCCGTCAAGTCGTGAACAATTAACAATCATCTACATTTGCATCTATCAGTTTGACAGTCAACGGAAAAAGGGTTCAGCAAAAGATTTAGGAACAATTGATGTTGACCATGCAAAATATCATCAAATAAAAATTACATGTCGAAAATAACAACTTAATTACTAACACTATGTGGGTGGTGATATTCATAGGTCAAAGATTCGCATTCACAAACACAATGATGCTTTTTTATTACAACATAAATAAGTATTTTGGTCAGTACTAAGTAGTCTTCCTACTCTTAATGTTACTACTATGGATATCAAAAGCCAATGCTCAAGGAATCACTGCGTCTTTTAAACATAAACAAGGGCATAGCATAATTATTTCTCTCTCACACCATACTGTTTAGGAAAAGTGGAAAACTGTTTAACTCAAATCCTTTCACCAGTTTTACAATACTCCCATTAGCTAACAAGGTAGATAAAACTTAATTCAATAATATTATAGACCTAACGTAACTCTATTATTGGTTTGTGTTCCCACCTCAATTCTTCTACTATTAGTTCGTCTTGCATGCACTAATTTCACAGGGTAAAAGACTTAGTTGTTGTTATGTCTTGCTCGCCAGTTTCTCCTTGGCTCATTTTGCATACAGGAAAATTTGCTCAAGCACAACTCGGATTAAACTAATTAAAGTATGTACAGAAATTTATTTTAAAAAAAAATTGAATTCAACTTCCAGCTTGTATTAGTTGTTGCCTTTTGGGTGGTTCTACACGAAATGAATATTTTCTTATTCTTCGTTACACTTTGGTTGATTATGTGCACTCAATGTGCAATTGTACATGAGTTTATGAAACACAGGCCAAATTTTTTTCTACAGTCATTATTAACCCTTCAATCCAGCTTGGGAACCAGGGAACAGTGCACAAATTTATTTATGAATTTAATCTCATAATAACTGAACTCTCATACTACTTTAGAACATAATTTGACTCTAGAAATGAATTCTAGATATACAGAACTTTGATTGCAGGTAGAAAGAGAAACCACAGTTCAAAAGTATAATTTAGTGATAATAAATAGCACCTTAATGATCCATGTACAATCAATGTCAATGTTGATTATAAATGTCCAATTTAATAGAAAACTAATTGTGAAATTGAGGTTGCATAATAATGTGGACAAAAGATAAGTTTTACGGTTATAAAATTCAATATGTTTTCTTTTTAAGGTTTTTGGACAGACACATTATGATATCCATTCTAGAATATTTTTCCACCATTAAAAAAAAAAAAACATATATTCCTGCAAATAATTGGGAGATCAAACTTATAAGATGATCCAGTTACAGTATCATAGGAGAATAAATCATTATGTAGCCCATTAGTTCTCAGATATATAGTTCATGTACAGGTGAATGCAAGAAAAATTGCTATCAGTCAAAACAGGATTTAACAGAATGCATAACTGACAAGTGGAATCAACAACTAAATTCAAACAATCAAAAGTCAAAGTACATGAAATTGACCTTCTCAAGAGATCAAACATGTTACCTTGTAAACAAACAATAGCCAGACCAGTGAACCCTTGGTTTGCTGTCCTCTCGATTGAGTACAAAAAGCACGGTGCCACTATTTCAATTCACTCTTATCTAATCATTCACTTACGGATATTCATTCATCATTTCATGCCCATTACCTCCCCAATAAAAGCAGAAAATTTGACTATATACTCCATTTCAACTTCATCACACATGTCAATGAGATGATTGTCTGCATGTTGGGCAAAACCACTTCCCTTTGAATCTCGTCTCTGGAGTCAAGCCAACACAAGCATAATGAAACCATTCACCACCTTGGCAGTTATCATTGTCACAAGCAATCATATCTCCGAAAGACACCTGATGACAGACGCAGTAAGTGGGTTCATTTGGATCAATCGGTTGCTCAAGCTCAACAGGTGAAGCAAAATCTTTCTTGATGCTACCAGGTGGAGGCATAAGCTCAAAGTCTCTATCCGAATCCCTATCCTTGTAAACAATAAGCTTCTTGGACGGAGGAGTTCCGCCATAAACTCCTTGGCGCTTCTCAATCTTAGGAACCAGAGGCAGGGGAGGAAGCACAGCTGGTTCATCTGGAGCTATTTTTCCTTCTTGTTTAAGGTCTTCAGAGAAATTGTTAAGATCTTCATCCAGACGTTTGATATGACTATCAATAAGGTCACGAGCTTGTCGCGCCAATAAGACCTTCTCAGTGCAAAGGCTGAGAGCATTATCCTGGTTCGCCTCGATCTCCTTTAACAAGGACCCCTCTTGAGATGTCATACCGAGGCAATAGAACTTGGTTTGCTGTCTAGTCTGATTCAGCATTGATTGGGACCTGTCATCCAGCTCCCGAACTGTGTTGAGAAGCCTCTGAAGCTCAGCTGGTAACGTGCTCGAATACTCCAAATAGTCATCAACATAAACACCGGTCCTCGCAATCGCCATGCTTTCGCCTAAATGACTGATACACTTTCTTCTGAAAATCCCAAATTTAAAACTAGGGTTAGGGTTTCAGTGCTCTGCTAATACACACATAACAACACGATGTCTAGCCAATTTTGGATGAAATACAACTACAATTGAACATATAAATTAACATTTACTGCAATTTATACACAATTTACACTGATTGATCGTTCTACTCGGAGAAATCCTCAAGAACACAAGAAATAATTACTACAGAACAAAAGAAAGCAATGAAAATGACAAGAACGGCTCACATACCACAGCTTTGGACGACGGCTCTACGCCCAGGGTCGGATGTTTAGCAGAAGAGAGGGTGATTCTCGGGAGGAAGAAGAATCAAGGAGAATGGTTCGTTTCAGGTCCCGTTCGTACCGTAGTGCTGCTATTGCCAGAATAGAGTCCCACCCTGCCACCCAGCCCTTTAAAAAGAAAATTTCAATGCTATTGCCAGAACAAGAAATTTTTTTCTTTTTTTTAAATGACTTAAAATAAATTTGCGAGTTGTGGAGTCTTGTGTTGTGACTTGTGAGTTGTGAAGGTCATAAAACATTAAAACTTCTACTGTGTGAGTGTGTGTCTGGAATTTGAATTGAAATTCCAGGCATGATTTTCAATTTTCTATTTTCCATCTCCCTGAGAGTCATGTAATTTGGTTTTGGAGGTGGATTATCGTCTAAAGTTGAAACAATTTCACTACATCAAAATTACATCATTTTTCATCATCACTACTCAAATTTAAAATTACTAGTTTTATACGTTATCACTACTTTTTTCTTTATCATTATTTTACATCATTCATATATTCAAACACCACCAAGTCACCAAGTACAATTTTTCATAACTCATTCCAAAAATTTTAAGCTTTCGAAGAAAAAAAAAACTCAATTTTCACCAAAATAAAAAATTTAGTCTCAAAATCTATTCAAAAAACCTTATAGTTTAGACTGTTACACACTTCAAATTAGAATCAACCGGGGTTCAAATTCCAACATAGGCATAAGATTGACATTTGTTGTTTCAAAAAAAAAAAAAAAACAACAACAACCTTTATCTAATTTTTTTCTTTAAACGTTTATATCCATTGAAGTCCAAAAGTATGTACATAGCTAAGAGGGGGGCATACCCCAATATGTATAAATTTCCAGTATTTTTACTCATACATCGAGAGAGTTCCAACTATCATCGCAACTAATGGAATAATGGAATGACAACACTGTAGCACGAGTTGTATAAACTCTAGTGCAAAAGACTATGATCTATACAAGCTTTAAAATGAATACAATCTTGCTAATTTCAACCATTTGAACTCCAGGAGCAAGCCTGTGATCTAAATCTGCGTTATGGGTTCCAGATACTCCACCAGTTTCAAAGCAATGAACCAAGTTTACGAGTTTCTTTCTACTATAGTGGAGGTGCAAATCATGCCATCCATTTCTACTGTTTTCTCCAAACTCTCAGGGCTTCAATGGTACAACTAGAGAGAAGCCAAAATACCATTGGCAAAAGCCATACTTGACCCAAATGATTATGAAGCATCTAATGTTTTTAACAAATCCAGCAGCAAGTAGAACCTTTTAAGCAAATAAACTAGAAAACCACACTTGGCAAACAGTTAGAGAACTAGTTCCTCCAGAGGAAACCTATGTTAGACACTTTTTAAAAATACAGTCCTGAAATAATACTATTCACAGTTCTCTTAGAGTATTTACACTCCAAATCCAGTCTCTGTATAAAAGTTTTAGGCTCTGTTATTTTCATCTGAAAATTGATTAAATTCAGTTCAAATCAGTTCATCAGTTCAGTTCAGTTTAGATTTGACTAGTAGTATTTTTACTACAAATAAGTTCAGTTCAGACTTTTTCAGACGAAGAGAACAAATCCTTAGTTATAGATGTACAAAAACCAGAAATATCAACTGGTTTATCCTAAAAAATTGTTGCATTCCGAAATTTCCACAATCCTGCAATAATTATATATTTTTAAAAGAAATGACGAGAAACTTTTGAGCAAAATGGTACATTAGAAGGACAGAATTTGTTGGCATTACCAATTTTGGCCCATAGCTTAAGCCCAAAACATTGAAAATGAAGAAAAGCCCAGAGACCTAATTACTGCGCACCAATCGTGAACGAAACACAACACATCCGCGCATCACATTAACACATTTCGCTCTAAATCGTAAAGTGGCCTTGATCCGAACCGACTCTGTCTCTGTCATCTCATCCACAAAAGCTTCCACGTCTCACTCCTTTTTATTCCAGAAAAAAAATCCCCAAAACTATACAAACCCTGAAAATCAAAAAATCAATCCAATTCATTCTCAAATCATGTTGAAGCACGCAGCTAGCAAGTTTCTCACGCAAGCCCTCCGATCGACGGCGCCTACACGGGCCGGAGCTGCGGCTTCCAGCCGTATGTACCACGAGAGGGTGGTCGATCACTACGAAAATCCTAGGAACGTCGGGTCGTTCGACAAAACCGATCCCAGCGTAGGTACCGGATTGGTCGGAGCACCTGCTTGCGGTGATGTGATGAAGCTGCAAATTAGGGTTGACGAGACCACTGGAAAGATTGTGGATGCTTGCTTTAAGACCTTTGGTTGCGGTTCCGCCATTGCCTCTTCGTCTGTTGGTTCGTTTCTAATCAATTGATTCGCTATTGTTTGTTTTTTCTATGTGCTGGAATGATTTTTATTATATTTTGATGTTGAGTAATGTTTGACTTTGATATTGCCATATTGGTTGTTTCAGAAATGATACTGGTTAATTTATGTATAGAATCATAGATTAATCGCACAGCCGAGTGTTCTTACCTGCAATAACTTAGTTTCACTTTAGATCGTGTGCTTGTGGATTTGTGCAATTTGAATCCTACCTATGAATGGTCAAGGATCTATGTCTTTTCATGTTGTTATGGGGCTCTGGCTAATATGAGTATTATATTTTCAGCAACTGAGTGGGTGAAAGGCAAAGAAATGGAGGAAGTTCTCACCATCAAGAATACGTAAGTTTCTACGATTACCTTTTAATCTGTAGTGTCCTCATTTGGTTCTGTTCTTGTCTACTATCGCTGCTTGTTTTTTTTTGGGTATTAATTCATATCATATTCATAGGCATGGCAGTTCTTAGGAAGAAAACTGGTATCATATGTGATACTCTTGGTAAATAGATCAGTTTTTTATCAGCTCAGTGTAAATAGAGTTTGCTGTGCCTGCCTTCAATATGTTACATAATTGTGCATGTCGGACTCAGCTACTGAACTAGGCTTGTCAATGGGTGCAATCTGCCCTCTCCCATACCCAATCCATTTAAAGCCCATTGCTGTTAGGCTATGTGGTTGTGGTCTGGTTTTAAAATGCGCAACTGGTGGGTGGTGGATAACGGGTCAATTACAACTGAAGCCTAACTGGCCTGAGCGACCCGATCGGAAGGGTATGTAGAAAATCCATAATGTCATCTTGCATCTTCTGTTATCAATCTATCTACAAAATCCATGAATATTTGAGCATGATTAATCTGCTTGTATAATCTCAACTCTACTACTCATTGCAACAATTCCCAAAATCCCCAATCCATCTTTTTCCTCCCCAAATCCCTAAGTGAGTAATCTTTGTTCTCCCAAAGTGAAAATGGGAAGAGTAGATCAGAGTAGCTTTCCACAGGTCTTGCCTCATTTCCGAGGCTTCTGAGTTTTTGTAGGTCTCTGATGAGGGTAGGAATAAGATTCTATCTGCGGATGGGATAGGAAGAATCAAGATCTCTGAAAGAGTACCCCTAGGTGTGACAGAGAGAATACATGTGAAATCACAGAAAAAGCTTTTTTACCCATAGAATCAGCTAAATTCACCGTTCTGGATCTGGTTTTTCTTCTTGTGGTCGGGTTTAGGCCCAGTGGCTAACTTCTGGTCTGGGTTTTGAGTGGTTACAAACCATTGACAGGCCCCTGAACTACTCGTAGTTAGTATTAGGTTCACAAAAATAAAAAATAAAAAAAGATTCTGGATGGATATAATGCACTGATCTATTAGTCCAATGTGTTAAAAAAAAGGTATTCTGGATGAATACAATGCACTGCTCTCTTTGTGGTGTTATATTGGAAATTTAGAGTTCTAGAATATATTTCCTTTTAAATTGTCTTCTATTATATGACCTTCATGTATTTTAATGGGTTTTACATGTCGTATTGTCGTGTTTTGGTGGTTGTGGTTTTTGACTGTAAGGGTTATGGAAATTGCTAAATGTGTCTTTGGGTAGTTTCCATGTCAAGATGTTAATGGTTTTTGGAACTGCAGGGAAATTGCAAAACATCTTTCTCTTCCACCAGTTAAACTCCACTGCAGCATGCTTGCAGAGGATGCAATAAAGGCAGCAGTGAAAGATTACGAATCAAAGCGTACGAAGTCGACTGCTACAGCTACGGACAAAGCTGCTGAGGCTTGAGGTCTTGGCACTTATAGTGCAGTTTATGTTTCGTGGCAATATGTGTGCGTATTAAGAAGTCTGAAACCTTATCTTGTTTTCCCTTTGCCTCTGTATTTACTATGTGTTGGTCAATGTAATGTTTGAGGAATAATACTGGTGAATATTCAGCCCTTGTTAGTGCTTGTTGACTTGTTGTGACATGACGTATACAAGTAGTATTTGTTACTGTGCATCAATTTGATGGCATGCTAGTAACAGCGGAACACTATTAATCACTTGCTTCGCTATATTCTTTCTGAAACTCACTGTTGATTTCTTCCTAGCTCGTACTGTTGTCTGTGTACAATATTTCGCTGCAGTTCAAAGTTGATACCAAGATCAAATCTACAGGATGCTAGCAGCAGCTGCTAATTAATGAAACACTACTGATATACTACTGAGATGAAGCTAGAATAACTAATTGAATCTTCTAGTGATGTAGAAATAGTTGCTAATTCTTCCTAATAATTATATCGTGTCTGTTATAACCCGGCTGAAAGTTGCCACGATTTGCAGCCATAGTTATCATACTCCTTGTTTGCGTAGGATTGCAAAAGATTTTGGATTTGGGAATCTTAGTTGAATCTTTCTCCTGCGTTTTGTGTGTTCCAATCATCGCGTCGCCATATTATTTCAATCTCATGATGTTGTCTGTATCGTGATCCTTGTGAAGAACAGGTTGTACCTTCTCCGTTATTTCCCGCTCTTTCCATGACAGATGTTCATATGCCTGGGATTGGGCAGTCTTCTTATGCGCTGTTAAAAACTCTTATGGCAAAGAGATCCATGATGACATTCCATACAACTTCCTCAAAGCTCCATAAAATTCTGAACTACTTGTTAAGAGTGAGTAGGCCGAAATCTGTAAACCATCACCATTAACCATGTTTTGTTTCGTCTCTTACGGAGTTACGGTTTTGGTTATAGTCGCCGACTCAAGAATTTTTACTCTTGACTAGCTCCTTGGAGTTTTAGAATTTAACATTGACCATTTTTGTAGCAACAATTAAACATTCATATATGTAGTAACATCAACGTCAAACATTGCTACTATAACCTAACCTCAAAATTTTACTCATAACATGCAATGCAACATTGAACATCTCAACATCAAAATTAAAACCATCTACGGACTACGGTAGCATCAATTATTATAACCTAAACTCAAGAATTTGACATGCAACATTGATCAATTCAAAGCCAACATGAAATATTTCTTCGTACTTTCTCAATGTCACTTCTAAATCAAATTGCCGACTCTTATACACATGCTCTACTGTATAAAATCTTTAGATTAATTTCTGGGTATGGAAGTATGAAAGAATAAAGAATGGTAATAACTAATAAGAGTGATTTACAGAGATCTTTTGTCTGGCATACTAACATCATCTAAACATATACTATGAAGTTATATCACCAAATGCTGGAACTGAACATATACCCCTATGTCAACTAGTTAGATATCTCAACGTTCAGTCCTAAACACCCGAATTGTTAGAAAAACTTCTCCAACTGGATGAGCATCACACTTATATCATCACGGGAGCCTCTGGAAACCGACAAGTCTGCTAGCTCTTTACAGACGGCTACCAATGACCGAGGCTTTTGAGCGTCCAGGCACAAAGGGCGGACTATATCAACAGCTTCTTGGTTGCTAACCTTGTCCCACAATCCATCAGAAGCAAGGAGAAGAAACTCGTGTTCAGGTTCGAGTCTAACGACCTTCGTCTCTGGTTCTGCCGTTACCCATTGCTTAAGATATTGATCTCCAATACCTCTAGAGACAGCTAAGGATCCAAGGACTCTCCAAACACCATGGCGAAGTTCCACAAAGCCTCCCGATTTCTCAATCCTGTCTTTCTCATCATCCCTTGATGGCCGGTGATCTGAAGTGAGCGCCTCCGCAATCCCACCTCTACTAACAACAGCACGGCAATCACCCGCATTAGACACCACCAAATTCCCATCCTTGATAACCGCTGTCACACAGCACGCCCCACCACGTTGATCCGTTTTAAGAAACTCAGAGTCAGTCGTCAAGTAAGCAGTTTTGACAGCCTCCACAATGCTTCCATTGTTTTCCGTTTTCTCCAACTCCTCAACAATGTTTTTACCTAAATTACTAGCTCCAAACTCGGCAGCTTTCGCACCTCCATGCCCATCAAACACACCAAAACACGCCTGCATAAATAAATCCACATCAATCAATCGCCCTTCACTAATTTTCCCCAATTTTAAAGGTAAAATTTTTAACACATTGAAGCTGCTATTAACAATTTCACGCATCAATCAATCAATCAATTTTCCCCAATTTCAAAAGCTAAAACTTTCAACACATTTTGAAGCTTTTATTAACAATTTCACACATCAATCAATGAATTTGACTAATTTGGCCTAATTTAAAAGCTAAAATTCTTCAAAAATGGAAGCTGGTAGGAACAATTTCACACATGAATCAATCAATCAATTAACCTTTTGGCCTAATAATTCCAAAATTCAATCTATTTACCAAACAACATAAAGCAAAAAAAGCAAATCACAAACCTGTTTGTTAGAATAAACCGAAGCAGAATAACGATCCTCAATATGATCTCTCTTCCCTCTCTTACAGCAAACCGAAAACCCATCTCCCTCGACCTCCACAACCTTCTGCCCCTCCTCCTCCTCTTCCTTCTTCCCCACCTCCAACAAAACCACCGGAATATTCAGCTTCGGCGGCCTCTTTCTCTTAGAAGCCGCTGCCGCAGATGATGAGTCAGCCCCACCGGCAAGAGAACGGATGAGGCCACTGGGCTTGTTGAGGCGAAACAGGCGAGGTGAGGAGGATTTAGGGGAGCAGATAGAAGAGGATGAACAAGATGAAGATGGAGAGAAGACCGGCGAGGCAACAGCGCAAGAGGACATGATGATTGATTGGTGGTGTTAGGTTTTTGCAGAGAGCGTTTGTTTGACTAAATGTTTTCCGTTTGATTGTAACGTTCCAATTTTGGGGGTTTGTGATTTCTGAAGAGGATTTGGATTGGGATTGGGTGTATTTATAGGCTGCTAATATTAAAACAAGTGGACCTCACTCATTGATTAGGGAAGAAGGAACATAACACGTGTGGCCCTTGTATAATGTTGAATTTCAAAACAAACCATAAACCTATGTTCCTTTTCTTACTTTCTTACCCAATAAAATCTCTAATTACTTGGGCAAGCTTAACTAAAAAAAATTGACTTCATTATCATTCACCTTGGCTCTGGTGCAAGAACTTAGATAGTTCGCTACAAATCTGATCGTGTGACGTAGTGGTCATGTAACAAACCATGAAACCATTGTGGGAGACCAAAGGAAGCTATAAAACCTAATACTCTCTCTCTCATCATCCTATCACATGCACAACTGTACACGAGATTTCATAACTTAACTTACGAAAGCCCTTCGATCACCCCATAACCTCATGTAGCCAACTTTGAAAGTATATTCATTTGATCATCCATACACTCTTCAACGGCCCCGTAGCCACATACTCTCTCTTATTACTTACCTAGGTGAGTTTATTCACATTATCTTAGACAAGTCTTCATCCGGATCCTTAATGTTACAAACGCTGTCGAACAAAAGGATAATTCAACCTTTTTGTCTCTTAATGTACTCTTTTTTTAAATCATTGTTCAGATTAATTGGCTTAAGCATTAGAGTATTGGAGTCATTCGGTTGACACCGCACCAATATTCTATTTGGATCTCACACCGTAGTGTGCCCTTATTGTTTTGCAGGTCCGGTGCCACTACTAATTCTTTGATTGTAGATTCAAGCATCTACAATATGTTATTTAGTTTCCCTCACTTGCCACTCGTGACATCATGAATAAGAGTGAAAAATAAATCAACTATCGGAGCTACATCAACTGATGTCGGATTGTTTTTTGAATATTTTTCTTTTTTTTTCTATAACAATTTTGTCATCTTGTTTATTTTTCTTTAAGAAATGAGCATGTACGCAGACAATTTGGTCATTCATTTTTAATTCAAGAGAGAAAGAGTGAAGATAGACATGATTTATCTGTAATTTGGATATGAATAAGGTATTTACATGTAATTTTCCATGATTAAGTAATCAAGGAAATCGAATCCAAATCCGTGTTCCCGTGTGCGGCCATTTTCTTCCTTGTTTCTACGTTGGTCGTACGTGGTTAATTTGTCTTTGAAAGTTGGTTGTATATTGAGAGGCCATGCATGAATCATTGATTTATTAGTCTCTCACGCACTTTGAAATATTGACTTGGTTTCAATTATTATTGCCCAATTTATACAAAACGTGATACAAATAAAATGAATTCTTCCAACTCATATATATTAAAGGCAGCTCAGCTCAGTCTCAGTCTTGCTTTCAGGTTGGACTTGGACATAGCTTTTTAATTGGACTTTCAAATGCTACTTTGATATTTTCTTTCTTTTTTAAATAAAATACTAATATTAAGTCATCGTCTTTCTCATTCAAGATAAACCGGACGGACCAGAGTCACCAGACCATATGAGTCGATAAGCACCATAGTTCAATTTTCTACCACACACTTAATTGACACTACCATAATGATAGATTACATATACAATCTATGGAGGTATATACTCTCTCTCATAATCCAGTACTTATTAGATTGTAGACAATCGGATTGGTTTTCCGATTAGGATATGTTATATTCGTCTAAATTGATTTGAACTGATTTATTTCTATAACATAAAAACAATTAAGTAAATCTAAAAATTGAAATTATATGAATTGAACTGATATAAACTAAATTGAGTTGAAGTGTTTTTTAGGAAACAAACAGAGTTTTTATCCTTATTTGCACAACATAACATACAAAGGCTCTGTTCGCTTCATCTGAAAATTGATTATTTTAAGTTCAGTTCAGTTCAGATTTGTCTATTAGTATTTTGTACTACATATAAGTTCAGTTCAGTTCAGTTTAGATCAATTCAGTTCTATTTATACGAAGAGAACAGAGCCTAAGTCCGAAGAGTAGTTCATGAATAACTGACCGCATTTTAAACGATTACGGATTGTTTGTGACATTTAATTAGATTCCTTGTAATGCAAACAAGTACTACCTTAATAATGATGATTGATGAGATAACACCTCACCATGCAATATCATAAATGTATTTGTCAATCTATATAATTCTATAAAGGAGAGTCCTCATTTAAGTTGTGGTACGGACATAACGGGATTGTGGTTCGGATATGATTTTATACTCTTGGTGCTTGGAGATTAAACGTGGTTTTTGTATGCATCACTTATGCATCTCACTATCTTGTATTCTTTGTTTTTGTTGATGAATAAATTTTTTTGCTGTTTCAAAAATAAAAATAAAAATAAAGGAGAGTCCTCCATGCCTTCCATGCCTACGTCATCAATTCAATTACCAATCAAAATCATATATTATGTCCAAGCCTAATTCCAAGCTACTTCAAGCCTATGTGTCAATTTCTCCATTTTTTTAGATTATTAATTTATGCTCCAAATCTAATCAATTCCTTTATAGTCAGTCGGTCTCTCAGTCAGTCATGAGAGTTGATATTTCGAACCTAAGCGTGCTGCTCTAATTAATGAAGAAAACTAATCCAAATTTTCAATGAAGGTATTCCAAAATTAATGTTCATTCGTTTATCAGATTCTTTAATGATGGTATTCTAAAATCTAAACGTCCCAGGACTCTTCAATACCGGCCTCATCTCTTCTATCTTTTACCAGATCAGTCAGGACTCCAGTACCACTCAATTCAATTCTTCTGCAACCATAACCATCAATGATTATTTCGAACCCATTTTAGGTAGATTATTTCGTAATTGTTGAAAATTTGATTCATTTTCTAGATTTTTCCTTCAATCTATACTACTGGGGAAATTTTCGGTGCAACTGGGATTCTCTCCGATTCCGAAATAGCCTTTTCATTTGCCTATTCAAATCTCCTTTTTTGAGAAAACTATTCAAATCTCCTTGCGCATAAGCTGGATATGATCTTCTCCTCTTTCGCTAAAGTATACACAGTGAATCTGCCTTGGCAAACTTCATGTTTAACTCTATTTAATTACTCATCAACTTTCTATTTAACAATAGGTTAATTTTAAACTATAATAATAATCTCGAAGTATTTTTATTTATTTTAATTAATTTCGTTAATCAAATTTTTTATTCAGTTAGCGCACTTTATATAATTTTGTTTATGATGATTCATGTTTAACACTTCGTTTTCTTAGCTCTTTTTAAGAACATTATTTATTTTTCTTTCGAAAGTTCACTAATGATAATTAAACAACACCAATCTCGAGAATTAGAATAGTGTTCGGGTGTATTATTTGAACTAGAGTTGAATAATGCTCCAAATTCTTATATGAAAATAGGAGTAACTAAAAGGTAATATTTTTCTTTTGGCTAGTGATATAGTCAGAGCTAAAATTACTAATGCCAGAGCAATTTGTGCACTTTTAGGAATGATGATTAGTGTTTATAAAAGGTAAATTGCTCTGGCATTAGTAATTTTAGCTCTGGCTATATCACTAGCCTTTTATTTTTCATGGAGAATATAGGTTGACTTTGATGATGACAAATTGATCTGAATTCGAAATGAAACCAGTCATACAACGGTTAACCATCAGAATGTTGATTTGAAACCCATTTGAATACACTCAACTCGAAATCACCTAAGTAAAGCTGACCTAAAAATATCCAATCCAAAATTATCCGAATTAAATTCGATGTGCATTAAATTTAACCGAAAGGATATATAGTTTTAATTTCATATGAAAACGAGTGTTTATATTTCACTAATTTAAAATAAAAATTTTATAGTTTGAATTTTATAATTTCTCATTGTGATAACGGATTTGAATATCATTTACTAAATCACCACACGAATTCGATCCGAATTTATTCAATTTTATTCAATATGAAATTATTCTAAATTTATTAGAGCAACAACCGAATTCGATCTTAATTGATCCAAAGACAATCCAGAATAAATCATTGATCTGAATTCTCTATCCGAATTCGATCCAAATCTGAACTTTCATCTCTCACACTGAAATGCAATTATAATAATTTATAATTTTTATTTTGTTTATTCACTCAACCAGAATCCAAATTGACAAAATTTGAATTGATTCGATCCAAAAGGATCCGATTCAAAATTATCTGAAATTTATAATCGGTAATATGCTATCTGGAATTTATGATTCGACCAGCAATCGAACATCCGACATTCGATCCGAACAATTCGATAAGAATTTCTCTATCCGAATTCGATTTGAACAATCTGTTTGTCTGCCATGTTCACTTATAAGCATAAAAAATAGACCTGTTAAAATTAACCCGAACCCGAATTTATTTCGATCCAAATTTGAAGTCTAAAAAGAAATTTTATGCTCAATTATACAAACTTTGACCTGATGGCCGAGTCGAAATCACCTGATTCTAGATTAACCAAATAAATTTATTCAATAATATTTTTAGGTTTTATTCAATATATTCGTGCAATTCCCGAGAGTGTTTGATCACAACTGTACTGATCAATGGTGTCATGGTTATAATGTGATTAATTATTGGAGATGGTGTAGAATTATTTACTAAGTTAAATTTTATAACTAAAATATTTGTTGGATAATTTTATTGCGCCAATTGACCGTGGAACATATCCGGAGACATGATTCTAGAAGGAGATGCGTTGTTTTGTTAATAGCCTAAGAGGTATAAGAAAAGTTCATATTTGGACGGGTGGCTTACTGATTGGCGCATCTATTATGTCAATGTCCTCACGAAGTCACGAAGTAGGGTTATCTGTCGTAAAGCTTTATAAGAGTACATTTTTGAATAAGTAGTAAATTTTAGCTTTATAAGAGTATTATCTGAGTGGAGTGGATGATCCACTTGAAAAAAATGAAAATGGAAAACATTCCTCAAACTATACACCGAAAAGAAAGTGAGAAGCATTAAAGGACTGACTATATGAGAGATTGCAAGTAGTAATAAAAATTATGTAACCTATCACATAGGCCGCAAATTCAAATCTCACAAGAAACGCATGGAAACTTTTACATTAGTCCCAAATCAAAATTCCATGGTGTTGGTGTTTGTAAGCTATGAAATATTTATTTAGAATTTAAGCGATTTCTAATATACGGTCACAACGATCATATTGTTATTGTTATGTGAGTTCGATGGGTTCACCGAGAACATACTCAATGCATAATGCCTACATATAGTTTCCAAAATAAGTGATTAGAATATACTATTAAACCTTTAAAATTTGTGGTTTAAATGTCAACAATTTAGTACCTACTCTATGAAAAATATCTAAAGGAAAAAAAATTGTATATAAACTACGTATATATTCCAATAATAAAAACTCATTAATATACACGTCGATTTTCGACGGGTTGTAAACTAGTTGTCATTAAAAATTCAGACCGCTACAAGTATTTAAGATCTTAAATTTAAATTTACGCTACTCACCTCTTTTATTTATTAGACACACCAAACGTAAGTTTTTACATAATTTAAACATAGTCTTTTATAACGACATGGTAAGTTTGTGTATTGAGTAGGAAAACAAAGATATCACAATACCGGGGTCCGAGTCCGACTAACCATCCTTTATCATAATTTTGAATTTCTATCTGACATTTTACATTTTCAGTATACAGTATATACTTGAAAACTATTCTTTGTTTCAATATCGGATTTAGTCCAAATTTCAGGTTCTTGGATTATTATTTCAAGGTTCATGGATTATTATGTTTTGGCACTTGCGATTTAACAAGATTAAGTCTAAGTTTTAACCATTCCTAATAAGTTCCCTTCATATATGGGCGTTTCGTTCTTCAGCTTTTACAAGACCTTTTCTTAATAGTCTTCTTAATTTTTCTTACATATGTTAGGTATTCATGTTCAATAATGAATATGCTCTGATTTGTCTGAAAATTACTAAACTAAACTTAATAAATTTAAACTGAAATGAATTTAATTAATTCGAACAGAACTACTGAACTTATTTGAAGTATACTAAGGTTCTGTACTCTTCGTCTAAACAAAACTGAACTTATTTGTAGTATAAAATATTATTGAGGAAATCTGAACTGAACTGAATTTAATGCATTTGAATTGTAGAGAACTTAAAATAATCAATTTTCAGACGGAGCCAAAACAATCATGAACTGAACTTAATTATTATGAACATAACATTCATGCATCTACCTTAGCATCATAACTACATAATTAGTAATTACTATTGCTATTCAAAGGTGAGCGCAATACATTAGAATCTATTTTCACAATATATTATGAATCATAATGCATTGCTCAATATTATAATATAATAATAATTTTCATTTTCACAATATTTCAATATATTATGAATCATATATTATCATAATGATTGACGACATTTTTTAACCCCTAAAATGAAAATTATTATTTATTATAGTATTTATTTCAAACTATTGTTATTTTTAAAATTTATATAAAATTTATATAATGTAAGTGCAATTAATTAATAATAATAAAAATGAGATTATTTATGAAATTTTAAAGAAATGAAAAAATAAAAAGTAAAAGAGAGGTTGAGGTTTAGATTGAGTAGAATGATGACGTGACAGACATAAGTGTCGGATTGAGCTTAAGAAGTCCTTATATATTTCAATACTTGCTTTTTAATAGAGTACATGTAAGGATTAATTGCATTTTGTGGCCCAAAATAACAATGGAAACGATACGTACCGACACAATTCAATTCCCCACTATTCAAAACATGCGACAGTTTCCGTGTCTCTAAATACTGACGTAGTAGTTAGTACATCACAAATTCAGAATAGTCTACGAATGTCAAACTTCAAAAGTCAGACACCATTGCAATGGATAGAGAACGTTCAAAAATCGGTACCACTTGCTAGTAACATTTAAGCGTACACAACATCTGAAAACATCAACCAACATTTGGAAGAGCTGAGAATATAGTAGTTGTGTAACTTGTGTAATTTCATCCACAAATACAAAGATCGGAAAGAAAGCAATGTTGAACCTAGATGTAGCTCAAGTAATCACATATACAAACTACTGGGCAACGATAGGCACCTCCAAGAGTAGACAAAATGGCAGATAAGAAACCCCAGCTATCATTTTTCTCCGCTATCTTTCATTTACCAGACATGTAACAGCGTACACCATCAAACTTGGTGAACACCTGACTAACGTCTGGTTATGGGTAGACACCTCCTTGACGCGACAATTGGAAAACTCCAGTTAACAAATGACAAAGAAAGCAACGATAAGACTAAATGATATGCAGGTGTGGGATCTAATGGCATCCAAGCTATTATAGCTGACTATCCACCAGAAGGCAATTTGAAAACCAAAATCATGAAATACAAAACCATTGTCAATAAAAAATAAAATGCTCAGTGGAAGGAGAAGTCGTTAATAAAACTGGGCTCACGGAGGTTCACTCCAATGCAGTGATGCCCTACCACAACGAATGGTGATTAATCTCATCAACATAATAAAAACAAGTAAAATTGTGTGCTCAGACAGCCAAGGGTTAGTCGTCAAATGCAAGATCAGAAACTCTAGTCCACAACAATTTGCATCATCACCGCACAAAATCATTTTACAAATTGATGTAAATTCAAATACATGGAAAAATATCACTTGAGTTTGATAGGATCAACAATTTAGCTGAAGATACACTCAAGAATCAAGATGCAGATGAGAGAACAAACCACTTTATTCTCTAGAATATTGACCGTAAGAGAAATGTGAAGTATATATGCAAATAGTATCAAGCAAGTAAAATCATACTTGCATTTAGAAGTTAGAATATTGTGCTTTATAGTAGCTCATACAATCATTTAGATTTGATTGCTGAGGGACTTAAACACATTACTGTGCCAGACAATCAACGGTCTACTGCAACCAGAAAAGCTGTAGACACCTGCCTATGTCTGGAACAAGCTGATTAATGAAACAATTTAAATCTATAAAGATACTAATGCAGACCCAAGCTAAGACTATACTACTACATTACGACATAGCTCAAGAATACTAGAAGGTATGGAATGTTGAACCTAGATGTAGCTCAAGTAATCACATAAATAAACTACTGGGCAACGATAGGCACCTCCAAGAGGAGTCAAAATGACAGATGAGAAACCCATCAATCACTTCTCTCCTCTATCTTTAATTTACCAGACATGTAACAGCGTACACCATCAAACTTGGTGAACACCTGACTAAACATCTGGCACAGCAAGTTCTAGGTTTCAGTCATTCAGACCCAAGACAATCAATCAACACACATGCAACAATATAATTCAAGCAACAAAGACAGCCAACACTAGATGAGTCTATTATAATAAAGTATGATCTAGCAAGGTCACATAGTATATAAACAACAGACCAAATTAATTAACAAGTCAAGAATTTAGTAGAACCAATACATTACATTCATTGTGCTCTTTGAACAGGCTCAAGAGCTTCAACCGTTACCACACTATTTCCTCTGATGACCACCATGCCAATGTCTGTCTTCTCATTCCCATTAACCTCAACAGTGTTGTCAATGACCAAGTTCATAAACTGGTCGAAACCTCGAAGAGTTCCAACCACCATTCTGTTGGCATTTAGCTTTATCTGCAACTTCTTGTCCATGTACTTCTTCAAATCCGGAGGCTGACCTGATCTGCTCATGTTGAGTTGCAAACTCTGCAAGATTTAACAACATAAATTGAACCCCATTGCATAGTACATATATCTAAAAAGGCCTAAAATAATTGAAGAGGTATGTGATGTAGAATCTAGATGTAGCCCAGGTAATTATTAGTTTGTAGAAACTACTGAGCAACGATAGACACCCATTTTAATTTACCAGACATGTAACAGCGCAACACCATAAGGATTGGCGAGAACCTGACTAGTCTGGTTGGCTATGTTTTGTGACAATTAATCAATCAATGTAACAATAAATTGAATAACAGATCGATTTCATCCTTGGACAAAACAATAACATAGGAAAAAGCACAGATCCTAACAATAGCATAAAGGGAACATTTGCAGGATCGGATTCATGAAAAGGGTGTAGAGTAAATAACCGAAACTGTTGAGTGTATGAGAAATCATGAAACGGATTGAACAGAGAGAGAAGATGAGAGATTGTTACCTTTGAGGTGAGGTGAATTGATATCTGGGTTTTAACTGGTACTACTCGGCGACTGAGACAGCTGCTGGCAAGTTAGAGGTGTATATGTGGGTATATATAGAGAGCAGTGGCTGCGGATTAGAGACTGGAAACCCTAATGTAAGTCTGGTTCCATACGGGGTAATTTGGTAATTCGCATTCTTATTATCAATCTGAGTAATTATTTTATTGAAAGGAATAATTACAAATTAAATTAGTGATACTTTTTTACGAGTTTTATCAAATTAGTGTAAATCAACTAATTTCTTACAAATGGGTGATAATATTAATTTTAGTATTAATAAGTCCAATTAAAATTAAAATTTTTAATTTCTCTGCAATTACACACTATCTCACGTATCTCTTACTCAGTCAAATACACAAATTAAAATATCAAGCATCATCACTCTCATCTTACTTGCGTAATTTCGGTGATGCTTAATGATTTTGGTGACGCTACCTCATACTTCTTTACAATTTGGGATGACACTAAAGACAAAGAACGCTTGATTTTGATTTGTAAGGATATTTGAAATTAGAAAATGTCGATACTTATCAATTTGTAAACGTGTTTGAAATCAGAAGATGTCGACGCGTGTAAATTGTTAAGGTGCTTGGAAATTTGGAATGATATTTAGAGTCCATTTACTCTTGAAGGCAAACCAACTTTAACCACAATATCATTCCTCTAAATATCCGATGCAAGGAGTCAAATCGAGAAAATCATACACATACAATCACCAAATATGCCTTGCCAATGCCGGAGGAAATGAAAATTAATAGAGAACCTAATTGCCATCTCTTTGTGATTTATTACATAAATCATATGCACGTACTAATATGCCTTTTTTATATGCTAGAGGGGTAATCACCGGTACACCCTCTAATAGAGATGATGAGCCAGACCTCATCTATTCTATTAAAGGGTGTACAGTGGTTACGGCCCTAACATTCAATAAACGTCTCATATGATTTCATTCATACCTATGTGATGGTTGTGCCCTTGTGGGTGATGAATTGGTGGCTATGCGAGGGAAAGATTAAGCTTCGGTCATTCAGTGAAATCAATGGATGAATTGATGAATGGGGTAGACCCAATATTAAAACTCAGTCACCTAATACTTTGGATTAGTGGCGGTGTGGACATGCCAGGGGCAGATTTAAAGTTGGAGGCGTCAACATGGCATAATATAATAGTATGATCATATAAGTATTATTCACCATTATGCATAAAATATGATCACTAGATTCACAACTAATTGACCTAAACCTGAACCAAAACATAAACACATAAGCAAATGACTTCATGTAATTGAAAATGTAAGATCTATTATTATGGGTGTTTCGCACCGGTTACCATCGAAAGGTCTAATCCATCATTTTATCATTGTCATGGAGATTGCAATACTGATATAACTGCAGTACTGTTCTTTCGACATGTACTCTGCAAGGATTGCTCTGTACTTATCAAACAAATCATCAAGGAACAATGAGCCGAAGTGTTCAGCCAACAATGATTCAGCGACGGATCTAATGAAGTTGGCCACTTTGTGCAAATCATCATCTGCAGGGGCTAGGCTGCCACAGTCCACGAACTTCAGCTTCGAGGTTTCTATGCGATTGATGACAAAGGATCCTTTCTAGCTTCACTTCTGTGGATGATGGCCAATATTGTGGGATATTGAATGAATGCAATTTCTCTTCTTCTATCACTCCCTAAACAAAATATGGTATAGTTTAGACTTTAGACTTTAGCATGTAAGAAAAACTTGATTGGTTTGATTACCTCAGAAACCATTTGTTTTAATGCCATAGCCATGAGGTCCCAAAGGTAACATCCATGATTGTTAGAAGCATCCTCGTTTCTCCTGCCCACAGTGGTCAACACCATCTTCCCTCCGGCTACAACTTCCTTGGCACGACACTTTATAAATGTCGCAAAATCCTTTTGAAATTGCTTGTAGTATGCCTCAGTCACGCACTTTGGACTTGTACTTGCCAAGTATATGTTGTCTTTGTTCATTTCCACACCCGGAGGAACCTATATACATCATCTAAAATATGTTAACAAGAACGTTCTTAGGCTCCATTTGATTCAAGAACTCATGAAAAACATCAAAATTGAACTCATCTGATCTAATGTGAACTGAAATTTAAGGTGAATGACCAAATAGAGCGTTTCTAACAGTTTACATAGGCGCGACAAAGAAAAAAACAATCCATTCAAGCACAAATGAACTTACCTGAGAGAGCCACAAGAGACTGTAGGAGGAGTGAACAAAATCCAGGCTATTTGCAGGAAACAGCCTCCCATAGAACGAACCTGGAACCGCAGTTACAAAACAATGTCCGAGTCTAGATCCTACTTTGTGCATTAGTTTGTCCTGAAACTGTGGCAGCAAGCACCGAAAAATAGAATTGAAATCATTGGTAGGAAGATCATTTAATTGTATGTGAAATTCAGGGATATTAAGCCCAAGCTCCGAACACAGTTTATCGACGATTGTTACAACTTCGTTGACAAAGAAGAGAGTGTTAGGTCCACAGGAACAACCCAAATCCGCTATGGAAATCGTACTCTTTGGAAATCTGCTGCTGCTGCATAGTTCAGTCAAGGCTTCATCTATTATTGGTATTGTCATGAACATCCCCTTTCTCTGCAATGGTAAACGGACCAAACTCGGTAAGTTATAGTAAAAATTATTTACACAATTTTGATGTTTTGCGAATGCAGCAGCGTGCATTATTCATCTTATTAATGTATTTTGCCATTTTCAAAAAAGGAAAAAGTAATTTGGTACTGTAGTACACATTTAGATATATCATAAGTATATGTTGTACTTATACCTGAAAAGAAGAGTTCTTAGCATAACTGTTCTCCCCAAAACCTTCATTCATGTGAAGAACTTGCCTGACCTCCATTCGCTTTTTAGGATCCAAGAAATACTTAACCTTGCCGGACCCGGGACATCATCCGATTGCTACTCAATTTTCTTTATTTTCTTCTCTTATTTTTCTTTCTTCGCTAGCTCTAATCATGATCTCGATCGCCTCAATTATCAATGGTGTGCCAGTGTTTGTCTTGTGTACAGAGCCCGTGACAAGGTAATATACCATAGGAAACTTCAATGGGAAGAAGTAATGAAATGAAAATTATTGAGGCGGTGAAGTAATTACAATGGAAAACGGAAGTGATTAACACATAAGTTAGTATTTAAATTAATGAATTAATTGCACCAACTTGATTATTTATTTGGCTCATCACGGTGGTGCCGTGCGCTCATCATCGTATCTTCTATAGTATTAATCAGTTCAAATCACTTCTTCAGATGCATTAAATTCAGTTCAAATTCATCTAATAATTTTTTATACTACAAATAAGTTCAGTTCAGATACATTAAGTTCAAATGCATTATGTTCAGTTCAGTTTAGTTCAGTTCCTTATTACTAAAGCTCTAGAATGTGGCAGAGTTCCTTATTGAGTAAGTTTGCCGCCGACTAAGACGACTTTTCTCTTCGTCTGAAAGTTGATTATTTTAAGTTCAGTTCAGTTTGGATCAGTACAGATCAGTTCAGATGCATTAAGTTCAGTTCAGTTTAGATTCATCTAATAGTTTTTTATACTACAAATAAGTTCAGTTCAGTTCAGATGCATTAAGTTCAGTTCAAATCAGCTATGTTCAATTCAGTTCAGACGAAAAGAACAGAACTTAAGAGAGTGGGAGCATAGTCACTAATTTTGTGTAAACTTTTGTTGTTTTTAATTTATTATTATTATTAGTAAATTAACTTTACGTGATAATAAAATTAGTTTCATAATTAATATAGTTTCATAATTAATAATAATAATAATAAAAGCTAGCTGATAAATTAATGCTAAACAAAACTTTATCCTTCTCGATCAATGTTTCGTAAAAAACATTAAGATTTGACTCAAATTTAAAACATGGTCTGAACTTACATTCTGAGACACATCGAGTCTTGAGTCTTATGGTTGGAGATGGTTTTACAAAGTGCTCGCTCATTCCTAACAGGTGGACCTCAAAAACTCGCTAAGGTGTATTTAATAAAGATTTTTGAAATCCGCCTACAAAAATAGAAATGGACCTCAAAATCTCGCTCAACTGGATTAATAGTAAATTTGACATCCGGAAGTTAGTTTCAGCCACTGAAACTAATCGAAACTAGTTGAAACTAGTTAAAAATGACTGAAACTAGCTTAAACTAACTGTTAATTTTATATTTTTCCTGAAATTAACCATTTAAACTAGTTGTTAATTTTATAAAATGATTAAATTAACTCTAAAATCTTATTTATGCTAAACTAAAAAAATTAAAAAATATGAAAACAAAAATTATAAAAATATAAATTATTATCTTAACTGAAAAAAATAGTTTCAGGTTAGGTTTAACACATAAAAGCTAGTTTTAGAAGCTAATTTCAGATAAAAAACTAGTTTTGAGACAAAAAACTTGTTTAAGAAGCTAGTTTCAAACAAAAGCTAGTTTTATAAACTAGCTGAAACTAATTATTAATACTAGTTACAACATCATAAAATGTTAATTTCATCAGTTTTAACAACAAAATGCTATTTTCATTAGTTTCAGCATCATAAGTGCTAGTTTCAACAACAACAATGCTAGTTTCATTAGTTTTATCAACACAAATACTAGTTTCAACAATAAAATGCTAGTTTCATTAGTTTAAGCATCATTAGTGCTAGTTTCAACAACACAAATGCTAGTTTCAGCAACAAAAATGCTAGTTTCATTAGTTTCGTCAAAACACGAATGCTAATTTCATTTGTTTCAGCATCACAAGTGAACACACAAATGCTAGTTTCATTAGATTCAACAACACATATGCTAGTTTCATTAGTTTTTGTATATAAATATTAACTAGTTAGAAAAAAATAGTTGAATATAATTAGTTAATAATTAATTAACACCAATGGATGTAAAAAACACTATCAAAATTCATTTTAGCGAGAAAAAGGGAGTCCAAATCCAATTTAGAGGAAACATTCTACATAAAACGGCTAAAATACAAAAACATATAAAAGTTTTGAGGAACCTTTAATTTTTAATTTATTAAAAAAACACTTTAATTTTTAATACTTTTTTCTTCACAAAACTGGCTATCAATGGCGTTCGTTCTCAAATTATTTCAGTGGACAAATACAGTGACTTGAGCAAATCTTCTTCTACCCGCACTTTTGCAACAGCGATCGAGCTAAATCTTGCACTCTTCTGGTATGTATTCATCTTTCTTTCCTCACTTCCCCAAGATTACTTGTCATCTGAATTTCAGTTCATATTTCATCTCAACTGCACAAATTTGATCTTTATTGCCTCCATCTCTGTTAAATCTCTGCTTTTAAAGCAGTAGAAGCTGGTGTATTTGTCTGTTGTTATTAAGGGCAATTTATTGGCCTTTTCTCCCCCTCCCCCCCCCCACCTACCCCCAAATATTTTACCTATTAAAAAGAAGAGAAAGATGGAATTTTTCTTATCTTATCCTTTCATTTTCTAATTTTAGTGTTCTAGCTTTGACTATGTATTTTTTTTTTTTTTAGTGGGTTTCATTTGTTTTACAGTTTCTTGATTGGATAGGCGTTTTTAATCTTGACACTCTGGAAAAAAATATGGTATTTTATCCAATGTTGATGTAACAAAATTGGACTTTGTGACTGACTAATAGGAAGGAGTGAGTAAGAAGGAAACAGATTGGGGCTAGCTAGCTTGGCAGGAAGGGTATAATTACTTACTTACGGATGATGGCTACGGGTAACAGCAGTAGTTCAACAGAGGGCCACCAAGAACAACTCAACAACATTGGTATTCACGAACTTCATATAAATAAAAAATCCACAGTTACAGAGGGATCATCATCATCATCACCACCAGGAGACAAGGACATGGCACCATTAGCCGGTAACTCGATCCGGAGATCATCGTCCAGGCCTCAGTTGGACCTCACTGGAGCTGCAATACATGGCAATTTTGAGGAGAGAGACCCCACTATCCTCTTGCCTAATCAGTCTGATGATATTTCTCATTTGGCTCTGGATATTGGAGGTAGGTACATAGTACATACTCACCATTCTGCTGCTGCTGCTGCTGCTTTTCTAATGTTAGTTATGGATAAATCATAAATGTGTCCTAGTCATACTTGTAATTACTGCTGTTATGTGAGCCTTACCGAGGGTTCGGGTCAGTAAGGCTCACATAGCCTAACTTATAGCTCACTCTACTAACTATGGCTCGGCTTGGACATACTTGTTAAGGCTCGTACGATATAACACCCATACCATCATAGGGGATGTCAGCACTAGATTTGAATTGTTTATGTTTGCATTATCCGTTGATGGATTTATGTTTTGAGATATTGATTGTTAATGAGTAATCTTGAATTCTTAAATTTTGATATCTTATTTCATATTTGTGCATGTTTTTTTTAATAAATATTTTTATATGGGCTCAGCTTGAGCTCAGTCGAGCTGAGCTTGAGTATTAATGATAGCTCGAGCCTGAATTTTAGCTATTTTCGTAATGAGTCATAGTCATATAGTCATATTTGTGCTTTTGTAGTGTTATGCTCCTAGCCTGTGCTATTAGCTATTCAGTGCTTTATTACATTTTCATTGCCTTGGTGATGTAAATTAGTTATGCACCGGAAACTGTGTTACAAAATTGAGTGTTTCGTTTCCTGCATAATTCTGTTCTGCTTTAAGAGATGCATAATGTATTCGTGTAACTGTCACAGATATACTGATGTTTTGAGTGAGGGTCTACCGATTAAGCCCCAGGCTCTATGTTATCAAAACCATTGTGTTAGATTACTTGGAAGTTACACGACTACAATGAATTGTTGTCACTTTTTAATGTTGGGAGGAACTTTCTTCCTATTTCCTCAAAAGAAACGCTGTTTTGATTAAGGCTTCTCAATTCCTCTTATGAAGGCATTTGTTTCACATATTGAACAATCATCTATATATGCTTGAAAACATGATTTCCAGAATAGCTTTATGACCTGCTGGTGTTTATGTCATTGGCAGCCATGGCCCTCCTAGTTCTGGACCAATTTCTTGTGTCTATACTGTCACAATGTCTTATCTAGTTCTGCTTAATCGTGAATTCTAATAGTTCATTTCAAGGAGTTGTATTATTCTGTAAAGTTTCTTACTATGGATTTACAGTTACAGATATTGATATTCACCCAGAAGCACTCTTCTTATGCAGGATCACTCATCAAGCTGGTTTATTTCTCAAGACATGAGAATCAACCTGTCCGTGACAGGAGGAACAACATTCTTAAAGCAAGATTTGGCATCACGAATGGAAATAGATGGAGCTACCCGATTCTTGGCGGAAGGCTTCATTTTGTAAAGTTTGAGACATCTAAGATTAATGAGTGCTTGGATTTCATCTACTCCAAGCAGCTTCATCGCGGGGGCACGTACTCTCGTTTCATCTAATACTTTTTCTTTTTCTTTTTTGTTAATTGCTATTTTGAATTGCATGTTATGGTTTACCGTAATTCACATACTCAATGAGTTTGCTGCCATTCAAAGTCTCATGTGAAACTCCATTATTTATCACAGGAATGGATTCACGTAATTGGCAATCTGATGGTCCAAATACTGGGAACACAGTAATTAAGGTATACGACTTGTTTTTGTCTGAAGCACAAAGTATTTTGATGTATCAAAAGTTGCTTCGTATGAATTTCTATTGGTTTAGAGAACTTTCTCTTCTGTGTATCAGTATGGTACATTTTCAAAGCTGATTCTATAATTATATAAATATGTGTATTTATTGATTTATATGTATGTATTCCAGGAAAGGAAAATTGATAAGTTTTATCTTTCTTGGAGTACTGCAGCTATGGCTGTTTGAGCTAATCGTGGCTTGCCGTTCTATAAAAGAGATTAGGTTTTACTGTAATATTAAGACCTATGTGTTGAACTGTTTGAGTGAGTGGACAAGATCTACCAATTTTTTGTCTTCTTGATATACACTTAAAATACCGAGTATATTCTCGTGTCAAAACTTGTCACAAATACATTATGAAGCAAGAAAACATGACAAATGCGTATTCTAACTCTGAAATTTGTTTGCAGGCAACAGGGGGTGGGGCGTACAAGTTTGCTGATCTCTTCAAGGAAAGGCTTGGCATAAGCATAGAGAAAGAAGATGAAATGAATTGTCTAGTGGCTGGTGCAAATTTTCTGCTCAAGGTGCAAGTTTTACATCCCTTCGCTTTTTGGCTTACAAAATGAATTCTATGACCTTGCTTTTATGCTTTTCATTTTGTCCCAGAATGCAGATGTGAAGTATGAACTTTATTTGTCATCTTGTGTGTGTGTTGCTAAGAAAGTCTTGCGTAGTTTGCATCTAAATAATGTTCTTTCCGTAGGCAATTCGACATGAAGCTTTTACACATAAGGAGGGGCAGAAAGAATTTGTGCAGATTGACTCCAATGACTTGTTCCCATATCTTTAGTCAACATAGGATCTGGTGTCAGTATGATCAAGGTAATATCTTTCTACATTGCAACTTCCTTTTGCTTTTTCCTGTCACAGCCTACTACAAGATATTGCAGTGAAAAAAGCTTGTTTGTTTGCTTACAGGTTGATGGGGATGGAGTGTTCCAGCGTGTCAGTGGAACAAATGTTGGAGGGGGCACATACTGGGGTCTGGGAAAATTGTTAACTAAGTGCAAAAGGTTGGTTATCTGATTGTCGCCCGTGTTGTATTCTTAGACTTCATTCCTTTACATTTTAGAGCCTAAAATTTCCTTTAACTTGTCTGTTGAAGTTTTGATGACTTATTGGAGCTGAGTCAACGGGGAGATAACAGTACTATAGACATGTTAGTAGGAGATATATATGGTGGAATGGATTACAATAAGGTTTGTATTCTTAAAAAACGTTTTTCCTCTTCCCTCTGTGTGTGCCTATTTGAATTTGATGGCATTTTGCGGTAAGCGGTTTTTAAAATGGATATGCAATTTGTGCTCATTGGTTGAATGTGCTCAAAACATGCACTGTTTGTTACTATCGTATACTATAAACTCATGATACAGTGCAAAGAATGATGGTTGTCTGGCTTCATAACATTATAGGTTGTGAATAATTAGTTCCGTCAAATTTATTCCTGTAAACTCAATCATACAATTTCTACGTCTCGCTTGACTCTAGGGAGCATTCTTGTCATTTTGTCCTAATTTTGTGCTATATTATTTCTCGTATGTATTTGATCATTTTAAGAATCCTGTTCAATTTATGTCTATTCATATACCAAGTCATCTGACAAAACAACCACTTCATAGATTGGGCTCTCTAGATCAACAATTGCTTCAAGTTTTGGCAAGGCAATATCTGAAAATAAAGAGCTTGAGCACTACAGACCTGAAGACATATCTCTTTCCCTCTTACGAATGATTTCCTACAACATTGGCCAGGTAAGTTAGATTGGAACGTCTTGGTATTATCAATACATGTTCGTATATAAGTGTATCTGACCTCAATTCTGATTTGTATCAGATAGCGTACTTGAATGCACTGCGATTTGGCCTGAAACGAATATTCTTTGGAGGATTTTTCATCAGGGGCCATGCTTACACAATGGACACCATCTCATTTGCAGTCGATTTCTGGTAGTGCAAAACATAGCACGTTCCTGTATTTTGATCATTTCTACTTTTATGTGGTTTGCCACAGGCTTGGACAGCTCTTAGAAGCCGTAGCCCACCAATATTAGTAACCGTTCTTTTTGTTACTTCTTTTTAGGTCAAAGGGAGATGCACAAGCTATGTTTCTGCGCCATGAAGGCTTTCTCGGAGCTTTAGGTGCATTTATGAGCTACGAAAAGCATGGGTTGGATGACCTTATGGTACATCATCTTGTGGAAAGGTTCCCTATGGGTGCACCATATATTGGAGGAAGTGTTCATGGTCCACCTCTTGGAGATCTTAACGAGAAGGTACAGCCACAGTTCATCATAGACATGTACTTCATCATCCTCGTACTTTACTTACGATTTGATAGGTTCGATAGTCTAATGATTTATCACATTGGTGTCCCTTTCTTTTTTAAATTCTTTTTAATAACTAGTACTCTCTCCTTTTTTCTTAGATTTTCTATGCGTGGTTTTGGAACGGTTTTTTTAGGAGATTTTTATAGCGTGGGTGTTTGGTTGAGTGGTAGGACCCACAATAAAGGTGTGAAAGAAAAGTTTACTGTAAAAAGAAATGTAAAGAATCTATTGAATAAGAATCCAAAAAAATAGATGAGTATTTACTTATTTCTGTAGCTTCTGATTTAAGAGAATGATTCCAGTTGATAACTTATATCTACAGGCCTCTATGTTCCTCTATGTTTATTTATGCTACCTGGTGGTTTGATATAAAACGTGGAAGCAATAAAGATAAAGATCAATTCTAACAGTTACGATCGATGAAGGTTGGATAAAACAGATAGAATTCACTATTCAAGCATGAATGCTTACAAACATGGTGTAAAACCATAGACGACGTAAGTCTGAATAATAACGTAATGACTAACCCTAGCTAAAAGATTTTTTAAAATCTAAATTACCAAGGACCGAAAGCCAATAAACCAAAATACAACATTAATAAATAGCAAATAAAGACACCAACATATTAAAATAGCAATTAGGCCCAATGCCTAATTCCTATTCTCCATCATGGTTAATATGTTTTAAATGAAGTGAACAGTGTGTTGAACTTACTTTTGATGGGCCCTTAAGTTGCATTTTGTTGTACTTGATGGCAATTTAGAGGGGATGGAATAAGTTCTCTGCTGCTTTTCTGCTCTCAAAAGAGCTTTGTCCTTAAAGTGAAAGGTTCCTAATTTAAAGCAGTGACATAATACTAAGACAAACTTTCAGATAGTATAGTAACACCAGTTGTGCTCATATTTAAAGGGTGGTTTGCGGTGAATTTTGTTTTGATCCAGGCCTCTACTAGTTGTTCCGATTAGGTTGAATCCTTTTGCTTGTTATTCTGCTACTTCTTGTGCTTCAGTACATGGAAGTTTCAATATTCTTTCTCCTTCTGTTTTTTGGTTCCAAACTGTAATTTTTATGCCAAGCCGAATTGTTAAGTTGGATGATGACAAGTATAGTACAGACTCGATTTTGGTTCTACCTATAGTATCCATGTGGAAAATGATCAACAAAAAGCTAGAGGGGAAGCATATTCTTATTGAGATTTTATGTCCTGCTTCCTCTTGCAGTCACATTTAAAAAGCTTATTCAATTATGCACATCGACTCTATCTGTATAATATCTAATGATCTTGTGATTTTAGATATCGTGGATGGAGAAGTTTGTCCAAAAGGGGACTGAAATCACTGCTCCTGTTCCACTGGCTCCTACAGGAACTACTGGTCTTGGTGGCTTTGAAGTGCCATCTTCCAGAGGAGATACCTTACGATCCGATGCCAGCAAATTGAATGTGGGTGTTCTCCATCTTGTTCCAAGTTTAGAGGTGTTCCCCTTGTTAGCTGATCCAAAGATGTAAGCTGGTTATATTTACTTATATTTATGCCACAGCTCCATGGCTCCACCTAAACGTTTGAGATCAATTTTATTTTGTATATTTCACCACTTTCAACTTAATAGGAAATTGGAAACTCTTTTCCTTTCCTTATCATACCGCCTTTTCTTTATATTTCTTTTTTAATTTTTTTAATGTCATCTGTGTTTAATTCATATCTTTATTATTTGCAGATATGAACCAAACACTATTGATCTGTCAGATCATGGTGAACTAGAGTAAGTACACGTATTGCTTTAGACCTTGCTGTTTGTCCTGGTATCCAGAAAATCAATCTAATGATACTGTGTGGTCCTATTGTTTACCATTTCGGGTTTAAACTTTTTTCTTTAACGTATGGATTTTCATTCTTATATAGGTACTGGTTCACTGTCCTGTCAGAGCATATGCCTGACCTTGTCGATAAGGTAATAAAGATTCTTAATCGTGTTTGCTCCTGTGGAACAATCGCCAACTGAGAATTTTTCATAAAAGTGACATTGGAAGCTTCACTTCACTGATATTTAACCATATGAACCTTTATGTTGAATATCGTGCTACATGGTGACAATTTAAGTGGAGCTTTTGGGTCCTTGTCTGTTATTGTGTATCAATCATGTTGAATGTTGATTGAATGGGATCTTGATCCAATTTTATCCTGTAGGCTGTGGCTAGTGAAGGCGGGACAGATGATGCTAAGAGAAGGGGTGATGCATTTGCCCGTGCATTCTCTGCCCACCTCGCCAGGTGACTGCATAATCCTTCTCCCATTTGCATCATTTAGTACTGGAAGTCTATGTTTCTATACTCTAGAAGGTTCATTTAGTCTATCTGCTTGATTCAGAATACTAAGACTTGCATGCTGAAACACTGACTGAGAGTTAATAATACCGTTATTTTGGAATATTCTGTTCTGGCTCTTCTCCATGTCCACGACGGAGCAAAGAACAAAAGTTTACTGAAGATCCTTTCTTTGTTTCTGATATGAAACTTCCTAATATTATGGATGGGGTTCTTTTGAATGACTCTGGAGAAGGTTCACTTTGTGTATACTTAGCTTTGGGCCCATGGCCAATCCTATCTCATGGAACATTGACCAAGGATCCAATGCAAAGGAAAGTAGTTGCTGTAAAACAAAACCATTTTCCTGTAACCAACTCAGCTTCGGCTAGTGCCTAGGCTACCACTGTATCCTGCTTAAAAGCCTAAAATGCATATTAATTTTGGAACACATTTGCATATACACAAATATATTGGAGTTTAGTCTCATGCATATAGATGCATCTGAGCCCCTGGGTGCCTACTCTGTAAAGCGATCCTCCCAGTCCCAGAATTGTGTATTTGTTATTTATGCCTGTTTGACTTGTTAGACAAAAGGCCAATCTATGGATCCAATTCAACAGTAATTTGATGCATAGCAGTGTATTGACTAACCTTAGGTATACAAAGGAAGCCAATATTATTAATTGAATGGAGTTCATTTGTATAGCCATTCACCAAGCAGGGATTACTGTAGTAAGCACATTGAGAAATTAAGATATCTTTAGATGGTTTTAATATAAATATCAAACAGTATGCCTGTTGTTATATCTAATGCTTTCTCAGTTACTAATTCCCTTGTGTTTCTCTGCTGATATGTTTACACGCAGTTTTTTTCAACACACTCTATTTCCTGCTCTCTTTTTTAATTTTACAAACTCTACTTCTTAATAGATTGATGGAGGAACCTGCTGCATATGGTAAGCTGGGTCTGGCCAACCTCTTGGAACTGAGAGAAGAGTGCTTGAGAGAGTTTCACTTTCTTGATGTCTACAGGAGCATAAAGCAGAGGTAAAATTGCTTATTTTGAATTATAATCTGTTAAGAGAATATACTTATACTTTGTTACTTCGATGTTTGGAATTTATCTGTATATTCATGACTTTGTGGGCATATGGTATTTATGCCAACAGTTCTTGCACTTTAAGTCAACTAAGGCCAAAATAACATGGTGCAGTATTAAATTGCAGTATTCATCCCATTTTCCTGTATTTTTGTTTTTTCCCCTCCCCACTCTTGGATCAGTACCATATAGTTAACCTCACTGTTTTGGGGCTTCTTATTGTTTAATAGGGAAAATGAGGCATCACTGGCAGTTTTATCGGACCTGTTAATGGAACTTGACAGCATGAACGAGGTACTTACAGTTGGGAGAGCATGATTCCTCTTTCCTTGTATCATGACATGACCTGCAACCAAAGAGTATTCCTTCTGTAAATGCATTTGGGTTTCACTGACAGCATTTTACTCTGGGCAGGAAAAAAGATTGCTTACTTTGATTGAAGGCGTCCTTGCCGCAAATATATTTGACTGGGGATCCCGCGCTTGTGTTGATCTCTATCATAAAGGCACAATTATTGAAATATACAGAATGAGTCGCAACAAGATGCAAAGACCTTGGCGGGTTGGCGTTGCTAAATTTTATTTCACATGGTTTTCATTGTTTGCACAATTAGTTTAATGAATTTACCTAATGTTAATTCAGGTGGACGATTTTGATGCCTTCAAAGAAAGAATGTTAGGTTCTTCTGATAATAAACCTCGCCAATACAAAAAAGCTCTACTATTTGTGGATAACTCGGGTGCTGATATCGTATTAGGAATGCTTCCTCTAGCAAGGGAACTTCTTCAGCGTGGAACAGAAGTAAGTTATCTTCACAGACTTCATAAAATCAAATATGTAAGAAAAAGGTAAACACAAAGGACGGTCGTTTCATGATAAAAATATGTTGCCGTAGGACACCAACTTCTTGATAAAAAAATGTCTTTTTCTTTTGTTTCTCATAAGTTTAATGAAGTCGCTCATACTCTTACTAGACGAGCTATTCATTCTTGTGTAGGTGTGTCTTGGCCTACTTAATTTGTACTAAGTACACAGTTGTGTTGATGATAGGAATCACTCTTGATGCTAAAACAAAAAGTCAAACCTTTGTAGGTCTTTCTTGATAAGACAAACCAGCTATGCAAACTTAGCAAATTACCTATAAGATTCTGGCTCTGGGTTGATATTTTCGAAAAACTTGTTCCCCTTTTCCACTGTTGAGCCTTATGTTCCTTGTTGAGTTTGCTAAAGCTTTAAAAAACTGGAGAACTCGAAATAGTTTGGCACGGATGCATGCGTATCATCACCTATTTCTCTTTATTCCCACCATTTGTGCAATCTATACGTTCCTCACGTGTCAACTTGGCGTGAAAATATGTGCAGGTTGTGCTGGTTGCCAATTCACTTCCTGCCCTCAATGATGTTACCGCCATGGAGTTACCAGAGATTGTTGCTGAGGCTGCTAAGGTTTGTATGTTACTATGCAGATATACTTGAAGACTAACCTAAATGATAAACTCATTCTATTACTGCAGAAGTGCAGATGAAACAGGCGTATTTGTTACATCCAAATGAAAACGCGCTATTTACCAAATCAATCTCATTATGAAAAGATTCATAAAATTCACAAAAAACTGAAATCACCCATATCCTAAATTTCACTTCATCTTTACTGCTTTACTTTGGTGAACGAACCTCATCTACCCATCGGTGCTTAATGCTTAAATACCAAGCTTCATGTTGTGGATATCAAGTTCGATATATACAAGACTAACAATGCCCTCTACAGCACTGTGACATTCTTCGGCGAGCTGCTGAAGCAGGGGGCTTACTTGTAGATGCAATGGCCCAAGATAGTCCTAGAAAAGCCTCAGCGTCAGTACCTCTTATGGTGGTCGAAAATGGGTGTGGTAGTCCTTGTATAGATCTCAGACAAGTTAGCTCCGAATTGGCTGCTGCTGCCCAGGATGCTGATCTGGTATAATCTTTTTACCCAAATTCGTTCTTTTTTTCTAGAAACATGTTATTGTTAGTCATAACTCATACGGGCCAGTTTTGCATCGTTGACATCAATCACGCTAATGTTGCAGGTAATCTTAGAAGGGATGGGACGGTCCCTGCATACGAACTTCAACGCCAAGTTCAAATGTGATGCTCTGAAGGTAACTTCATAGTCACTGAGAACATAGTAGTTTTTTGTAGGTGACTTATTGGATGCAGTTGAAATGATTGTATTTGTTGTACACTGTTGATTTGCAGCTTGCAATGGTGAAGAACCAGCGGTTGGCGGAAAAACTAATCAACGGAAAGTTATATGACTGCGTATGCCGATTTGAAGCAGCCAGCTGATGATAACCAGAAGGCCTCATTTAGTAATGTTTGTAATTAGGAATAATTATAAAATGGCGATACTTTTAAATTTTATATATCTGTTACCTAATTAAATTCCGCCAATTTAGTGAAAACGTTTTTATAAGATTCTACTAATTTTAGTACGAATAGTAACCATCTACTGTATTTCTAAAATTTCTCCAACTAACCATGTTATTTAACGCATCTTATTATCAATCAAATCTTAATAAAAATTTATCAAGTAGTATAACACAAGTATATGAAATTGTTAAAATTACTAAAATTCCGAAAAAGTGAGGTGTTAAAATTCAACCATCATGAAATTATAAAGTGAGCTACACAAAGCGTCGACAACACAACAGTAACAAGCATTCTAAATAAGACTAGAAAATTGTTAGAATTCCAAAAAAATGATGCTTTGAACTTTATAGAGGTTTATCATCCTGAACGATGCTTTGACAATACTTATTGGTTCATTTTAGTTTGTATTTTACATTGTCTAAATATAATTTTAGTTAAATTTTACAAGTTGGATGCTAAGTAGATGCAACAATTAACAAAACATTAAAAATATATTACAACTAGTTAATTTTTTATATGTAGGATTAATATAGTCAGAACCTATTTTAGATACTCATATTTAGCACAACCTCTGGTTTGACTTTCAAAATATGAATATGGGAGTGAGTCGAGTGACTATTACGGTTTGGGTTGGAGCTCTTACACTACTTATTTTAGATCTTTGATAACTGTCTACTTCAACTTACAAACAAGCTGGGCATTTGGTCTAGTGGTATGATTCTCGCTTTGGGTGCGAGAGGTCCCGAGTTTGATTCTCGGAATGCCCCTTTTTATTTTTCCCGTCTCGTTATTTTTTTATTCCCCTTTTTGCCCTTTCATTTGAAACTTGGCTTTTGATGAAAGGATTATAATAATTAAACCATTACAATTTCACAAATAGCATTACAAAGCTAGTAATAAATTATAAATAATTCAGCACTTGGCGAGAATTGAACCTTTGACCTCAAGTGTCATGACACCCCAGTCTAACCAATTGAACTATGAAAGGATTATAACTTCCTGTAGTTTTATGTCTTTATTATTGAAAAATGCAATTCTTTTTCGGGAGCACCACCATTTAGTCTCATTTGTTTCCATACTTTACCATTTGAATACTACGTACCACAACTTTTTTTTACTTATTAGTCTCATTAGTTGTAGTACCCCGGGTACTTGAATTTAGTACCCCGCTAGTTATAGTACCTTAGTAGTTGTATTTAAGTACCCAACACTTATTATCCCCTAATTTTTATACCGGGTACTTAAATATTAGTACCCGACACTTAGTATCTCATTTATTTTAGTACCCGGTACTTGTATTTTAGTACCTGGGTACTTTTTTTTTTTTTACCAATCAATCTAAAAATGAGACCAAATGGTAACTAATGAGACTGAATTGTAAAATATTTTATGGTGTGATTCATTTGGTAATTGGGTCCAAATTATTTTCCATTCTTTTTCTCCTTAATTTTTTTTTTAACATAGAAAGCAGCTATAATATTTTGCATATATCACCAAAAAGTACTGCTAGCTAGGAGGTGACTACTTCTTAAAAAGAACATTATTATTAATGTAATCCTAAAAATTATTATATAGATGAGGTTTATAACTTATCCATACAACTTGTAGATATAATCTATCTACTAAATGTAGATCTGGTCTAAATAAGTATTTTTTATGTAATCTTCGCTCTCAATAATATAAACATGGATTTACAATTTAGTAACTGGTAATGTTTATTATGATGATATATATGATTATTAATTATCATACGTACCATTTGAACTATTAAAATCCAAAGTAAGTTTTCATGCACTTAGTTGGATTGAAGATTGATTAATTGATGGTACTACAAGAAAAAGTAAGAACTTTATATATATATGGATAGAAAAATGAACATGAAGAAGAAAATGCCAAAAAGAGAGAGACAAAATTAAACCCACTAATTACTTACTAGCTAGGTCTAGGACATGATAACCTTAAATAACCTAAACAATTTTAATGCCGGCGGATTGGCTGTGTTGCACTTGCAGACAACAATCTCTCTTCTTATCTAGGCAACATGAAGCAACACTAACTAATCAATTAAAATTAGACGTACACCAATAATATAACACACCACCGTAACTAATTAGCACTACTTTAAATCATTAAACTAATGGATTTGTAGCTGAAGATGACCCATAACCGTTCATCAACCCGGTCCATGATCCAAGCCCACCAACATTAAATCCAAATCCAGATTGTTGTTGCTGTTGCTGCTGTTGTTGTTCATCCTGCCATTGATCCATTGCCAGCTGAATCTTGGCATTTGGCTTTACATCTTGCACCAAGGTACCATGATCATCAAGTTGATGATAAAAATTATTAGAAGAACTATGATGATTATGATGATGATCATATGGCAGCATCATCAATTGCCTCTCAGAACTTTCTAGAACATTATTGCTATTTCCAGCAGTATGATACTGGTCTAGAGACTGCATCCCAAATGGAGACAACATCCCATTAATAATAGCATTATTGTTATTATTATTATTGTTGAGCTGCAACCCCATGAATGACCCACCAAAGTTGGTAGGAGCACTTCCCATGAAATCATTGTAACAGTTTCCACCCAAGAGAGCTTCATACTTGTTGTCCATCATCAACCCAATTGGCAAGCTTTGGCTCTGATCAACCCAGTTGTGGTGATGGGATGACAATGCCGGTGGAGACAAGACGCTGTCGTTTTGGTGGTTATTGATCAATGAGGATGATGTGGGAGATGACGACTCGAGTTTGGCATTGTTTTTTGAGTTTGTTGAAGATGACGACTGCTTCTTGTTCTTGCGGCATCCTCCCCCAACAGGGATGTTGCGGAGGGTGCCACCTCTAGTCCAGTATCGGCGACAGGTCTTGCAGAAGTACCTGGGCTGAGTGAGGCTGTAGTTGTTGTAGTAGCAAAATTTTGTATTAGTGGACTCACACCTAGGGCATTTCAAGGGCTGCTCGTGCTGGGGCCGCAGCCTACGCGGCTCATGCATCATCATCATGGAGGATGGTGGCCTTGATGAGTTGGTCATCAGGATTGAGCCCTGATCACCTGACGTCGTGATTGGTGAAGAGTTATCCATCATTTCTTCCTCCTCAGGAAGTGAACCCTGTGTCACATTTATATCACACTGTTCAGTTTGGACTTATATGTAATTGAAAATATACTCGTGTGATAAGTAGTAAACGAAGATTTGTCCGGGATAATGAATGTTGCATACACAATGCGTCATAGATGTAGAAAATTTACCTGGAACCAGTTGGAAGAGTCCATGCAAACTTGGAGAGAAGTAATGCCCATAGTTGAGATACTTTCTCAACAATTCAAGAAGTTGATAAGCTAGCTAGTGAAGAACTTGTGAATGGGGTTGTGAATGTGATGAATGAGTTGAGAGTGGAGTTGTCAATAAGAAGGAAGAAAAAGTGAAGTGGTGGGGACTCACTGGACTTGTCTCTACAGTCCTGCAGCTTCTTGTTTGCCTAAGGCTTGTTAGATTCTATTAATGCGCGGGACATGGCTCCATCTTTAGTCCCCACTACACATTCAAATTTTCACCTTTTTATTCATTATTAGTACTTGTATTGTGTGATCAATAATAGTTACATTTGGGTTTTGTTTAGGTAAGTAAGGTAGCTAATGAGTTTGAATTTGAACTAGACTAGACTAGAGTAGACCAAATAATGTGTGATTCGGTATGGTTTAGTTGTGAGCTAACTTTTGGGACTAAGATTGTGTTTTAACTTGTCTCATATGAAATGACATGAAAGCATAGTTACAAGGTCATAGTTTGGCTCTTGACTTACTTTTCTTTGGATCAAGAGTTACATCTTCAATTCAATAGTGAGCCAAGTACCAATGCGGATAAGAATACATACGAGATAGACACATGGAAACACTAAAAGTTTAAAATGTATGATACGGATACGTGTAGAATATATTTAATCTTTTTTATATATTTAATATTATAGCTAATAAATTAAATTTTGTGAATACTAAACACCTATTCATATGAATGTTTAATAAACACAAAAACATATAAATCTTTTATTTCAATCGCACCATTATCACCAACATCCACCAATACGAAATTAAGGGATACATATTCCTTGAGTATCCGTGAGGATACGTTTCCTATGCGTATCCGTACGGATACTTATGTTATATGAGCGGATACTTCCAAACACATACATAGTTGTAAATGATAGTTATGTATACGAGCCGGTACTTAATGAGTCCCGCTTGTAACGATAAGGTAAGATAATTTAGGAGATTATTTACCTAATAATGAACACCTTAATAAAAACTACTACAGTCTAATAGCAATATTTTGTCCAATTATTATAGTTTTTCTTTTTTCAAATGGTCTCTTATGATGAGACTCGCTCTACATTTTAATTTTACAAACTGAGTTTAACTAGCAATTAGAACTAGCAATGACTCGAGTTCTTAGTTTAGTCAATATTCAGCTTGTTTAGTTAATCACGGGGATAAAATATGGCGAAAGTGGCAAATACATGCCATATGAGAGTCCGAAATCGCGGCTTTGAGGCAAAAGTCTACATAATGTGTGACGTGACCGGCTATATATTGTCAATATTTTTAATAATTATATATAGTATTGTGTAATGTTTGTATTGTGGATGATATTTAATTTGGGAGAATTTTTGGGTCGGAGATAAAGCACATCCAAAGGGAATTAGAAGAGGAAGGACCAAAACTCTAAACCGAAAGCACACCCCGTTATGTCGGACCCCCCTGTGTCCCTAGCAGGCTGATTCTCAATGGGGCCTACTCGGACTCTCTTCACAAGCAAAGGATATATTCCATTCCATTTGCCACGTGCCTGTCCATCTCAATCTTATTACTTAACCAAGCATATTTATTTTATGTTGTGTTATGTCAAAATCTAATCCTAATCTTCTTCTCTTTCTTTTTTATCAGAATAATAATAAGTAAATTTATGTCGTGGATAAAAATTAACTAAAATAATTTAAGTATTATTAACATGCGCATACTCGTTTAATATGATATATGTTCCATTCCAATGTGTTTCTCTTGTGGAGGAGTTGTAGCCCTCAATTTTGTCTTTGTTCTCTTGATTCCTCGATACTATGATTGTTGTTGGTAAAGAGATTGTCGTTCTCCGGTAGTTTCAAAATTTGTGCTCAAAGCCTACGCGGTATTTTGGAGAGTTTAGAGGCCCTTCATGATGAAGGTTCCTGTTTCCCTCGTTGTCCCGGTGGCCCTTGTTAGTTGGTTGTGTTTGTTGATTTGTTGTTGGTAGTGGTGTTGTATTATTGTTGGGCTAAAGGTCGGACTCTTTGTATAGTTTATTATCAACCGTTGGGGTTTAGATGGTTTAGGCCCTCTGTTGTATTACGTTAGGAGCATTTTTATGGAATTGCTTTGTTATACACCAAAATGAAAAGAACAAGAGCCATACATTAATAGACATAATTAATTAACGCTGATTAATTACAAACTGGATTACGTTTAACGATTGACCTAAGCAGAATGATAATCTTCCAAGCTTCGTTACCTGCAGCTTCCAGAATATTTAAGGAATTATTGGACATCACTTGTTCTATTGATGATGTCAGATCATGAGGGTTCACTAGTCAATTTACACGCAACATGTATAAATATTATTACTAATCGGTACTCACCTTTTTTTTACGTATTTATTTTCGTTAGAATTTTAAAATTATTTACATTTTCATTTTTGATAAACTTTTATTTCACAACTTTATTGTATTATTGTAGATTGTACCTCTAAATTAAACATTACACTCATTATACTGACCTCTTAAAACCGTTTCAAAATCAAATGTAAAGAATCTAAATCTCTATAAAAGTTGTAATTAAAAAAGATGTAATTAAAAGATCTAAGTAAAGCAATTGTTCTTAAATTAATTAACCAGCATTTTGGATCAGTAATTGATACTTACGAGAAATCTTCCTTTTGCGTATTTCTTTTAATCGGATTGAAGAATACATATACATATACAAGAAGACCATCATGAAAAGTTGATCATATTTCTTTTTGGTTATTTTTGTTAAGATTAACTCCAAAGGAAAGGAATTGGAAATTGTTAGTAAAATGAAGGTACCTTTCTTCTTGTGCAAGGTTGTTCTTTAGTTGCCGGTAGCAGTGAAGAACACTGATTTACACTAACTCCAAGAAGATGATGTACTAGTGGCTAGTTTCACTGAAAACACTAGTCCACTTTGGCAGTATGACCCACACTTCTCTCTCTTGAGATCCTCGAGGTAAAAATATTCAACGGAGTTCATCGATATGCTTAAGCTATGAATTACTACTACATTTTTTTAATCGGCACTCCCTCTTTTTTTATAATGTTTTAGTCATAAATTCGTCGCCACCCACTCTTACATTTTGTAACAAAATCCGTCACGATTCGAGGAGATAACACATGTTGTTATTTATATTTAAAACCACTCGTATGATGGGTCAGTTAATTTTTTACTAAAAAAAACCGTCTATATCCGTTCGTGCTCACCCTTATTTTATTGTATGCACAATCTTGAGGCTAAAAACAATAACGTCGTGGAAAGCAAGCCAATCATCATTATAGAGAAATAATGTTTTAAGATTTATATTTAAAAAGAGCATATATAAAACAAGATGGACGCTTAAGGAATGTTCTAACATTTACAATCTTTCAAGATAATTACCATACAACTAAAGGACGAAATTGTGAGACTTATCTTACTATTAAGATTATTGAAGACTACAAACAATGAAGTCGATCACAAAACCTACACATAAATAGTTTAAGTTTACGCATTCATACTCTATGCAGTTATTATGTGACTTTGCAACTAGTTGTGTAATAAGTTGTTTAGTACGAATTTCATACTTTGAGGACCTGGTTGCAATTAGTAGGTTGTCAGGTGTACTTAATTAGGCTCTATTCTCTTCGTTTGAAAATTGATTATTTTAAGTTCAGTTCAGATCAGTTGAGATTCATCATGCTCACTTCAGATGCATTAAGTTCAGTTCAGTTCAGCTTCATTCAGTTCAGTTCAGTTTATTTCTGTTCAGATGAAAAGAACAGAGCCTTAGTGATCCGGATGAAGTAGTTTATTAGAGAGGAGTTTTTCTTCTTTTTCTAGTGAAATTTTCTAGATAAAATTAATTGTTTGACACTTTCAAGAAAGATTCGTAAAAACTCTTCTATCTAGTATTAGTATTAGTAGTATAAAGCCATAAGACTTTCCGAGCAATCCATTAGGATCTTAGAGTGCTTAGTTTTGAATCAGTGAGCCTTTACTTAACCTAACACCTGTATTTCTGGGTAAAATTTTATACCGTCCCTGTTATATCGATCTTTGACTATCATTCCATTAAAATGTCACGTTAAAAGTAGAATTTCGTACAATTTATATGTCGTATTTCAAAATATTTTAAAAATCAGTGTGGGAATTTAATTAAGTTTCTAATATAAGTCACTCTAGATCTCAACATATTTTTCTCACATTGGGTAATTACTCTGATAAGATACTCGCTATATTCTATGCGTTTTTTAATCGGCCTTTTGTGATGTTTTAATTAATTACTTTAGCCCGCGATAGATATAATGCTAATTGTTGAGCTAATTAAGCACTATATGATTATTGAATCGAAAACATGATTAAAACTCAATCTAGCCTTATATAACAGACAATGAACGATACAGATCAATCCAAGATTGATCAGCGGTTGCATAGTCAGGGTTCCAAAAGTCTGTTACTGAGACTCAGACAGCCGTCCAATTCCCAGATTCAATATCATGGTCATCAATCCATTTTTGTAACATACTTTCCCTCCAAAAACATGTTAGTCCGAAGTCCAAAACAACCTAACCGAGTATGTTAATCCAGTTGATTCTTACGCATTCACAGTAATGAAGATATATATACCCCAACATATATGAGATGTGATAAATGTATCTGAGCAAAGAGAGGGAGAGAAGGAAGTTGAAATCGGGGCGAAGCTAGGATTTTCGAACGCCTAGGGCCAATTTATTTATTTTTTTTACTTAATAATGATAAATAAATATTTTGAAAGAAAATTTTATTGAATTTCTTATCCATATAGTCATATTTTATTATAAAATTAGAGATTTTTATTAAATTAATGACCAATGTAACTAAATTTTATTGTAAAATTTACTTAACAGCATTTAACATTAATAAACAATATTGGATACATCACACAATGAATTTATTTTGAAAATACAAATATAATTTTTTTTACATTAAAATACATAAAAAAAATTTTCTTTTTGAAATTTGGTGGGACAGGTAGGGCCATGGCCCTACCCACCCCAGGTATTTTTTGAAGCGGCCAAATTTTCTTTTTTATTAATTAAAATAATAAAACGAGCATAAGAAATGCTCGAAACACAACAACAAAAACACACAAACGTAAAAACAACAACAAAAGGAAAAACGAACCAACCGAACAAGGAACACCTCGCCCAAACCTCAAAACCCACACGCCCTTCCATCTCAATCGCCATCTCAACCTTCCATAACAATCCCACCTCAGCATATAAACATGCCAGCCCGCTCCACATCTCCATCCCAACCCACCTTTGCTCCGGTCAAGCCTTGCCCTTCCAACGTCACATATCACAAACGACAAATGTGAAGCAACTGATTCTTCGAGGCGTAGCAATTTCGCAGAACATGAGACGGCGAGCTTTAACGAAATAGTGAAAGTAGTTCGAGCTGAGCACATAAATAAACTTCTTCCCCAAACCAGCTTCCCTCCCGTCGTCGCAGCTCGAAGAGCTCCGGGATTGTTGCGAAAGATTCGGTCATACAGTAGGAAAACATCATCAGAAAAAGATATGGAATGAAAAACGTGCTCACCCGACCCTAAACCACCGACTTCACCTTAGTCAGCAACAACTTCTTCACCACCAACAACTTCGTCACCACCTAGCGTCCGATAGCTTCGTCACCACCAACAACTTCATCACCACCTAACGTCCGGCAACTTCTTCACCACCAACAGCTTCGTCACCACCTAGAATTCGACAGCTTCGTCACCACCTAACGTCTGGAAACTTCGTCACCACCAACAACTTCGTCACCACCTAGAGTCCAGAAGCTTCGTCACCACCAACAACTTCGTCACCACCTCCTAAACCTAAACCCATCAAATTACAGACACTCTTCCTCCACCTCCAAAACCTAACGTCAACTAAAGATCTGTGCGTAGTAAGATTGGGGGTAGGATTCGCCCCTAAACCACCACCCGATTCACTGTGTAAACCGCCCCTGCCCTCTGCCCCTACAAGCCACCCATCATCTCCACCCATCACCACCACGCACCACCATAACCAAGACCACGCACAACCACCTCTTCGCTCCATTCCAACGCCTCCGTCCACCATCACCTCTCCACCTTTCTTCTCCTCACTACCACTTCGCCACCACATCTCCGCCGTTCCGCCCCTACGGCCACCACGACAGACACCTCACCATGACCACCATCAATCCCGATTCACTGTGCAACACCACGACACCACCACCCGATTCAATGTGCTACACCACGGCACCACCACCCGATTCAGTGAGCAACACCACGGAACAACAAGAGGCCAGCTGAAAACGCACAGAAAAAGAGACCTAGATCTAGAACAAAAGGAGAAAATAGATCTAGATCGGAAAAAAAAAACTAAAAAGATAAAAGCAAAGTTATTAGAGGTCTGAAATTAATCTATTATGACAACTGCCCTGAGAACATGTGCATGATAATAACTAAAGCTATAACACCTAGATCTATTCAATTGGCACCTGATTAATTATGAATTTAAGTGGTTGAATTATCAAGGTTTAGGTAGATTTGAGTAATTGAACATTGTAGAAGGCCAACAATTTCTTCCTTTAGATATAGCCGTATGTTTGAATGGGTTTGTTGTTCTGGGCCTAGATTTGTTGTTCTAAACGGATTATATAAAACACCGTTCGATTTAGTTAACAATATGTTAAGCGCTCTCATTCAAGGTCGCGTAACCTACTAACATTTAACCAAGGATGATGCATACATAGCCAATCTTCTTGGTCATATAGGTCATATAGACATTTAGAATCCCCAGGCGATCTACGCCTTCTGATGAATCTGAACCTGACACACTATATTATATTGCAGTCAACGTCTTAAAAGAATAATTCACACACCTAGGGGCTGTTTGGTTCTGAGTAGGAAAAGGAAAAGTTTTTTTTCCTAGGAAATCCGGTTCAATAGAAAAGAGGGAAATGTACTAGGAAAAGTTGAACTTTTCACTGATTGGTTTGTTATTTTGAGTTAGGAAAAATAAGTTGAACCAGTTTGAAAACAAGAGACTAAAAAAAAAAGAAAAAAAAAATAATTATGCAGCATCGCCTTTCTCCTCACTGTAACATCGGCCATCCTACTCTCCTTTCCCTCTCTCTCTTCCCTATACCCATCGCTCTGACGACAATCGGAGGGTTTAGGGTTTGGGTTCTTAACTGAAACGGCGTCGTCAAGGGCCTTATTAACGAAATTGGCCTTTTCTGCAATCAGGCTTCGAATAGCGGAAAAGCAGTGAATATATGTTATATCAAAAGTGATTTGAACTCAACTATTCCCAAATTGATCTAAATAGGCTTCGGATCACTTACCAACAGATCGTGGTCCATCTCCAGAATTTTCAGAGACGAGCTTGATTGGTGCCTCTTCGATCGATTAGAATTTTCAGAGACGAGCAGAAGAAGTGATCGTTGTGTTTACTCCAAAGCTTGATTTGATTGGTGCTCTTCGATTGACCTAGGTTTCCATGGATTTTCATAGACTTAGTAGAAGAGAAAGAGAGATGGATTGATTTTCGAGAGAGATGGAGATGATTTTATTCGATGAGGGAATTTTAGTAATTTACTAAATTACTATTGATGAGGTCAATTTGACAATAATATTGTGTTTTCAGGGTTAAATTTGTAACTACGAAAAATTGAAACTTTTCCAATATGGAATACATGCCCCCCATGTAAAAGAAGTAGGAAAAGTTTTTCAATTTCATGCACAAAAGTCCATCAATCTCATTTCCGGTTACTAAAAAGAAAAGTATGGTCTGACCGGATTGAGACATTTTCTACTATCTTTTCCTATGAACCAATCAAGGAAAAGTGAGGCAAAATGACCAAAACTTTTCCTTTTCCTATAGAACCAAACAGCCCCCTAGTACTTACTCCCCCTGGTAAAATTTAAAGCTTCCAATTTGATTTCCAATTTGATTTCGTTGATGATTTATTTTAGTATCTGTTTGACTCCTAATTAATCCTAATTCATATCTAAAAATCCTAATTCATATCTAAAAAGTAATTTTGAAAATTATATTATAAAATATAAATTTACACTTTCATAATATAATTTCAAATATTGATTTTCCAGTACGATTTAAGATTAATTCGGAGTCAAACAGAGACTAAAAAAAGTAAACAAAATCAAAAGAGAAACTTTAATAGGGACGGAGGAGGAAGTATGAATTATCAAACAAGACTACATTTCATTAACAACTGCAAGTTGCAAGTACTTTTGCTGCTTCTCTAAATTGACCAGGACTGAGCAGCCAATGTATAATTGAAGTGATATAAACTGGACAGAAGGGAAACACTTGTAAGCATCTGTATACTGCTAAAAGAAAATCTCAAGCCTTAAACAAATTCAGTACTAGAAATGTTTAGGAGTAACAAAGATTCCAATGTTACTAATGGATCATATGATCAGTGAGATTCATTCTCAACTACATGAACACACCAGAACTAGAAATATTCAATGGTCCCGTAGGGAATCAGGAAAATGTTACAAGGCTCCAACGAAACAAAGATCAAACATTCACAACGATTACTTGTTAAACTAGAAGTAAATTGATGATTCCAGTGAACACACTGTGCAATTCCACTTGGACTAAAACTGCAGAGCAGAAAGAAGACCGAAGACAAAAAAAGAAAAAAAAAGAAAAGAAAAGAAGATAATTAATTCATACCTCAGATAGCAACCAACATGTATAACGTAGCTGCTGCAGCATCTGCGATTTACCACCATCAGTAGCCGAACTTAACAGGCAACAGACTTCAGGTGTGCTGTCTTGCTCGATTCGGTTTTACTCCCGTTGTAATGAACCCTGTTCTTTACATGAAACTAAAACAGTGCTCTGCTCATATGAATGATTTTGCCTTCAATAGCTCTGTTAGAATCCATATCACCTTAGGCGAAAAACTCCATTAATATCACACAGATTCACAAGTGAAATTTTTCGGTAACAAATGCTTTAGACTTCTCTAACCGTTTGCCTTCCACTATAACATGTTACAGAATTACAAGGACTGCCTAATGGCAAGTGTGATACATCGAGGACCATACACGTGATTACTTAGTACTGGAAAACAAACACAATCAATTGGTATCATCCACTACCTGTCCGTTTACTAAATAACCATCCCTCCTCTTCGGAACACCAGCAGGTTCCACATTTGAACCTCTATATTTCAGTTCCGGAGTCGCTCTATAGCGAGGGTCTACAGGAGCAGGTCTACCATCCGTTTCAGAACCTGCCCTGTACGGACTTGCTCCTGCACCAGAATATCGTGGTGGAGATACATACCTTCTTGGAGGACCTCTCAAGCCATTGCCACCTCTTGTATCCATTATTTCAGTACTTCTAGAAGATTCAGCAGAGGACTTGTCACCTGGACCTGAACCAGACCCCAATGGAGCTCCCTTTGTGATAGATTCAGAAGTAAATGGATCATCGGGTCCCCATGCGGTAAAGACTTCCTTCTTCTTAGCGAAGAAATGCCATGCCCCAAAGAGAAAAATAAGGAAAAACAAAACGGGACTTGTCCATAATATACTGTTGAACTCGTTTTTGAAAACTGGGAGGTTGGATTTATACATTGCCACATACCCATTCCCAAGACTAATAACAACAAGCTTCTCATGGTCACTGGCTACCAATGGGATATCGAGTTTCTTTTCAGGAGAAATATCGAGGGTTTGCTGTATAAAAGATGCTATAATCTCATAAAGGCCAGCAGAGAACAAGAGCCTCAATCCGCCAGACCTTACGTACTGCTGAGTTGATACATTATACACAAGAACCTTTTGTGAATCAGAAATCAGTAAATAGCCTTTAATAGCCTCAATGGCCAGGGGTTTGTCCAAATCCACACTCCTCTTTGATCTAATCCGACATTTGAAGTTCATGGCATCACCCAACAAAGATGTTTGAACCAAATTGCCATCAGATGTGAAACCATAAGCCTTCGACCGGTCCATGGCATCAAAAACATAATTCTCTACTAAGGAATTCTCCAACCCTTCACATTCGGATTCCTTAAGTTTCATGCTCCTCAAATCCAACGACCCAGCCCCAGTATCCGTGAGAAACATAAGCCTTTGCTTCAAGAATGCAACCGGCCGTCCTCTTGGAGTAGCAGTCCCATAAACACTTCCATCTTCTCTAAAGACAGCAATTTTCCCACTCCCATCCGTTGCCAGTATGTATCTTTTTCTCCCAACATGGTGCACCTCTAATATACTGATCCGCGACCCACCCCCCTCTGGCATCGCAAATCTCCCAACTCTTCCCAGAAGGAGTGTACTCGACTCTTCGCCATTAGTATTGGGAACCTCCCAAACACGGTTCATAACAATGACCCCGTTTTCGTGCCCTGTGACAACCAAGCTCTCATTCTTGTAAAACAACAAGAAAGACACCATCGACGAAATAGGAGAAGACTCCTCTGATTCCAAAAACATGTCAAATACTCCCGAAAAGTCTCCACCCTTGGAAAACACATTCAACTTGCCCTCATCACCTCCAACCGCGAAATACTTGCTTAAACCATCAAAATCCCTAAAAGGCAATATGTTGAGACATGTAGGATCAGAGCTCAGCTGCACAGCTGATATAAACTGAAACCTGTCTGACCAAAAGGCATTATACCTAGTAACCAATACCGGGCTCGATTTCGCCTCGTCTGCAAGCGAAACACCTACCTTAACAGCACCACCATCACCACTCAAACCCTCATCTTGTTTAACTGTAGTACTAACAACAACCCTATTGTCATCATGAACAGATTCTAAAGTTACTTTATTGACCTTTTGAGGGACCTCAAGTAAATGGGTTTCTAACCTAGAGACAAGGTGAGAAAGGTTCTTTACCAACTCTTGAAGGCTTTCCAATTGGAGCTGCTGTTTATTTAGTAATAAATCAACACCCTTACAATTACAAGATGGAAAATCACTACTCTGAGCAAAAGGGTCTGTGTTTGTAGTATCCTTTTCGGTTAGTAAGTTAGAAGTAGTATGCAGATCTGATGATGCAAGAACAAGGCAAGAAAAACTAGGGAGATACAGCAGCACAAGTGAAATAAGGAAAGAAGAAGTAATAATACTGTAAACCATCAAAGACTTGCCTCCTTTTTCGTGGGAATCGGCCATCCAACGGATTATGGTTTGAGCTTGAGATGATGATGATGATGATGCTGATCAAGTGTAAACGGTAAAGAGAGTTTTGACAGTAACTGAAAATGAATGGGAGAGATCTGAAGAGTGGATAGTGGAAGGGGTGTTGTTGTGTAATTTGTTGGGGGTTATTTGTTGAAATATGAGGTTATTTGGGGGTAAAGGTTGAATTAAGTAAAATAGTTTGTATTTAAACAAGGCGGCTAAGGATTGCTTTTTGTCTTGAAGAAATTAGACAGTGTCACATGAAGTCAATGCACTGGTCTCTAATGCTCAAAAGTTCAGATTTGGCTACCAATGTTGCATTTTAACTGATTATACTGTATTATTCATCGGTTCAATAATTTTTCACCTTTGTTTTGCTAATATTTTATGTTCCGTTTGACTTTTAATTATTACTAATTATAATGAAAAATTAATTTTATAAATGTATGTTATAAAAATATAGTGTATCTAATTTGGTAATATAGTTTAATTAATTATTTTTTGGTATTATTTAATATTTATTAGGGTCAAATTTAATTAAACACATAAACAAAATACACTTACAAAATCCACTGCAACGGATTAAGTATGAGTTATTACAATAAAATATTTTGCACTTCCAATTTTATGACGTTATTCACTATTCATGTACCGTAATAAAAAGCGCGTAGTGAGAAATAAATAAAAATATTTTATGAAATAAAATAAAATGAAACAAGAAAGGATAAAAGATTAAAACAATTTACATGTATCATGTATGGATCATTATTATGTAATAAAATAACTTTGTAATTCAATAGTGAATCTAGAGTTATATATTAGATTGGTTGGATTTTGTATGTTTTTCGTTGTTGATGACGTGTGGTGTATATAAGTTTTCTATAAATATTATTAGTACTCTATAAGTTTATACCGGTGTTTGTCTTGAAGTGTTATTTAATTGGTAAAATATGAAAAAAGTCATTCGCTACTTGTTTTTGCTACTTATGCATTTATTTATTTCAATACCTTTTCTTTGCTTGTAATTAAGCTAGACCGAATGCAAACAAAACCGAACATAAAGAGAGTTGCTCTCTTTTAATTTTGTGTTTTATTAACGAATTGATATGGTGATAAAATAACGTTGAAATTAACATGACTAATTATTTAAGAGTGGCTAGGCCTTCTCGACAGGGGCGACCTACGTATAGCCAAGGGGAGGCCTCCGCTTGATTTTTGTTTTTAACTAGTTATTATACCCTTTTTTAAATAAGACCACAAAATAAGACATAAATTCTAGTTTGCCCGACTGGAAAGGTGGATTGGCATTTTTCCCACCCAGGTTCAACTCCTGCTTCTCCTCTTTTTATTTATTTTTCACTTTTTGGCTTTGGATTAATTTTTTCCCTTGTACTATATCTTCCATTATTTTTCGTCTTTGGTTATAATGTTCTATTTAATTTAACAAACAATATTATACCATATAAGCATTTGATTAGTTGTATATAATTCTTCTTTATTTTTTCTAATGATGTTTGACCTCATATTAATTTTAAATCATGTCAGAAATGTAATTTACGAAGCTACATTGTAGAACTATAATAACTTCGTAAATTACGTTTCCGACATGATTTAGGGTTAATAAGACATCAAACGTTGCAAAAAAAAAAAAAAAAAAAAAAAAAAAAAAAAAGAGAAAAACAATTAATGGGAAATTTTTTGCCTCTCCTTACTGAAATTCCTGCGTCCGCCACTGCTTCTCGAGCCTCTTAAATTAGAATCTTCATCAAGCTCTCAAGCCTCTCGACATGAGAATGAGAATGGTAACCGACAAAACATCTTTCTTTTTTGAAAAGATTTACTAATATAGTGTAAACTTTCAAGTGAGAGTTAATTTAGTTAATTTATTGACATTTACAATTCTTATTATAATTAAACCACATTATCCTTTTAGCTAAATAAAGTCAAATTGCCTAACAAGATCACCGATAAAGTCATATCAAACACACAAAAAAGCCAAATAAATACAGATTGCCAAATAAAATCACAGATAAGGTCGTATCAAACACCCAAAAGTTCTAATGGAGCAGATAAACAGGTTGTTGTAAATAATGTCAGCTAAATAAATAATAGTTTATTTAACATTTTAAGATGTTTTGAAACTTAAGAATCGCTTATATAATTGTTTGCAACTGACAGAGTACAGAAAATTATAGACCATCCTAAATTCAATGTCTATCCATGCAAACTCAGGTTTCACTGTTTCAGCATCAAGGACTGGGAATACCAGAAGCAACTGTATATTATTATTTCATGTCAGCTAAAACTGATGAGATTACAGGTTGCAATATAAAGATATACTTCTAGTATATTATTTGTACTCAACAACTAACTCATAATCTAGCAGCTAGATATTAGGAAGAAAAAGAAACACAAATTTATGAAGCAAGTGGACAATTATACAAGGTCCTATGCAAGTGACCACTATAAAATCATAGAAAGCCATAATTAGTCTATTCTTTCCACCTCTAAACATGATTAGAAATGTAGTATACAATATCATCAACTAACCTAAAACTACAAGAAAATTACTCATGCAGATGCAGCAGCATGCCCAAGCGCTACAGGTGAACCTGCTCCGTCCCTCTGTAAATTGTTGTAGAGCGTACACAAGACGAGTCTAATGAAGCCCACTCTCGTTGTCTGTTTCCCTCCTTCACAGAGAGTATAGATCAAGAGACTTACTTCACCTCGAAGATGCAACTTTCTTGCTGCTTCTGGCATTTTAGAAGTACAAATGCTCGTAAATTGATCGATGAATACTTTTCAAAACCCAAATGGTGATTTTGATCGACTTCCTCCTTCACCATACCGATCGTTCCATTTTCTCAGTTCATTCATGCTACCGGCATCATATGCAACTGATGCTCCCACCTGGATAATGTTATCAAAATCAACGTGTTAAAAGAAGCAACATTATAACAGGTAAAATAGCATAACAAAAAGCCAGTTATGTGCAGATTTTTTTATTTTATGCACTTTACCTTGGCTTTAGCCTTGATAAAATCATCCAAATTGAGTGGCCTTAACGCTGGGCCCCCAGCAGATCCGTCATTCTGCAAGAAGATTGATGTCAACAAGTTTACTATGAGATGCACGTATGAATTGACTTAAAAATCGAAACAGGATTAAACTAAGTTCAGTGAACTGCAAAATATTTAACTACAGCATAGTCGTAATGCCTACCGTGTTTTCTTTTTCTATTAATTCCTGCACAGGTCTGTATGCTGCGGCAATACATAGATTCTGCATAGAACAATAATGGAAAAAATGTATAAGCTACATTACAAATCTTTTATCCAAGTCAATAAAAGAATCAATAAAGCACCTTCAGATCGCTGCCTGAATAACCCTCAGTAGCGTTAGCTAGTTGTTCAAAAGAAAAATCAGGCTCCAAATTCTCTCGATCGAGAATGATCTTTAGTATTTTTACACGATTTACAGCATCTGGTAGGTCGACATGAATCCTACACAATCAAACATACGTTGTCAGTATATCATTGGCATTATTGAGAAAGTGATAAGCTGTGGGTTAAACACCTGTTTATACCCAAGCCAAGCTCACTTGTAATATTCTCATTGCATAAAACCCTCCCATTTAAGCCTATACCAAATTCTTTATTGTCTAGAGTTTGATCTGTTTGCACCAAGTTAATCCAGTTGAAAACATAGGTATAGCTTGCAATAAAATAACGTCAGGGTGATTCCACATGTTGCATACATCACGGATTCTATCATATAATCCCTATTTACAGCATTTACCTTCTGGGTAAACGCCGGATGACAGCATCGTCAAGATCAAATGGTCTATTTGTTGCCCCAAGGATAAGTATTCTCTCACTGTCTTTAGATCTCAAGCCATCCCATGCTGCCATAAACTCATTACGCATTCTTCTAGTTGCCTCATGTTCGAAAGCTCCACCACGAGCACCAAGCAAGCTGTCAACCTGCACGAACATGCATGGTGTTTAAAGCTAAGAACAAACTATTGTTAACAGGGCTAAGACATATATGATGACATTCGGCTGTTTCGTCTCATCTTTCATCATATATCTATCAAAAACATAATACTGCCGAAGGAGAGATAAGCTAACACCTGTGCCAAATTCCTAAGGATAAACACACTGAAAACAAGTAGATCAGGGAAACGTCTATGTTCAACTTAAACAATGGTCGTATATTTAGCTTTCATTCTTATGGATAGGTGAACATTCATAAATTTTGTGTTGACTCCTAGTGAGAACTTAACTCCAGCATTCAGGATTTTATCAGTTGCAGTCACACGAAGGAAAGGTTCCATAAGCTATCTGTGGAATATTGAGCCACGATATGTTTATACTAATACTTGCTAGTTAGCATGAGCGAGTACAAGGAATACTATTTTGTTTTTAGAACCAGACCAAGGGCATGAATACAGTGCAGCAGGTAGAGCAAATGCATGTATTCAGTGGAGTATGTCTCACCTCATCAACAAAAATAATTACAGGAGCCAGCCTGCTAGCAAAAGAGAAGAGTGCCCTTGTCAGTTTTTCGGCATCACCAAACCACTGCAAGAAATAAGCAAAAACAATGAAAATTCTAGAATAACTAAGGAAACTGTTAGATAAAAGAAGAAGAAAAAAAAAAAAAAGAAATGAAAGGGGCATGTGAATTTGTATCTGGTTCAACCCAATCTATACATGGCCAACCTTGAAGGAATAACAAAGAACTAAAGAAGCAAATTATGAGAACAAGACAATGATACTCGTCTAAACGTTTACAAGTGCAGATTACGTCATCCCAAGTATGAAATACCAGGGCAAATTCTTAAGCAGCAAAATATTATCATTTATCACAAGCCAAACAATAGAAACCCCTTGCATTCATTATTTAAAAATTTCTCCTCTGCTTCAATCCTTTGTATCAGTACAAATGCATAACTACAGCACCATGCGCACTCCACCTCTCAATGGCAGTGTCAATTTTATTAACTTTGTGAATATATTCAGAGATTGCGTAATTTCAGAAAATACTTAACCACCCAAACAAGTCCACGTTGCTACACACATGCTCAAGGTGTAGCAGTGCAACCCCCAAGAAAAATGACATTTTGGTAAGAAAAAAATCAATTTTTTTTCTTTGTTTTCCCTTGAACACAACAAACAATTTCAATACTCCCTCCCACTATCACATATTGTTTTTGGAAATAAAGAATATGGATTGCTGATTGATGATTGAGAAAGAATATCAAGGGTATGTCCTGAGATCAGTTAGAAATAAAGAATATGGATTGCTGATTGATGATTGAGATTCTTGGATGCCTCCCATCCCATTGGCCGTAAAGGGTATACGTGTGGATTGTTGGCAAGCTTTTAACAACTGTTGAGGGGGTTCTAAGCATAATTATCCCAATCAATCATAAATTCAATACTCTATTCTACAGAAAAAGACGACATTTAATTAAGTTGTGATTCAAATAGTAATAGACGTCAAGCAGAAGTTGGTATATTTGATAGCATTTCACTGATTTCTCCAAATCATAGGAGTTTGGATTTTATATGACCTGCCCGTTATTTGCAATCAGCTAGCATCAGCTATATGATATGCCATAAAACCTCCATCTTTGTCGGAGAACATGCACAAAACACTATATTATGTACTTACTTCAAAGGCTACACTAACAATTTACCTTTGATGTAAGCGATGAACCAGTAATGCTGATGAAATTAGCCCCAGCTTCTGTTGCAAGCGCTTTTGCAAGAAGTGTTTTCCCAGTTCCAGGAGGTCCAAAAAGTAATATTCCTTTGCAAGGCTGAAACGGGAGAATGGGGGTGGGGGTGTTAGAGGTTTACCAATTGAAAGGAAATAAAATTGAAAACAAAAACTATGACAGTTGCTAATTACCCGCAACAAATTTCCACGTGTGAAAAGCTCAGGCCTCCGCATTGGGAGGATGACAAGTTCATTCAACGCCTTTTTCACCTCTTCCAGGGCACCGACATCATCAAACTTCACCCCAATCTCACCTGGAGGTACAACTGCAGAAACAAAGTTGGTCTCGTACTCATCCTTGGCAAGACTCTGCTAAAAAATGAAAGTTCAGCGCAAACAGAAAATATATAACTGTAGTATCAGCACATAAGACAGAAAGGACCTTCAAGTTCTGCGAAGGTTTCTTGGAAAGTAATTCCTCCACCCTTAACCTCAATATTGCAAGCCGAAGGCTGTAAAGTCAAATTATAGCATTTGAGTTGAGGAAATGGTCCATAATATTTATTTTTTTTCTTTTCATAATAAAATATAAAAAAGTAAGTACCTCTGATCAGTCAACTCCAACTGGCCTCCCTTAACAGAAGGAAGCAGGCAGGAGGAAAGGTAAATATTCTTGGCCCAGCCAACAACCTTCTCCGCTTCTGTAATCCATACAAGAAAATTAATTACATACCAATAGAATATGAACATTGAAAACTTGAACTTTTTAAGAAGATGACTACCTAAAGATATTTGAATCAAATAATCGAAGACATAATTAGGATTCTTACTCTGTTTTGTCAATACCACACCATCAGCGGGAACATGTAACAAGTTCGTGCAGGATAGAGAGTGCTCCTCAAGAACCTGAAATAAATGAGTGAGTGAGTTTTATTTTAATAGGAAACGAATGCATTGCAGGATACAATTTAAAACTTGACACAGAAGTTTGGTTACTCAATATACAAATTAAATTAATAATAACTCCAATTAATGCTGAGAAAACTCTTCTAGATTTACCTTCTGCAATTGATATAAGTTGCTTCGAGAAATCACTATAATCTTGTCCTCTTCAATCTGTTTATTGAATATCTTCAGGATATCTTCCTCCTGTAATAACAAGTCAAATTGTTTAATGGCCTCATTCATAATGTATGAATCATTTGGTTTATACAAGTGGGTTTTGATTAATCTTGATAGTTTGATAGCATGAACGGTGTTCAAGAAATCATATTGTTCGTAACAAAAGGTGATATAGTCTGTCTTTTTGATGTTATGGGAACACTCAGATATTGGGGAGATAGCGTGTATGTATATAGAAATAAACGGACGTGCTTGAAACAGGTTTTACATTAGGAATATGAAAAGCATGATAAATCAGAAGATAATAAAAGATTAGCAAGTCTACATGGTTCCCACAATTGCTATGCGGGTAGACGGCACAGATATACAGTAAACCAGAAAGCAATGAATGTTCAAATTTCTTGAGAGTCCAACACAAGATTCATGATTTTTAAGATATGAGATGTCAGGAGGATGATTACCCTTGGTGGTGGAATGTACATCACATTAGTAAAGAGCTTCGATATTTCATTCTTTTCAGATTGCTTGGTGCCTTTCAGACCCTCAGTAAGTCGCTTCAGAGGAAGAGGCTGAAAAGGAAACATCATCTTATTTTATCAAGGGACCAAGTCCAACACCATGCACGGATATTACCGGCAGATGGGGGTGGGTTAACATAACTAAAATATGTACATACATCTATCAGTTGCAATATAAGAAGTATGAAAAAATAAATCAAAAGCAACATTAGTTTCAAACGATTAGCACTTAAGAGTTTTATGGTCTTACAGACATTACCAACTTAGCAAGCCGGCTGAGAGTTGGAAGTATCATTGTCTGTTAAAAACACAAAGGGGATATGGTAAGATTAGAGATATCATTCATTTTGGAACAAGAGAATATAAACTGGACTTGTCTCTTAAACTTACAAAATTTCCCTTTTCTTTGTTAGGTTCAGCTTCCACTTTATTCTGTCCACAAATCATAACTACAGCTCCCGATAAATTTTCAAACATCTCCTCCAACTTATGAACAAAATCTTTACGATTTGATTTTGGAACTGCCCGGGACAACCAAAGAGAAGAATCCGGAAAATACACAATAAGTGGTTGCTGAGCCTCCAAGATCTGAAATAATTAAGGGAGATCATGTAAGTATAAAACCAAGGTAATCGAATAGTATATGCATATTTCAATCATGTCATTACTATAAAAAAATCAGTACCTCACAAAGCACTTCCATTGCAACATAGCAATCATGACTTTCAGCATCAAGGTCATGTTCAATATCCTTCACTGCAAAATAAGATACAGAAAAGGCAGATTGTGATTGAGATTTCCTTGTTTGATATGTTTCCAACTTCACAATTCTTGCATCCCCGAAGACTTTAGAAATAGCATATCACACAGAATACAATGAGAACCATATCAAGAGAACTGCGTTCACATCTATTTGACATCACAAAAACTCCTTTTACCAAAGAACACAGAGTCTCTAGAATGAGTTCCATTTAAGAATAAGGATGAGGAAGATGTAATGAACCATGAATGAATATTTTTAACTTACTAAAGCATACCCTATTTCTGTATCTTCAACTCTCAGTCTTTGCTAATGTGGTCACATAAGGTCTTAACTACCCCAGGAAATAAATAAACATTAAAGTATAATTGCCAAGGAAAAAAAAGGCCAAGTATCATCAAGGACATATAGAGACTGCAATCCTTCTTTATACCAGTACTTACATCTACCGTTATAAATAAAACAGAAAATAAAGAGACTCTATAAAAGTGCAACGATGGAGAGAAAGATGAATAATACGATGCATGCAAATTCGTTTAATATTTTGTATTAATAGGCAAATATAACGTACCATCAACCCAACAAAGTGATGGTTCGTCAGTAGGTTCTGCACTTTTGTCATCATGTCCATCCTCCTTTGTGACCTTGCCACTAGTTTCAAAAATAACAGCTACTTGATCACCATTTATCTCATACACCTCCCCTCTTTGGCCTATAGACAATTCTCTGCAAAGATAATTTCCCGAGTCTAGATCATGATCATAAATTGCAACATGGATCGAAACAGCTCAATTAACAAGGAAAAGATATTTCAGGTAGATCCAACAAATTAAACATGAGGGATGAACATTATATACAAAGATCAAGCATGGCTAATATACACCGAACAATGTCTGGTATGCAACCCTACGTAAAATACATTTAGAAAAAGCCTAAAAGAACAAGATCACAAGTACTAATCACTTTCTTTTCACATGCATATGAACAACATGCCAACCCACCTGCCACGGGCAACAATATATGCATTTCTTGGACCATCAGATGTCGGTATCTTCCCCAATACAATCCTGTGATGAATCGGATGTGTCAAATATCAATGACCAGGTACAGAGAACTCCAAAATTAAAACCCATGAGATCCTTTGGAGTCTTTGATCCCTCCCCTCCCCTCACCCCAAAAAGAATATCCCTCTCCCACTCAACCTTGAGAAAGAAGAAAATAGAGCTGAAGATTTCAATTGTTACGGTGCCCAAGTTACGTATTATGTGGTTATATAATGTCGTAAGATAAACAAAGCGACAAATAATGCGACTGACACTTGAATAAAAGCTAGTCATCCCTAAAGAGGACCTAAAACCAGAATGCAACTTTCCATATGAGTGACGTACTTTGTAGGAAAGAAAATTGTTTAAAGTGCAACATGTTAAACAATTATGAGCTTAGAAGCATCATAATACGTGCTTCCACATCCTTTATAGGTATTGGACATGGAGGCTTCTTGCTGCAGCAAGAACGTTAAGCAAGAAATAGGTTACAATGCAAAGTCAGCTAAATAAAATGACAAATAGACTGGACTAATCTGGATAGATACCTAATACATCTCAGGATCCTAGTTGATCCCTTACCAGATGATACGCAAAAAAACAAGATGCATTATCATTTTTCAGAATAACTAAATGTTCATTCTTATACTTGTAATCTAGTAATCTGGAGTCTGGACCAAGAGACACTTCTCGTTGTTACTGTAAAGAAAAAGGACAGACGTGGCATATTTTAATCATTAGTACCTCTTATTACTCTATTAAAATTTAGATGTAAGCAAACTTCGACTAAGTATTTATAGGTGTTGGCTTCTCAATGGGTCAAATGGACTTCAGAGAGTGATCATGGTCTAGTCCTGGTTAGTGTTCTAGTCTCTTCGCTCCTAAACTTCGTATGGAAAAGTTTGATGAATTCCATTTATTTATTTGGTTGGCCCTCCACGTTTTGATGATATATCATACTACTGTGAGGCAACTTGTGAAAACTTACACTACTCCAATAATCTGGGGAAACTGTGTGAGTGTGTAAAGGAAGTAACAAGAGAATTACGCTTCTGTGCAACATGTATGAGTAAAAATAAGCAAACATAAAACATATACACACAGAATTGGAGTCAAAACAATAAAGAATAATCCAAGAAAAAACAAGCATGAAGCAAGAAAAGCCCGCCTTCTATAGGCATTTAAATTGAAGGAAAAACAATAGAAAAGACATCAATACCACCTCGAACATATTCAACATAAAACTTCAATTAGAAGACGTACATGCAAATGAAGAAGTTGCACCAGCATAACATAGAAGAACAAGTCTATATGTATAGTATCTACTAAAGGTGGCAATGAAAAGGCAAGAACTCTCCTCAGTGGGTACACCAAGACGATCACACAAGATAAATACACAAGGAAGGTTTTGTATCAAATGGACAATAACCTGTTATTCGCCTCAACGACAACAGTTGGTCCTTTGTACTTCACCCGATCGCCTGGAAATAAATCAAAGTTATCATCAAACTTTCATAACTAGATCAACCAAAAAAAAATTATGCGCTCACAAAAGATTAAAGCCACTTCATCAAGGTCAAAGGATATGAACAACAAAACGAGCATTATAAACTAGAATATAATTGCCTAGAATCCTGGGTGCACCTTTCTTTATAGGGAGTGCAGCTTTAACTGAATGATCAGCAGAGGACGAAGTAGAGGAGCTTTCAACATCTCCAGAAATTCTCTGCCAGAAAATAAAAAACATAAGAGAATTAACAATCAACATTTGAAAATTGAAAACTGTTCCTAGCTCATGAGAATTTTACATATGTCAGCTTCAGTTTTGAGCTACCTTTATGACCTAGGGGTCTGCACCACCTTGGTTATTCAGAAAGCGGTTAGAGCTAGTGAATTGGAAATCATGTAGAAGAACATTTAGATTTCACTGTGTATGAAACTTATGTTTATTAATTCAGTCACTCCTGGCTAAGATTATAATCCAGTTATATGTCTCCAAATCATATTAAGAGATAGTAATGATAATACCTTCTCAAATTCTTCAAGGTTGCATGGAATTAGCTTCTTCAAGGCTTCTTCAGTTGAAGCTTGAAGATCAATTTCATTATCACTACCATTAGTCTCACCACTGCTGGTATAATCTTCTTCATTACTAACATCATTTGCATCCTCATTTTCAGAATCTGACTCACATTCTCCATCTGATTCACTCTCTGAACAGTCTTCACCATAATCCTAAATATTTAACCACAGATACAAATAGACAGATTAAATCAGAAATACAACAAGACAAACATAAACCACAGTTGCACCATAAGTTACTAGCATACTATAAGGCGGAAGGATGCCAAATTTTACACAGGAATATCATGGAAAACCCAATTTCTGCAACTGGTATGGTTTCAAATCACAATTCCACAGAGAGCTAAATCCAAATTAGTAAATCATTGGCACACAGATCGAAATTCAAATACGAAGCTTACATATGGAGCTAAAACACTGCAATCAAGCATCAACAAAGGAACTTTTAAATCCTGGGCAAGAGCTCTGACCAGTCTTTCCCGGTATAGCTCCGTACCTACAGACGAAGAAATAAATTATCAGAAACAGAAAGGCTTTATTTTCTTAAAATCTTGGGCAAAAAAAATAATATACTGCTATTAGACACGGTCACTAAAACTGACCGGGAATGCTCTGAAGCAGAATTTTTCCGCTTGATGAAGTTAAACCGGCTCCATAGGTGGTAAATTGTTTATTTTTCAGATGGGAGGCTGTACAGTCCACCAAAATCTCTTTAGTGTTTTCACTGCAAGAATAATGAATGAGAAACCTACTAAGTAACCAATACATGCAATAAAAACTGAACTTAAAGGCGGCCACACGACTTACTCAATATAGTATGGGAAAGTGTCCCACGAGACTGTTATCTTTTCCCATGGAACAACCCTCCGCAAAAATTCATTTCTAAATCTCTCACGCCTAGTTAGAAAAGGGGATTCCTTCAGTTTACTCTCTATAGCTAATTTTTCATTTTTGAGCCACTCTATCTGATCTTGCTCACAAAGTCGAGCATGTGGATCAGATTTCTTCCCCTTGTACATTGTGCTGTCGTTGTGAATCTCATCTTTGTCGCGGCGAGCGGCATCCTTGGCAGGTACACACTTATCCTCACTTGCACTCCTTCCGTCACCTTCAGAACTATAAAATCTTAGCAGACTTCTACATCTAACATCCGACCTCTCATGCAACCTTATAAACCTTCTTTCCGAGTGCAAGCCTATTGATGACCAATTATTGGATATCAATCTCTCTGTCAAACTACCTCGAGAAGTATGATAAGCAGTTGTTGGTCCAGAGCTTAAACATTTTCCGACAGAATGATGACAACCAATAGAACTACAAAGATACTTTTCAGGATGAACAGTGCAATTCCATCTCTGGTTTTTAAACTTTATTCTCCTTGCATACATCGAAACTTGTTATCTGAGAAGTATACACCTGAGGCAACACAATTACTGAAAAATTAAACACTAGACACTTAAGCAGCACCCACCCACATAAATGGATGCTTTTCAGCGAACACAGAGAAAAAACAAAGGCTTTGATGCTGAAACAAGAAAGAAAAACTTCCACATGAAAATGTATATCCTATCTCAGAAGAAATTAAAATAATAAGGTCCAATTCCACATAACATTGACACAAGAACAAAGTTGCAAATAGGTCTTATCCACAGACACAATAACAATGTTGTAAATAATTGTTGCAGATAATCAATAAAGATTGAATCTTTTGTTGCAAATAATGAGTAAAGGTTGAATCTTTGAACCTAAACAAGCAAAGGCAATTAATAAATCCCAAGAAATATTATCCTCCGCCGTTCAAAGCAATGCTAATAATTCTCCTAAGATGGAGCTATCTGGTGCTTAGTTGAGTTGAACATCAAGACATAAACCGAGGGCAAAGGGAGTAAAATCAATCAATTCAGTTAACATAATAATAATTCGAATAGAATAGGAAACTGACCTTGCTCTTTATTATTAGCTTGAATTGGGTTACGAAACAAGAAAGAAACAGAGGAAAGAATGACAAGACGAGAAGAGAAATGTGAGACAAGGACGGACGCCCATCAACAACAAGGGAAGGGAAGAAGGGAAGTTGCCAAGGTAAGCCTCCTCAGTGCGTGCGTGCTCGCTCGAATCGAATTTTCTGCTAATCTTTTTTTCCAATTTTCTTTTCTTTTCTTCCAAACAATAACAGAGGTTGGTTGGTTTAATGCAGCTTAGGTTAAAACTGCATTACTGTTTTTTTTTATTTAATTAATTAATAATACGCGATTTTAATGTAAATTATTGCAATAATTAGATATGGATTTTGTACTACTGGGTCAGTCCGGCTGGCCTGGCCTTGACCAATCCGCAATCTTTTAGCCAGGCCCAACAGGCTCGAGAAAAACTATGGACATGCCTTTTAAATGGATCAACCGGACAGACATGTACGGTTTTATGTTGGTACTACAACCAATACATCGTGTCATTTTGCGTGCACTTTATTCTCTCACTCGTGAGCACATTGGAAAATTTATGAGTCAGTCACTCATCCTAAAATTTCTCCCAATTCATTTAAACTCTCTGAAATTCTATGGCATTAGAATTTGGCTTTAACCTGAGTTGAAGCCATTGTGATGGATCCGATATGATAGATTTAAATCCGGTATATAAGGGACTGATATCGTTAAACCGATCTTGTATTTTAATGTAAATAAAGTACATCATTGTTAGCGCGTTCCAAAGTTAAAAAAGGAAGCACAAGCGGCGGCGTCCAATGTGAAGTCGTTGGGCTTGGGAGTAATTTTGCATGCCTTTGGACCTTCATTATGCTTTGGGTTTGTTTTGTGGGCCCATTTGCCTTCTAAGTATGTATACCAAAAAAGTTGAGGAAGTCTCAAGAGTTGAGTAATGAGTACTAATGTATTATTATAGGTCACATATGTGCCATGTCTGCCCCATGCTTTTATGTTACTGTACGCCGAGAAATTTCATCGATGATTGGTTGCTGGTGGTGTTGACAGATTAAGCATCGGTCTAGAATGTGAACATCGATCTAGCTAGCTGTATATGTTTTAACGTATTGTGGAGTGTTCTATTCCTCTGGGTTACTAAGTTTATTTTGGAATTGTTCATGTATTATTAACATGTATGAAATTATTGGACTTGTTTAATGGTGGTTTAATGATATTTGTGTGAATAATTTTTATATTATCAATTACTATATCTTTTTTTTTTTTTCACCTTAAATTTTTTACAGATGATTGTATGTGCTGGATTTAATCACTAGCTAGTACTATTAAGTAGTAGATTCAAGTATCAGATACTACTAGTACTAGTATCTGATAATTGAATGCGGACAAATATATATCCTTAGCTAGTAATATCACTAGCAAGGTCCTTCAGGCTTCAGGTGTTGGTATTATGGTATATGCAATGGTCTAGTTTTAGCCAGCTTCTATACTCGCCTGCTCCAGTATGCTTTGATCTGCATTTGTAATAATTAGTGTCTGAATTTGCTGATCAGCGAAGATGGAATCATAAGCATGGATTACCTGTTCCTGCAAGATTTGATTATGGTGATAAGCACCTTATCTCCTGCTATGTTTCTCACCTGCCGAATCAACTCGCCCCTTGTTATCTTCTGTTTCTGCATAATTCAAATTCATATGTATAAGTAATTGTGTAGGCTAAAAAAATAAATAAATAAATAAAGGCATTCTGTGATCAGAAGGTACCTACTTTGTATTCAGAGTGATGCTTGCAGATGAATTCAATGGCATCAGGTGGCAAGAACATGGAAAGGTCCTTGATTAGAGAGGTGAACGTCAGCCAATCTGATGATGGAACTTTTGGAGGTTGCCTAACCATTTTCCGAATAACCTCAGTACAATTGGAAGAACAAGGTGAACACCTAAATCTGACAACGAATTCTGGCAAGATATGCGTATTCATGTATCCGTTCCAAACAATGTACATGTGAGGACACATTACATTGTCAACCCCAGAATCGAAATCTTCTGAACTGGGCTTGTATTGGCCCGAACCAGGACTAATAGCCTCCGTATTTCCCAATATCACTCGGCAAAGTAGCATAGGCCTTACCCCATTCTCATCAGGAACTGCAGGTTGCACACTGGTAAAACAAACCAAACTAATTTTAATTTGGCATGAGTTACAAAGACAGATAAATTTAAAGACGACTATATATGAATGGTAAAAGTCAGAAGAGAATGAGTAAATTAAATTACCTTTGAAGAGGTTGATCAACCGGAGAGAGAGATAAACCGGAAGGTCTAGCAGGAAGGATAAAACCATGAGCAAGAATGGCATCAAGGTGATGTTTAGAAGCACCATACCAAGCATACTTGACATTGGCATTGCCATTACGCTTGATCTCCATCCCTTTGGAGTAGAGCGAAAAGGATCTGTACCTAACTTGTTTCATGATGCAGCTCGAATACTCACTCCGATAAATGGTCTCAACTTGAGCAGTAAATCCATGACAACTCAAACTTGAAACCAACTTGTTTTTAATCATCTTGATTGTCTTGTCGCCTTCATGTATTCTCGTCATGTTTAGGCCATTATCAGGTTTCGGTCGCTCTTTCTCTCCTGAAAGCACACTTTTAAAATCAAAAGGATAATAACAACCATCTTCTTGCTGATACTGCTCTTGGTGATTAATAGTCCCTGCAGAATTCGGACTTTCGGATTGGAACAGAAGATCATTAAAGAGAGTGAGCTCGGTTGGCGGCGTGGTAGGTGATGAATTTGAGCTTTCGGAATAGGCTTCCATTGGTGACATTGAACAAGCTAACAGAATGTAAGGTTGTTGCTTGCTGTTCATATATATATATATATATATATATATATATATAATGACCGAGTCTGAGTTTGATGAAAGCAGCTTAGCTTAAGCTTGGTGAACAATTAAGAAACAATAGACATGGTCCAAATGAACTTCCTGAAAAAGGACATGTAGCAAAAGGAAATTACTATACTTATTTACTTGGCATGTATGTAAGTGGAAACCAAGAAATGAATAGATAAAGATGAAAATTGGGTTGATGAATTTATGCGGCTGCCAAGATGATTGACAAAGATCATACACATCAGAATATGCATGGGGTTTGAGTTCAGAGAATATTGTAATGGGATAAAGGGTGAATAGTAAATGTGTATAAATGAGGAAGAAATTAAAGGATCAAGGATCTGAGAAAAGTAGTTGAATAAGGATTAGATTGGAGGAAAGGTAAATTGTGTGTGTGTATTTCTTGGGGAATAAGGATTAGATTGGATATGAGAGTAAGTAATCGTTGAATAAATAAAAGAAAGTAGACTTGTGGAAACAGAGGACAAAATGGAAAGGCCAGCACTAAGCAACCCCCACAAACAAACAAATTAACAAACAGACTAAACTAACCGCCTCTGGTTTTACTTGCTTTTTCCAGCAGTAGTAGGACTTAACTTACAAGGGAGGGACCCTGCACGTCACTAAACTATCCAATTTAACTTTTTATTACATTTATTTATTTTTTGTATATTTTTTTTTCCATCCAAAATCGCTTTTCAGTATGAATGATCGGTACCGTAAATAGGATCGAATGGAAGACACCACACAAACGTTGATACAAACCCGTTAACCATAATTCGAAATCATTAAGCAAAATTTGTTACCATTAAGCACTTGGTTGAATATTGAATATAGAAAACAAAATTTGTTACCATTAAGCACTTGGTTAAGTCTTGGATCCCATGTTTACAATTTTTTCTATCTGCCCAATTCTAGGAGTAGGAACACAATACCAGTAAGGCAAGTAACTTAATTATTGCCCATAGGTATTGTGTTTATGTTGATAAAATTAAATATAAGGAAGGTACCGGTCGAAATAAAGTAGGACCTGTTCTTGACACGTACTGAACAGACCATGCACGTATATGCCCACTCAGCTCCCTCCTCGGATAAGCCAATTTGTAAATTTTAATAATACTTGATTAGTCCCCACCCGAAAGAAAAGAAATATAGTAACTGTTCCTTTTAAATTCTCCATTTGATATTGGTGGATTAATTTTAAAAGCAATTAAAAATAAAAAAGAATACGAAAAAAGTTTATAAACGTTATTAATTTTAATTTTAATTAATTATGCACGTAAAATTACTATTCATAAAATTTTATAATCTCTTATTTATTTTTAATTATTTTATTTAAAAATTGGAAAAAGAAAAAAGGCTTTCAATGTCAAACGGCAGAAAGTGTATTCCAAATTTCCAACTTCCAGTCCGAGTTGCATGTTTGTCAGGCAAACAGCATGGGCGGTTATAATTAAATCAAATCCTCCAGTGTTTGTAATTTACGAAAGTTACCCCACAAATTAGATAGTTTCAAAATTCAGTCCTCAACATTCACCATATCATGTAATTTATGCACGCAGCACGCCTCGAAACTTTTTGGTCCATTATTTATCAGAACTACCAATAACAAATCCAACCTTTTCTTCCGGTAAAATAGGAGTAGGCGCATATAACAATTCTGAATAAGAAGCTCATGGCATGGGTAGTAGTAAATGTATGAACAAAAAAACGTACAAGTGCCTGCCCGAAATTAATTCCAAATGAAACCCAACAACGCGATAGCCTCTGACCAAATCTGACCCACTATTTCTTTTTATTAAAAATACTTAATATATTACTTATTTATAATAAAACCAGTTAAATACAAAGCCGTGGGGGTCCAGTCTGGTCCAGACTCCAGAATGACACACAAAACACACGCGAAACTTACGCAACCGACTGCGTTGCGTATCGGTGAGAAGTAAAACCATAGGCGGCACCTAGCTACTTGGTCTTTCATTATTTTAATGTTTAAAATATTGAATATAGCTCATCATATCCTGTTGGCTTTCTTCTTCATCATCCTCCCTGTATTCTCTCTGTCTTTATTCAAATCCTCACATCCTCAAAATCAATAATGTCCATACATCACAATATTACATCCCATAGGTATTTATACAACTTGCCAAACCTTTCCTTATTTACCACCATCATCTCCAATCCGATTAGTACTCCTCCCGCAAGAAACCTAACCTAACCAACAACCAAAACTGTTTTTTCCAGCTCCTTTAAATATACACACATACCTTCTTCATTTCAATCTCAATCTCATAATCCATTTCTTTTTTTCATCCTTGTCAAGATAATAATCCAATTTGGGTGGTACTTGATCTGACGGTTTCCGTTCTCAATTATTACTAGTAGAAGCTTTCTTTCTTTCTTGATTGTTCAACAAGCTAACTTGCTTTCACCACAAGTCTCTCTGCTTTACTTTCTATTTTCAAAGTCGGTTTAATTAATTTCATACTTATACTAATACTACTATTATATATGGACACCAACAAGCAGTATTACAACTTGTTCTCTGTTCCTATTCCTACTACAATGGAGGCTGCCTATTCTGAAAGCTCAGATTCATCAGCTAAGAACAACGCGCCAATTACTAAACTCACCCTCTTCGGTAATCTTCTCCAATCCAATTCCGGGGGGCATCATCATCATCACCAAGAAGACGATGATTGTTATCCTTCTGATTGCGAAAGTGTGATTTCGGGAGAGGAGAGCCACCCGAAACCCGATGATCATAATGGCAGCGTACACACGACGACGACGACGAGAATACATGAAGGCGACAAGACATTCGAGATGATCAAGAACAAGTTGGTTTCGAGTTTGAGCTCTCATGGATTTACAGCTCAAGTTGAGGCTATTGATCGGAGTGAGTATTCGAGCTGCATCATGAAGCAAGTTCGGTACAGGTCCTTTTCGCTCTACTCCAAAGGGATGGAGATCAAAAGGAACGGCAATGCCAATGTCAAGTATGCTTGGTATGGTGCTTCTAAACATGAGCTTAACGCCATTCTTGCTCGTGGTTTTAGCCTTCCTGCTACCCCTTCCGGTTTATCTCTCTCTCCCGTTGATCAACCTCTTCAAAGGTAATTTAATTTACTTTTTCTCTTCTGACTTTGACCATTCATAAGCTGCACTAAATTTAATTAACCGTCTCTGTAACTCATGTTAAAATTTGTTTGGTTTGTTTTACCAGTATGCAATCTGCAACTCCTGATGAGAATGGGCTAAGTCATATGCTGCTTTGCCGAGTGATACTGGGAAATACGGAGGCTATTCGTCCTGGTTCGGGACAATATAAGCCCAGTTCGGAAGAATTAGATTCTGGAGTTGACAATGTAATGTGTCCTAACAAGTACATTGTTTGGAACGGAGACATGAATACGCGTATCTTGCCAGAGTTTGTCGTCAGTTTCAGGTGTTCGACTTGTTCTTGCAATATTAAGGGTGTTGTTCGTCAAAAGGTTAGACAACCTCCAAGAGTTCCATCATCAGATTGGATGCCGTTTGTATCTCTAATCAGGGACCTTGCCAAGTTCTTGCCACATGATGCTGTAGAATCGATCTCCAAGCATCATTCTGAATACAAGGTATGTGTCGTTAGACAATGTGCGTGCCTATTTGTTTGTTCTGCAAGCTACATATTTGCTTATATGTCAGTTTTAAATTGTGCAGAAAAAGAAGATAACGAGGGCCGAATTGATTCACCGGGTGAGGAACATAGCAGGAGACAAGTTGTTGATCAGCATCATCAGATCTTGCAGGTCGAAATATAGTACTGGAGCAGCAGCTAAACTGCAGGCAATGTAGATGATCAGCAAATTTCATGGGTTCTATAGTTGACAAATTCATATTTTCTCGGTTCTTCTAGGGTATTATATAGATTTAGGAGTAGGAACAGTGGAAAAGGGTCCCTTAACACTTAACAGTTCATGAGGGGACTAATCTGTAGGGGAAACAGAACATTGATGAGTAATGTAATGTGTATCAAAATATACTACTACATGTCAATGGATATCTGATTTCTTCTTTTACTGAGCATTTTGTACAGCCATTCGTTATATTTTTGCTGTACTGCTTCTGAGGCCAGTTTGATCACTGATTAGCACTACTAGCAAAACTGTAAGAGATGCAGGGATCTATAACCAATAACAGAGAACTTGGGTTTTCAGTAATCAGTATAGTCCCATACAAAAACAAACACGGAAAGAAATGAATGGTACGAAGTAGGTATAAACAAGACTATACAGTAGCAAACAAGGTCACTACCGTATCTATGTATCTTTGTTCAATTGACGAAATAAGATTTTCTTAATGTATTCGTAATTTCATTTTTAAGTCAACTTTATTTTGTTTTTAAAACTTTTATTTTCCATAATTACAAAGAAGATAGACGCACATCCAATTCTACAATACAGTAGTAACACATACGGAATAGTAAAGGATAAACCCTCAAATTTCTATATACCTCTGTTTTCCAAAATCTCCACACAAGTTTTCCAAGTGTTCCTGTGGGCTATGGGGCTATTGCTGGTGGCCGTTTGTACAGAATCCAAAAACATGGCCATTAGCCCATTAGTTGAAGTATCAACAACTACTGCTGGAAGTATCAACTAAATTGAGATTGAGAGTAGTGGGCATTACATTTTGGTGAATACTTGGTACATCATTTTTCTAAAAATAGAAATACAGAAAAGATTATCTACAAATTAACCACCAATCTCATAATGGCATAATGAATTTTGGTTGATTCTAAAATCAAATCATCATGAGGCCTAAAGGGTCGGGTCTTTGCATTACATTATGTATGACATTTTGGTTTAAATAAAAGTGACAAATAGTAATAAAATAGCAGTCAAACTATGGATTATACACCACAGGAAAAGAGAAATAAAAGAGCACGTGACCACCCAAGTAGGATACAAAAACCAGAGGCGATGATCTAGTTCTGTTGGCAAGTGAATTAAGTGGTCCTCTGTTTTTAGCATGTTTCCCAATGATAACACTTTACAATACCACCAAACTTTCCCTAATTAGCACCTCGAATCGTATTTCCGTTTGTTAGTTAGGTTTTTCAGTACTCTAGAGAACACAGATAGCAGTACCGAACCATATAGTCAAATCCAGTGCATACGTATAAATGTTAATACATTTTGCACCTTGATTACATCTTCTTCATCAAGTAATGAACTCTTGCCCCATATACTGTACCTGAAACTGAATTCTTGATTGTAGACCAAGTTATATACTTTTACACCAACCAACCATATACTACTTCTTATTTCTCGATTATTATCACTACTTTTTTAGCCCTCTTTAAAATGGCACCACCCGTCCACAACCCCAAAACCGAAGAAAATACGGAGTCCATGAGTAGCTCGAGTTCTGATCCTTCTGATTGCGAAAGTGGGATTTCAGGAGATAACAGCTGCTTGATTAGACTTCATCCAGGGGATAACGTCTTCGAAATGATTAAGAACAAGCTCATTTCGAGTTTGGCGCGTTACGATGGAGTTAGTAGTTCTCAAGTTAAGAACATTGTTCGGAAGGACTATTCCAAGTGCATCATGGATCAAGTCAAGTACAGATCTTTTTCTCTCTACTCAAGAGGGATGGCAGTCAAGCGTAACGGTAATGCCAACATCAAGTATGCTTGGTTCGGTGCCTCCTCGAAGAATGAGCTGGACGACATACTTGCCCATGGTTTCAGCCTTCCTCCTGATTCTGGTTTATACGGTTCTGGCGTATATCTTGCTCCAGTTGATCGCCCTGATCAAAGGTAAATCGGTTTCTCGATCTTAGTCCTCTAATCTTCATTGAGAAGTTAATGTAATTGTCTTTATCACTCATGTCAGTTTTTTGGGTATAGCCTGCAATCTGCAGTTTCTGATGAGAAAGGGCTAATGCATATGCTACTTTGCCGAGTGATACTGGGAAATATGGAGGCTATTCCTGCTGGTTCAGGTCAATACAAGCCCAGTTCGGAAGAATTCGATTCTGGAGTTGACAACGTAATGTATCCTAACAGGTACATCGTTTGGAACGGAGATATAAATACACGTATCTTGCCAGAATTCATCGTCAGCTTTAGGCCTTCCACTTCTTGCAAAGGTGAGACTAGAGATGATTTATTTGAACATTCTTTTTTTCAAAATTCCATCGTATTTAAGCAGTAACTTTCTTCTGCAGGTTGTGGACAGATTACAAGACCTGGTAGAGTTCCAAAATCAGATTGGATGCCGTTCACATCTCTAATCAAGGATCTTTCGAAGCTCTTACCATGTGATGCAGTCCAACTGATCTCCAAGTATCACTGTGAACATAGAGTAGGTACCTACCTTTTCGACAGGATGTATATATGATATATCGTTTCTTTAAATTAGAACATGAAATTTTGTGACCTAGTGAAGCTAAACATTGTGTTACCTGACTGTGCAGAAGCAGAAGATAACAAGGGACGAGATGATTCAGCGAGTGAGAGAAATAGCAGGGGATAAGTTGTTGATGAGCATCATCAAATCTTACAGGAAAAAAGGCCTCTAACTTTCATAAATTAAGAAACTGAGGGTGGTTATGTTTTAAGCTTATAGCACATGATTTTCTGAACATTCTCAGAAAAGCAGTTGAAGTTCTAGCAGAAACTACAACCAAGATGATCCTGTTGAATCAATCTCCCATGGCTGTTTTGTCTTAACAGATTTCAGTATTAAATGATCACATTCTCTGCAGCAGGGGGTGCAACTTCACTTGTAAGTGAGAATGGAATGGTAGTCCAAAATTACTACTTTTACAGTAGTAGTAGTTTTAAGAAGGAAATAAATAAATAAAATTAAATAATGGAGTAATTAAATACTACAGTACTCATTGTCACTTCTTCCCTTTTAGGTGAGTTGATTTGCCAGTCGTAAATTTTCTTACATGGTGCAAACTCTAATCAATTAAATCGACCCCAAATGCGTTTGTGGTGTAACAGCACTCCTTCTTTGGGGCTTAAACAAGGCTATAAACATAAAAATCATAAAAGAAATCTCTTACAAATTTAAGCATTTAATGGTTTAGGGCTTAATTGGACTTCTACGTGGACCGGGCTCATGTACCACATTATTACTCCATCAACCAATCAAACAAACAAAAAATTGTAAAATATTAATATGGGGGCTTAATTGAGAACTATTATTTAGTAGATCTTTTTCCAATGGCTACTAAATAGTAGCCCAAAAGAGACTCCATTGGAGTTGTTTTTAGGCTTATTTTAAGTCCCAAATAAACTACAAAAGAGCCTCTATCAAGTAGAAATTGATGCCATGAAAAAAGATGACAGAAAAAAAAAAAAATCAACCACCGATACGATATATAATAGCAACTGCCCGCAAGAGTTGGCTCACTTAGTTAAAGAGAGGAATATCGACTTCTTGGTGACAGGTTCAAATTCCATGAGAGGAGAATTTGTGATTATGTTATCCTGGTGAGAGTCTGTTGCACTTGCTAACTCGGTTCACGTGGTTTGCAGGCTATTGTGTGAACCCATTGGATTTACCCAGCTAGCACCCCGGGTTCCCAACTATATGCAAAAGAATAAAATAAAAATAATAGCGATTGGCAAGTATAAATTGATGTTATAAAAAATCCTAACTGATAAAATAAACCAACCACTCATATAATAACATTAACTAATAATATATTGAATGTTCACTTACAAAATAACACAATGATACTGATTTACTTTATTTTTGTTATTTAAAGTTTTCTTTCTGTTTCTTCTGAATTTTACGTGTCCTTTTAAATGTGCAATTTTAGACGGGACATGAAAGTCATTTGAAGTGAGATTGGATCACATATTGCCGTGGCCCATAGGGTCAAGTATTTGGGGTTGGGTTTGGTCTTTCATTATATGCCAGTTGTTGATTGGGCCTGGATAAAGTGACACGAAAACGACCCACACTAAGAAGAGAGCATGTAAGCCAGACAGTTGTGCCAAGTTGCCATGAAATGGGCCTGCAAATCGTACGGAGTAATATTGAGTAATAATAATCAGTACGACTACTGACTACTCTTTTCCATTTAAATCTCCGGACTTTCAAGTTTAGTATTCCATTATAATCGTCCTAATTCATAAAGGGAATTCTATTACTCACACTCACCAATTTTTACGTGAATCAAGTTAAACCGCATAAGTACAAAATGCTCTGGTCTAGGATGTCATAATCACACACTTCTTCCGTGGAATTCGAATCTATAACCAAGAGATACATACTTTCTTTAACCAGTTGATTTTTTGTTGTTTTTATACTTTAATCCGGGAGAAATCAATCATTTAGAATATTTATCATGAAGCAAAGAAAGTAATAGTTTATTTAGACTAATTAATTAAATTGATGAGATACTTGTCACTAATCAACTGGTCCACAGCCTATCACCTAATTACATTTCCCACAAATGGGAAAGAAGATAAATAAATAAAATCAATTGGACGTGTGAACCAAAGCAAAGAATGCCTTGTATATTCGTATGAACCAAGCATTAAAAAATTGTACTAGAATTAGCATTTCTGTTTGTTTTGTTTGCTTTTGTGAGAAAAGACGGTGATTCAATTGTGTTTGGTGGTGTTAGTTGCACTTGCATTGCACCAGGTTCATACTTCATAGTTCATACACAACATCCACCAGGCCATCACTAATTAATTAAACAGAACAACATTAATATAATTAAACTTTTTGTTAGAACTAACTAATTAGGACTAGAAGCTAACCACTCGGTTACATTTCATCATACCACTGCCGCATTCACAGGGCCGAGCTGGGGCCGGCGGGCGTCTGCCCTGCCCACGGTCCCACCCCAACAAAAATTCAAATTTTTTCATAGGTAATAATTACAATTTTTAAATTTATAGTTTATTTTATGATTTTTCAAATTTTTACCAATATAAATTTTCAAAAAATTATATATATGAAATTTCGCCCCCCAACCCATTACTGGCTCCACCCCTCCTTGCTCATCATTAATTCATTAGTAACGTGCGCCACTTATATGCCACCAATTCAACCAATTGTGTTAATTGTGTTGATGTTGTAAAGTTGCATCTGGAATAAACTCATACTCCCTCCATCAAGTTAAAAATGTGGCGGAAGTAATTTTGCACAAATTTTTATAAAGTAATACTTTCTATGTCCACAATCAAACTTCTCATTTAGTTTCATTGATTTTTTTTAGGCCCCGTTTGACTTCGAATTAATCATAATTCGCATTGGAAAATAATATTTTGAACTTATATTACGATAGTGGAAATCTTATATTTTCATAATATAAGTTCAAATATTTTTTCCGGTACGATTTAGGATTAATTCGGAGTCAAACATAGGTTAAAAAAAGTCAACGAAATCAAATTGGAAACTTGATGGACGGAGGAAGTAGAATATACATGGAGTTAAGTTATTAGAACACGCCCGTTCATTATCCCTAATATTAGGAGTTACAAGGGTGACCGAGTGGTAAAGGTGTTGGAGTAGTAAGAAGAGGTTGAAGGTTCGAACTCCGACGGAGACATAAAGGGGTTTAGATATTTGGAGTTATAAAGATGGTAAGGAATAGTGTGATAATAGAAGTAGAGTAAGATAGATTTGTGTTTAAAAATAATAATTATCCCTAATATTAACCAACCCCTAATGATCCAAAATTATCACGATCAACTTGGATTGGAGAGATGGGACTAAATAAATGGATACTACAACTACTTGTTGTGAGTGGTTAATGACACAAATCTATGCGCGCACCGACATTCATTGATGAATTAGGCAAGAATAAGCTGCTTTACACGGAATATTATTTGAAAGAGAGAAAAAGAAGAAAAAAGAAAGCTTTACACGATAACCAAATTAATTACCGCTCATATGATACCACCATAGCCTTTAATTTCTCGTGTCATCACGTCTCTAGATAGTCTGTCTGTCGCTATACTTTCCAACTTTCTTTTTCCACCAAATAATTTTCTCCATTCTCATAATTCATAATTATAAATAAATAAAATTAATCTCCTTTGATTTGCTTTATTTCTTCAACTTTCATTTCCAACCACTTTCCTTCCTTCCCTTTTAACCAGCTCTCCCACAAACACAGTACACATCATCATCATCATCTCCTTCATTTCATTTCATCTCCACAAACTTCCAAAACATGCAGTCCATTTCTTTAACATCATCACCTCCCGCTCCCAGCTTCAGCTCCTACTCCAGCGAATCACTCGCCCATATCGCAGCCCGCGTCGTTCGCGAGCTCGATTCCACTCATGACTACGATTCCGACTTCTACTTCGAAACGCATCATCATCCTTCCGATGATGATTCCAGTGAAGATTCTGAATTTGAATTCCCTGTCGACGTTTTCCAGTTTCCTTCTCCGGCTGATGACTTGTTCCAAAACGGCCAGATCCGACCCGTTTACCCGGTTTTCAATCAGGATTTGTTAATGAAGGAGAACCGGGTCGTTAAAAATAACCGGCTTCCGTTGAGGGAGCTGTTCGTGGAGGAGCGGGAAACGTCGCTTACGGCGGTCGACGAGCTGGCTGGTGTGCCGGAGGAGATGTACTGCGTGTGGATGCCCAAGGGGGTGGAGGATGCCCGGTGTAAGAAGAGCAGCTCAGCCGGGTCGGATTCTAAAAGATGGAAGTTGAAAAACTTGCTGTTGAACAGGAGCCACAGTGAAGGTGGTAAGGGTAGTTTCGTCTTTTGAGTTCCTATAGCAATTTGCGTGTTTGGAAAGTAAAGTGGGTGGTGAAAACGACCTGATAGGCTGATGATTATTCATTGTAATGGGCGGGAGCGGGACTATTAGTTAGGGCTAATTCCGTAATTATGTTCTTAATGTTTATTATCATGCCATAATTACATTATTATGTAAATGAGTACTCGAGTTAAATTAGCGTACCAAACATTTTTTCTTTTGTGATCGTTGTGCTTGTGGTTGTGGGTGAGGCTCTTTTCTAATGTAATTATTTAGAGTAGTTTCAGTATTTTTGGATTATATAGTTACGACTGACTTCTGCAGTTCTGCTTGATTAGTTTATAATATTACAAACAAATGTTCAAAATAGATATTGTACTACTTTACTTTTGCAGTGCAATACTATTAACTATGGACTGGCTTTAATATGCACCTCAATAAAGGCCTTAAGATTAACACGAGAAGATCCATTTTCCTGCAGTGCTTCTGCTGCCAAATGTTTCCATTTGATAGCCTTTTCTCTCAGTCCTCTCTTGCTTTTGCTCCATCACTATGCAATATCCATCACTGCCTCAATGCACCTCGCTATCTCATCACTCTCAACTAGGCCCTTCTCTTCATCCACACATCTTTTATCGCCCCACACAACATGCTTTCTAGGGTCGAGTTCCATCCGTAGTGCATCACGAAACACCCCATGGCGGGGTGTGTCTGAGAACACCAAGGCACAATTCTTCCAATTGTTCTAGCTCGATCGTCTAAACATGATATTGTTCCTCTTGCGAGTTGTTGTTTTTCTCTTACTACCCACAGAAACGGCTTCCCACATTGGATTAGTCCTTTCACAGTTTCTTCCTTTTGTCCTTTCAACAGCTTAAACATAGTGCCAAACGACATGTAAACGACTGATGATGAGTGTGAATTGGAATTCAACCAGTCTATGTATTCAACAGATTCCTCGAAAAGATCGGCACCTTCTGTTTTATTATCAACACTATCTGTGTAGTTGAAGAAAGCCGGTGGGATCAAAGGTCCAATCGAAATCAAATCGTACTTGTCTCCTAAGACACTGATTGCATCAGGCTCTAAGTTACACATTAAAGACAACATGCAACTAGTATTATCATGACTTTAGTTATATATGTCGGTGCATTCATGCATGACATTAGCATCTTTGATTTAGGCTTATATTCATCAATTATTAGACTAGAATTGCAAATTTTATTACCTTAAATTAAGATCTACAGAGTTGATTCAGTTGGAACTTTTGGGAGAAAATCTGGAACATCTGGTGGACTAGTTTAATTTATAAGTACTATTTTAAACAAATGTTTCAAAAAATAGATACTCCATTTCACTTGCAGTGCAATGATATTAACCATGAACAGGCTCAATGCTCCTAAAAAAGGCCTTAAGATTCACATGAGAAGAGCCATCTTCCTGCAAGGCCTCTCTTGCCAAATGCCTCAATTTCTTTGCATTCTCTCTCAATTCTATTGCCTTTGATGTTCCATTAGTATCCATATATCACTGCCTCAATGCACCTTACTATCTCATCACTCTCAATTAGGCCCTTAGCTTCATCGACTGTCACTCTAACTCCAATCTCCCACACATCTTCTATCAGCTTTGCGTTAGTACATTGGTACTCCACTGAGGAAAGGCCACAATGGGTACCCCACACGAGATGCTTTCTAGGGTCGAGTTCCTTAAGTTGAGAACACCAAGGCACAGTTCTTCCAATTTTTTCTAACTCCTCTAAACATGATAGCTTCTCATCTTGTTCCTCTTTCAAGCTGTTGTTTTCTCGTATTACCCACATAAACGGCCTGCCACATTGAATTAGTCCTTTTGCAATTTCTTCTGCTTGTGCTTTCGGCACCTTGAACAAACTGCCAAACGACACGTATACAACTGACGATTGGGAATTGGAATTCAACCAATCTATGTATGCAATTGATTCCTGGAAAAGATCGGCGCCTTCAGATATATCAGAATGTTCCGTGGAGTTTAAGAAAGACGATGGAATTAAAGGTCCAACCGAAATCAAATCGTACTTGTCTCCTAAGACACTGATTGCATCAGGCTCTAAGGCGTCGAATGTGTTGACAAGCACCTTCGGCTTCGAATCAGCTTCATCAAGTACTCGGAGTTGCTCCTCAAACAACGAGAGCCAATTAAATGTCGTTGAACTAGGAAGCAAGAAAGATGGTAAATCACATTTCGAAAGTGATGTCACAATTCCAGGAAGCTGAATTTTGTGACATTTACCACTATCAACGCCAGTAACTTCATCTTGAAATCCATGAAAATACTGATAGAACACATTCAACACTGCGGCAGGTTGAATCCACAGAAGGGCACACGGATGTTCGCTTCTCTAGCCACGTTTGCAGCCCACGGGAGCAGCAGGGTGTAAACCACGCATGTCACAGGGCATCCCTGCTCAGCTGAAGTGACTATAGTCTCTCTCAAAGCTTCAGATCCACGAGATCTAACCTCCGACATAAACTTCTCACGGTCATCTTTTCAACGATCAAATCCGTTGCTGAATCCATCAGAGAATCCCACGAACCTCAACCGGCCGTTACATACATTGTTGCCTGATTTGGTAATCGATATTTTCTTCAACGAGGCTGTTGTCGCGGCAAACGTGACGTCGATTCCCATGGTTATTAGCCTCTTGGCGAATTCCAGGGTGGGATTTAGGTGTCCCTGGGCTGGAAATGTTATCGTCACTCGTCAGGACATGGCTACGGCTTTTCATGATTGATGAGTCAGAGTAACTTTCTCAGTTTTTTGTGTTAGTGACTTGGTCTTGTTTGTGATTGTGAATTTAGTACGTATTGTAGTGAATTATTAGTACTATATATAATAAGTAATTAAGTATCACTGTTATGTACTTATGTTATTAACATGACTTGTATTTCAGAATCTTAACATGCAATTATGGCCTGGAATCATTATCTGAGGACATGGTTCAATCTAATGATGTTTGCCATGACGATTTGAACTGATCAAACGTGATTGAGTAAATTTTGGACAACAATTAATTAGGCGCAGGTTAAGAAAGTGCAGAATGAATATGAGAGTTGTACTGCCGTAAACAATTGAGCTATCTGCATTCCTGATGTGGCGGCTGGTGTGGCCTATATGTCCGTCTTTTCATTTTTAATTGGAACCGTACTGTTCAAAATTGGAACCCTGACCGTTAACCGTGATCAGTCTGTGAGCAAGATCCCTGCGTGAGTTTGTTGGAGGAACAAGCTTTTAATTTAGAAGCGCAATCCATTTGAGCTCCTTGTGAGCAACCTAATCAATGTTCTGCTGAGTTTGAAAGAACACTCGATGGATGGGTGATGCCGCAACAAACATCGAAGAAGAAACCTACTGTCTTAAGTCCCAACTCCTTCCCTCCATTCGGTCCAATAAGAGAAGAAGCCTAGCTCTTCTTGTTACAAAGGTTTAACAACTGACTTCTGTTGGACTAGTTTATAATATTACAAACAAATAATGTTCAAAATAGATACTGTACTACTTTACTTGCAGTGCAATACTATTAACTATGGACTGGCTTTATGCTCCTCAAAAAAGGCCTTGAGATTGACATGAGAAGATCCATTCCCTTGCACTGCTTCTGCTGCCAAATGTTTCCATTTGATAGCCTTTTCTCTCAGTTCTCTTGCTTTTGCTCCATCACTATCCATCACCGCCTCAATGCACCTCGCTATCTCATCACTCTCAACTAGGCCTTTCTCTTCATCGACTGTCACTCTAACTCCAATCTCCCACACATCTTCTATCAGCTTTGCATTAGTCCCTTGGTCACTCCACTGAGGAAAGGCCACAACTGGCACCCCACACGACATGCTTTCCAGAGTCGAGTTCCATCCGCAGTGCGTCACGAAACACCCCATCGCGGGGTGTGTCAGAGCCTTATGCTGAGAACACCAAGGCACAATTCTTCCAATTGTTTCTAGCTCGTCTAAACATGATATCTTTTCATCTTGTTCCTCTTTCGAGTTGTTGTTTTCTCGTACTACCCACAGAAATGGCCTGCCACATTGGATTAGTCCTTTCGCAATTTCTTCCTTTTGTGCTTTCGACAGCTTAAGCATAGTGCCAAACGACACGTAAACGACTGATGACTGTGAATTGGAATTCAACCAGTCTATGTATTCAACAGATTCCTCGAAAAGATCTGCACCTTCTGATTTATCAACACTATCTGTGTAGTTGAAGAAAGCCGATGGGATCAAAGGTCCAATCGTAATCAAATCGTACTTGTCTCCTAAGACACTGATTGCATCAGGCTCTAATGTGTCGAATGTGTTGACAAGCACCTTAGGTTTCAAATCACATCCATCAAGGACTTCAATCTGTTCCTGAAACAACGGAAGCACAGCAAATGTAATAGAACTGGGCAGCAAGAAAGATGGAAAGTCACCTTTCCTAAGGCACGGAACAATTCCAGGGAGCTGAATTTTGTGACGCGTATTACTATCAATGTCAGTAATTTCACCTTGAAATCCATGAAAATACTGATAATAAACATTCAACACCGTCGCAGGTTGAATCCATAGAAGAGCACAAGGGATGTTCGCCTCTTGAGCCACAATCGCAGCCCACGGGAACAGCAGGGCGTAAACCAGGCACGTAACAGGGCGTCCCTGCTCAGCTGAAGTTACTATAGTCTCCCTCAAAGCATCTGATCCACAGGATCTAATTTCTGACATGTATCTCTTCCCTTCATCTGGCTTGGGATCCAATCCAGTGTCGAATCCATCTGAGAATCCCACAAACGTTAACCTTCCGTTCAACACGTGGTCGCCTGACGTGGCAATGGGCATTTTACGCAGGGAGGATATGGTTGTGGCGAACGTGACGTCGGTTCCCATGGCTAGTAACCTCTTGGCGAATTCGAGAGTGGGATTTAAGTGTCCTTGTGCTGGAAATGTTATGAGCAGGACATGGTTTTTGCGTTCCATGATTGATTGATGAGTAACTTTCTTTACTACTTGTTTTCAGTGGTGTTTTGTGATTGTGATTTTTGAGTGATTAGTGTAAAGAATAAAGATTATATATAAGTTTTAGTACTGTTATTAACTTGACTTGGTTGTTCTAACTGGTAATAGATTATATAATGGCTGCATGTGTATTGGAATCTTAACATGACCGGCATGGCGGCAAACATTATAGTACTCGGGACTAATTACCTGAGGACATATGAAGAGGACAAAGGCTGTGTATTTGTGACATTTGCCGTGACGAGTTGAGTAAAAACGTCAGATAGATATATAATTTTGTATGCTTTTAACGACAATTGGATGATTTTAATGTAAGATATAATTTTCTATGCTTTCATTGACCAACAAGAAAATACGAAATTAAAGAGGTTGACAATTCGGCTATCTCTACATGACTACATCTACATGATGTGCCCCTAACTTTTCTTTCTCAAAAAATATACATAAGGGTTCGAGTCTTTCATCTAATTTCGCGAAACATGTTAACTATTAGGCCTTTTGTGCCTCATGATTCATGAAAATAACGTTGAATCTCTAGATGTCTCTTGCTGGTAAATAATTAATTACTTTTTATTGTGGATAACTACAGAGCACTTTTGGAAGGATGTTTGGCTTAGCTTAATGATTCCAGACTAAGCACTGTGATGGAAGGTACTTGTCCAGACCAGCCAATAAGTTTTTACATAAACAATAATCACTGGGATATTATTAGATTAATCTTGTGCTATATTTTTTTCCGAACCGGCAAAGCGAGAATCAATAATGGTTCTCCATTTACCCCGTGGTGACTCAAACCCCCGACTTATTGATTGGAGATGAAGCAGCTTACCCACTAAGATACGCTTCATTGTCTCCATCTTGTGCTTTTTGTTGTAGGAATCAGGAGGAGACACAAGACCATTTGTTCTTCCAATGTGCTAAGTTAATTTGCTGTTTGCACAGTTGAGGATTTGGTTATGGCCTACCTGTTGGAATGGCAAGCAGATTACTTTGTCAAATCTATAACAGACTTCTAGTATATCTCAAGAAGGCCAACCTAAATAATATCCGCTGGATCTCATACGCTTGTACATTCACCATTTACCTCAATTAATGTCTAGGAGAATGAAAGCTGCAGCTATACATGCCTCAGAAAAAGACGAGAACAATCAAAATTTGAATTTTAATGCAGACATATAGAACCTTTTAGAAGAAACAAAGATTCCCAACAAAGATTGACCAAACGAATTAAGATACAAAATGTTTTATATGATTGCTATTTATAGTGTACTACTAATAAAGGACTAAGCCTCAACCATGTCAAAAAAGGCCTTAAGATTGACATAAGAAGATCCATTTTCTTGCAACGCTTCTCTTGATAAATCCTTCCATTTGATAGCATTCTCTCTCAGTTCTTTGGCCTTTGGACCATTTCTATCCATCACCTCCTCAATGCACCTCCTTATCTCACCACTCTCAAACAAACCTTTATCTTCATTGTTAGGCCTTACTCTAACTCCTATCCTCCACACATCTTCTATCAACTTGGCATTTGTCCCTTGGTCACTCCACTGAGGAAACGCCACAATAGGCACGCCACACGAGATGCTCTCCAGGGTCGAGTTCCATCCGCAGTGCGTCACAAAGCACCCTAGGGAAGGGTGCGTAAGAACCTGAAATTGAGAACACCAGGGCACTATTTTCCCCAATTGTTCCAACTCCTCTAAACAACTTAACTTCTCCACTTCTTCACCATTCGAGCTATTGTTTTCGCGTATCACCCACACAAAGGGCCTTCCACATTCCAACAGCCCTTTTGCGAGTTCCTCAAGCTGTGGCTTCTGCAGCTTCAGTAAGCTGCCAAATGACACATAGACAACCGAAGCCTCGCCCTTAGAGTCCAACCAATCAAGATAATCAACTGATTCATTAAACAGGTCGCCACGAAATGACTTGTCCGCCGAATCTGCAGAATCTACAAAAGCTGGTGGAATCAACGGTCCAACTCCAATCAAGTCATAGTTCTTGATAGCTTTCAGCGCATCGGTCTCCAAGGCATCAAACGTGTTGACGAGCACCTTCGGTGTGGAACCTGCTCTGTCTAGTATCCGTATCTGCTCTTCAAACAACGCAAGCGACAGGGCATATATATACGAAGTGGAAGGAAGCAAGAAGGATGGAAGGTCATTTCTGGAAAGCTCAACCACACCAGGCAGACTTATCTTATCTCCATCAGTAGCATTTTCAATTTCATCCTTATATCCATGGAAGTACCAGTAGTACACATCCAACACAGTGGCAGGTTGAATCCATAAAAGTGCACAAGGGATGTTTGCTTCTTGAGCCACCTGAGAAGCCCATGGGAGCAGCAGAGTGTAAACCAAGCACGTAACAGGTCGGCCCTGTTCAGCAGAACCACGTATGGTCTCTCTCAAAGATTCCAAACCACGAGCCTTAATCTCGGACATGTAGTGCGTCGCGTCATCCACCCCAACGTTAAATCCGTTGTCGTCGAATCCATCTGAGAATCCTGTGAAAGTTAGGCCACCATGAGCTTGTTTGGAGGCGGTTTTTGCAATGGACATGCGGCGCAGTGCGTATACGCTTGTGGAAAAAGTGACGTCGATACCCATACTTAAGAGCCGCCTTGCGAAATGCAAGGTGGGATTGATATGACCTTGTGCTGGAAATGTTACGAGCAGGACATGAGTCTTGTTATTGGCCATGTGAGTGAGCAGGACATGAGTCTTGTTACTGGCCATGTGAGTGAACTGGTGAATTGTGAAATGATGATAAGTTTTTAGTGAGTAAGGAGTGTTAATTGTGCTGACTGGTGAAGGTCAGATATATATAATGTTGAGAATGAATTAAAAGAAGGGGAAATTGCTCTCAACCCCAAATTATTTTGGATCTCATAAAATTTTTCCCAATAAGGGGAAATGGACGTTTGAAATGACGTAGATTTGAAGTTTAACATATTTAACATACATACGTAAGTACACACTTCATCAAGTTCACAGATTCAAGTGGATCACGGTTACCAATTGAAAACGATAAAAGGTCAGAATGATAATCCTGGTTTGGTCCCCTAATCATGTGGCTATACCGAGTTTCGGTTCACTGGACTGCAAACTACTGTACGGCATGTTCTTCTTGTCCAGTTCTACCAATTTGTAAAAGTCCATAGAAACTCTTTGTTCTTATGTTGGAATTGTCATTGTTGCTTTTGCTGGATAAGTTAAGTTTCCAGTGTTTGTACTTGTAAGAACTAAGAACCATGGAAAATTTTGAACCATGGAAAATTTTGAACCATGAGCATTTCTAGTGACTTTTCTTCATTACTGGGCTTGTGGTGCAGGTACCAGATCAACATATGTTGCCTCAGTCATTGAAATGTAATTCTAAGCCTACTCATTTTGTAACTCAACAAAGTTAAAAACAAAATCTGCTTCTGTAAATAATTGAAGTCACTTCATTCGATTTTATTACCACCTTTTTTTTTCTTCTTTTTCCAGTGAAAATCTTGTTGAATCCGAAATGAGTAGCTTAGATCTACATTTCAATGACTGGGGCAACATATCTTGATGTGATTTTGTTATCACCAGTTTGATGGCTCTTTGCCATTACAAATGTTCACATGCATGTTCATTTCTCTCCCCTCCCTATTTTACAATGGTTTCTTTTGCACTCCATTTCTCCCAATTGTTTAAAATCTATATCTAACTTAACTCGAACTCCATTCTAGCATCTGCAACACCTTGTTACCTAGTAGCTTATACTAGGACAGGAGTAGCCATTGGCTGCAAACCGGAAGCATATTCGCGCGCCCACATGTCATAGTGCACGATTTCCTCAAGTGAAGGTGAGGTGACCAACTCAGCTTGATGCTTACTGCAAGTTAGCTCCACAATTTTGAATATGTCCAGGTAACCAATCCTGCAACATGGGAAAGGTTTATCAGGTCTGATTAACATTTCGACTTTGAATCAATTTCTACCAAACTGTGTTCTGCGGACTATAGCATATCATCGTACATGCTTACAAGTGACATAAACAGTCCACTCGTTTTTTTTTTTTGGATAATATTGCACCAAAGCTACAATATCTCCATATGTAAGAGAGGCTTTTGGTGCAACATGCAGATAGATTGCACATATCCAATCAAACACCCAACAACATGCAACTCGAGCCAAGTTGGAATTTTGATTATTGAGCAAAAACATTTCGAGACCATGAGGAGAAATAAAGGATAAAAGGACGTACTTCTCATCGATAAACATTTCTACAGCTTTCTCATTAGCAGCACTAAGAACACCAGTCATTGTTCCTCCAGCTCGCCCAGCAGCATAAGCCAAGTCCATGGATGGATACTTCACATTGTCAGGACTCTTGAATGTAAGAGAGCCAAGCCTGAATCAACAAATTTAGATTTCAGTTTTAAGAAACCTTACAATATTATATTTGCAAGGCATATCAAGTGTTAAATTTGGGCATGGTGCTTACTTGCAAAGGTCGAGCCGAGGCCATGTAATCTCAGAGCAGTAAACTCTTTCTGGCCATGATAAGGTGTACAATATAGGTATACGCATGTCAGGCCACCCCAACTGAGCCAATATGCTTGAATCTTGTGTCTCAATCATCGAATGTATGATAGATTGTGGGTGAATAACAATATCAATGTCATCATATTCAGCCCCAAAAAGATAATGAGCTTCAATAACTTCAAGACCCTGCGAAGAAAAATTGGAACAGCTTGTGTAAACGAAATAGTCATGTGGAGTGGTGGTTGTAGACTTAAATAGCAGTACGATAAGCAATACATAATCACTTCCGGGTGATATAAACTTCATCTTAAAAATTGGGTATTAGTGAAGCCATGTGTACAACACAAAGGAGAGAGATGCATGCCTTATTAAAGAGCGTAGCCGAGTCAACAGTAATCTTTTTCCCCATGTTCCAATTGGGATGTTTCAAAGCATCCGCCACTTTCACTTCTTTTAACTTTTCAACTGGCAAATCCCTAAAAGATCAATTTAGAAAATAAAATACCAACCATTAACAGCCTCACAGGTGATATATGTTCTTTTTTACTACAGTGAGGCATATATTTTATCCAACAAGAAATCATACCTAAACGCACCACCTGATGCAGTCAGAATTACACGCCTGAGAGCACCCTCTGGCAATCCTTGTATACACTGAAATATAAAAATTTAAATTTGAGCTCTCTGAGTCATCAATGTGAAGAAAAAAAAAGGTTCCCAGATATCATTAGGAAAAAGAAATGTATAGGCCCTGTCCTATTTAACATCACTTAAACTGCCATAGGCTAAATATTTCAACAATTAGTGTACCTGAAATATAGCAGAGTGTTCAGAATCCGCTGGAAGAATCTTCACTTTATGCTTATGTGCAAGAGGAAGGACAAAAGGACCTCCAGCAATCAGTGTCTCCTTATTTGCCAAGGCAATGTCTTTTCCAGCTTCTATGGCCGCCACAGTAGGCTGCAAGTCATAATTGCATGTTACTATGTTAGATTCTCAGAAGATTCTTCATCACATTTATCTTTTCATCTTCATAAAATATGCACAGCTAGTCATTCTTGATGAAGTCAAAAAACATCAAGCAAGTTGTTTTACAACACTATATAGAATCTTTGTCCTAGAGAAGATACTTCTATATGAAAGAGCTAGAATAATTTTGACAAAAGGTTCAACACGAACATGAAAATGCTATAGATATTATAATATCTTTGGGAATTCAACATCTCCTTTCTCAATATCTTTCACAGTGCCACAAACAGAAAATGCTATGCTCACTCTTGGTATTGATATTACAAAAATTAAAAAGGTGCAAAGCAAACAGACACATTAGCAAAAAGTTCAACATGAACATGAAATTCAGTGTAATGAGTAATGGCATTCACCCCTGCTAAGGTGAATTGACACCGACATCAATCAAACCATCATGAAGTTAACGAATGAAGTTTATGAACATCCAGAGAAGCTTCGGAAGTTACCTTCAAACCAGCACAGCCAACAATTCCAGTAACTACTGTTGCAGCATCTGGATGGCGAGCAACCTGGTTAAATAATGACAGTAACATGTATCTCGTGAATATAACCAAGGCACCCTAAAAACAAACAATAATTTGATTAATCAAAAACTAACCTCAATTATTCCCTGCTCTCCTGGAATTATCTCTGGCTTGTGTTCAAAATCAGCCAGAGCCTCCCTAAGCTCACCAAGCAATGACTCGTTTCGAATAGAAACTAGGTCAGGTTTGAAGGTCCTTATCTGCAAAATGAACCATTTAATTTGATGAGTGCCTCGTAAGGCAAAGGTATGCAACATCATGCCATGCTGTAGCATTATAAGAGTCGTAAGAAATAATTTATGCAGCAGCATGGTCTTTGGATACATAGTTACAACAACAAAATATCCATTAGATTACCAAGACAACATTGCAAGTAGTAGAAAACTAATGAAATAATCACCTGGTCAGCAAGAAGAGTCACATTTGATCCAGCTGCAAGCGCCACAACTCTAAACTTCTCGGGATTCTCAGCAACAATGTCCAATGTCTGCAAAACAAAAACTTGATTGATAAGCATCACCAGTAGCAGTATAAAAAACAAGTGAGCCAACAAAATTTTTAAATCCTCTAGTAACATGGAGACGTTATACTTCAATGATCAGTTGAATGCATGTGCATTTAAGTGAACTAATTACAGTCAACTCAATCTACATGAGTTTTCTAACACCATAAAGAAGACAATAAGTAAATTGGCCTTAAGGTAAGCTATTTGACCTGGGTTCCAATGGAGCCAGTTGATCCAACAATTGAAATAGGCTTAGGACCTTCCCAAGTCTTACGTCCGGAATTGACCACAGCCCTCCCTGGCCAAGCCGGAGGTGGATCCTGTGCAGAACAGTAGACTCTCTTAGAAGCAGTGTATCCATTTTCCTTTCTCTTCAAGGCAAAACTTCCTGAAAACAGTGCACCATGTCATGTATCTCTACAATTTCATCATCTCAAAATTACTACTCCATTAATTAACGTAGCCAAGAAACAACTCTGTGATACATAAATTCATTAAAATCAAAGCTCTACAACATGAAAAATAGTCCAGTAGTACAGTAAGTCACATACTCCTACACAAGGACAAAAATGAAAATAAACATTTAACTCGTATATTCTTAGCTGGCACATGAAAAAGATACCTCTAGAGAAGCAAAGCAAAAAAAGACAAGTAATTCCACCAAACAATTATCTCAACAACTCATTAATAAATAAATGAAAAACAAGAAACGGTTGTAAAACCGGCAGCATTTTCTCCAATCAGCTCCGGTGCAAAAAACATAAAACAAATCCATGAACTCGAGGAAATCAAGAAACACATAACAAAGCATGGTTTAAGATAAAATTGAGATACCTGGGAGCTTGAAAAGGCTAGAATTGGAATTGGGTTTGGAGGGCTCCAAGAAAGACAGAGACTTCATTTCAGTTGGTGAGAGCAAATTCAAAGCCATGGCCATAGCTGATGGACCAATGTGCAGAAAAGAAAAGGCTATCTGGTGTCGATTCGGAGAAATGAAAGATGGATAGATAAGTTTAAGAAAGAACAAGAAGAGTACTTTTTTGTATCGAGTAGGAGAGAGAAAGGGGTATCAAAACATTTCCTGGTTGGCAGTCTAGAGAGAGAAAGATAGAGAGAAGAAGAAGCAGAGTAAATATCCAGATGAGAGTGTGTTGTTGTAAATGGAAAAGGGATGATTTATCTGGAAACTTATAGTACCGGTAGTAGTAGTAGCAAAGAGAAGAGAGTTTAAAATGAAATCGAAAACGACATCGCGTGCTTTTACACCAAAACTCGCGTGCATTTAAAAAATGTGAACAACTCAATTTTGGGGAAAATTAAAATGCCATGGTGATGAATTTTGAGCAATTAACCCCAACCATTAGGATTACTCGGCCCCGTGGACAGCGAGGAGGCGCATGGACATTTTGTGGTTTTCATCTTTGAGTTTTTTTTATTACGAATATTCACATAATATTAATACCTTTTACAAAATGAAAAAGATAAATAACTGCTTTTTTATGAGAATTTTAAGCTTACTTTTTAGAGCAATTAATATTGATCTTTGTAATAAACGAGTATATTACATTTGAAATTTAACAAAAAATAAAAAAAAAGACCGGGAATGAGTTAAGTCGAAGGCAAGAAGTAGTGATAATGTAGTTACGTTCTTCGTAATTTAATTTTTATTTTTATTTTTAAGCTTAATTAGCCTCTCACGAAAAATTGGCTAAAGAGTGGGAGCTAACAATAGTTTTAAAATGACATCGTGTGCCCCGAATAACAAGAGTTCTAATATTCACATAAAAATTGCTTTTAACGACTATTTTAAGTTAACTTTTTAGGGGAATTTAAGTAATGTTCTAGAATTTCGAAGAAGTTAAAAGGATTGAAAAACACTACTCATATGATCCACCCAAAAAAACTTTAGTTAAACGTGATTGTTTTGGAGCAATTTTAGTTTGGCTCCGGAGCAATTGTTGGATGGGTGACCTACTATAAAGTTCCCCGATGATTTGAAATTTAATAAACATTATAGACATGGGTCGAGTAAAGTGAAGTCATGGAGTGGTAATGGAGTTTTTTGTAATTAACTTATACAACAACAACAACAAAAGGGCTTACTTACTTTTTATTACATTTGAAGGGGAAAAAAAAGTAGACAAAAGACTTCCAAAATATGACACCTTACTATTTTGCCAGGCGTCTAGAGACGCAGCTATTGAGATAGGGGATATTCTCTATCGATATAGTTTAGCTTCTGGACAAGAGATTAACTTAGAGAAGTTGACGGTCGTCTTTAGTAGGAATACTACTGATGATAAAGTTGAGGAGATCAGGGGTGTTTGCCTGTTAGAGTTGTTGAGAAGCATGATAAGTATCTAGGTTTACCAACGCAGATGGGTAGATCGAAAAAAGAAATTTTTAGTTGGTTGAGGGATAGAGTGTGGGAAAGGGTCCAGGGCTATGGGAGTAGGTTTCTTTCTAAAGCAGGGAAGGAGGTTTTAATTAAGTTAGTCATTCAAGCCATTCCTACTTATGTTATGAGTTGTTTCAAACTTCACAATTCTTTGCTTAAAGAGATTGATTCTACCATTGCTAAGTTTTGGTGGGGTAATGGTAGTGATAAAAAGATTCATTGGGTTAATTGGGACTCCTTGTGTGATTCTAAGAGAGATGGGGGTTTGGGGTTTAGAGACCTTCGGTCTTTTAATCAAGCTATGCTGGGTAAACAAGTCTGGAGGATAATCCACTATCCTGATTCCCTACTTAGCCGAGTTTTTAAGTCCAAGTACTTTCCATCTTGTGATATTTTTGAGTGTGTTGTTAAAAGTAATGCCTCTTTTACTTGGCGTAGTATTCTTGGGAGTCTAGACATTGTGAAAGAAGGGATTAGGTGGCGTATTGGTAATGGTGAGAATGTTCGTGTTTGGGGAGATAATTGGATTCATCGTGATTATATGCTTAAGCCTATCACTCCTAATCTTGTTGAGGTTGATGATTTACGAGTTGGAGATTTAATTGATGAGGGCCAGTGGGAGGAGGAACTGGTGTCCTTGATTTTCTGGGAGTGTGATAGATCTTTGATCCTACAAATCCCAGTGCCTGTTGCTGGTATGCCAGATATCCGAGTATGGCACTATTTAAAACATGGACATTTTACAGTGGCTTCGGTATACCATTTGGCTCGACACCTCCTTAAACAGAAGCATAGCAACAGAGTAGGCAACAGCAGTAGTGGTGTCGACCTGAATTGGAACTGGATTTGGCAGACTAGAGTCCCTCCAAAAATAAAGATGTTTTTCTGGCGCGTAATGAGGAACTCCTTGCCTGTGTTAGATAATCTAAATAAGCGTGGAATGAATATACTTGATTTATGTCCTGTTTGTCAATCTTATTCTGAATCTATTATCCATGTGTTGCGTAGTTGCTCATATGCTCGGTTGTTTTGGGCAGTCTCTCCTTTTACTCAAGCTGAATTGGCTGGCTCTCGGGACATTACATTACAGGAGTGGATCCTACATGTCAGGAAGTCAGTGTCGGCGGATATGTTGGCCCTGTTCTTGGTCTCGTGTTGGAATATTTGGTCCCATAGGAATCAAGTGGTGCATCGGAAGGAGTGCTTTGACGCTGCTGCATCAGTGGTGTTTGCACATGACTATTTGCGTCGGTTCCAGGAGGCGAGAACTCTCTTTTCCGGTCCCAGGCCCCCAGACATCACTGGTAGATGGCAAGCTCCAGGCCGTGGTGTGGTTAAATTGAATTTTGATGCGTCCGTGCGAAGTAATGGCACTGGTGCTCGACTTGGCATTGTTGCTCGTGATCATTCAGGTGTGGTGCTAGCTTGGAGGTCCACTTTTGTCTCTCATATTCGTGACCCTTTGATAGCGGAGGCCTTAGCAGCAAAGGCTGCAATTAATTTGGGATGCGAATTGGTTTGCACCATGTACTCATTGAAGGAGATTCACTGCAGGCCGCACAACATTTTTCAGAATGATACCCCTTCCCTATCATCCATTGGCAATATTGTTGAGGAGTCTAGACTTTTGTTTTGTTCTTTTATTTCTTTTCGTTTTGCTTTTGTTCGTCGAACTTGTAATAAGCTTGCGCATATTGTAGCGCATGATTTAGACACAGACGGTGACGGCTCCTCCTTGCCTTTTGTTTCGCCTGATGATAGGCTTGATTCTGAGTAATACAAAGCAAAGTTTTTCTCAAAAAAAATCTTCCAAAATGATTTGTAAAAAATTATGGAATTTTGTAGTGTCCAATTAAAAAGAAAGATTTTATAAGCACAAAACATTATCTCCTTAAATACGGTCTTATAGAAATTTGACTCATTAAAGTCAGAGAATCAAATGCAGAGGTAGGAATTCCTAGCTATAATCAAATGCTTTTTTTTTCTTCAATAATCTTAAGAAAATTGCAAACATAATGAAAGATGGTTCTAGTTCTAGTGTATTGTATCCAACTGATAGACATGACGTGGTGTAACCCTCGATTACTAATAAAATTATGACATTTTGAGATCAACGCAGTCACAAATAATAAACCAATCGGTATTCTGTATTCAATCATAGAGTACAAATTAAAATTAAGGAGTATATATGTTATTTTTAGCGTACTACTGTATATCATATAGTACTATGAAATTTGCCAATGGGTCAGCACATCAAGATTGATTCAGATCAATAAATTTAACTTTGAAATACTTATTTACTATTGTTTGTACTGTTTGTATCATTGTATGAGTAATTCCATTAATACCTTTGAACCTTAAAAAGAGAATAAATAGTTATTTCTCCGTCTCGAGTTATAGCGTACTACTGTTTGTACTGTTTGTATCATTGTATGAGTAACATGGCTTGTTTAGTAATACAAGCAATGTAGAGCCAATGCATACATATTAATTAAACACACGATGTTTGAATTACAACATTTTATGTTTATAACTAAAAATACGTGATGTTGATCGTACTATCGAAATACAGTATATAAAAAGCTTGTTATAATTCACTTCATATATATTTAATTTATAATCCGTCGACATCTTAAAATTTTTAATTCTTGCCGAAAGGTGCTTTTCCATTTATGTTCTTTTTTATAATATTTGTGTCCAAGCAAATGATATGTTAATTAACTTGTCACACACACACACACCTAATGCCATTCTATGTTACTATAATTTTGATTCTACAAGTTGGAAACTGAAATATTGGTTGATAATAGTAGTAGTTACTACTTACTAGTACTGCTGGCTGATAAACATGAGAAATTTAGATTCCAGCTCCATTCTTGTTGATTATTCTCTTGTAACAAGTCCAAGTTCTACAAGTCTGTTCGGCCGGTTTTGTTTGTTTCACATTATTTTTTCCTTTATATTGATAGAGAATTTTGTCACTACCCTACGTTTGCGTCATTAGCTTGAATTTGATTTGCCAGTGTCACCATTCTCTATAAAAGTAAAATAAAAATAAAATAAAATAAAAGTAAGAAAAATGAATAAATAGAAAGACTCCCGTAGACCGTAGTGACTTTTTAGTTTTTAGGTGATTTCAAAAATAAATTTGTGCGGTTTTTTCACATTAATTAAGAGTACACTATCATATTTAAAAAGTTTTATGAGTAGAGAGACTGAGAGAGTATTGGTAATTAATAATTGATGGAAATTGTATCCAACACGTAATTATATATAGAGAGGCAGTTAGTTCATACTTGGTAGTTAACATGAACATCCCAATCGAAGTGATTATAGGGAGGTAAGCGCACAACAAGCCGCGATACGTAGACCGGGATTAAGTCATTGTCATTGGTAGTTTGGTCCAATAAGGAAATCAAGTTGAGTGTTCAACTTCGAAAGATCGGGTGACCTGAAAGTGGATTAGTAATTAATTACTCGTTATTATCTGGTTGATTATATAGCATTATCTAACAATTATATAATGACCATCCACGATAAGAAAGCACTAAAAGTAAATAAATAAATAAACAGTTTAAAAGGACAAAAGAGTTGACGTGAAATGTGCGATTCCTGTACTACTGTATGGTAGAGAAAGTATGTTCATGACAAAATAAAGGCTTTCTTCGCTGAAATTCAGAATATTCCATTAAGCTGAAATTATAAAAACTATAAATATAAATTCTATTTGATGCTCAAACTTTATTATTACTTGCACGACTTAATAATTTCTAAGTTGGTGAATAAAACTTAGATCTTGTAATTTCTTCTGAATGCTTACCTAAAGCTTTAATGTGGTAAAAGTCACGTTTTTCATCAGAAATCATTCACATACGAGACGTGAAATTACTATTATTATTATTTTTTATTATTTTTTTGAAACAATTAAAAAATTTATTAAAGAAGACCGGACTCCGGAGTCATCTATGTAAGAATGTTTGATGGGATTGGACTTTGAGAGATACTACTACAGTGCTCAATAAACAATTAGGAGCAAGGCGCACGAGCATTAGGGCAATGACCCGTCACCATATGAGCAGCATAGGCTGCATTTGAACATCCATCTTTCTCCAAGTTGAAAGAGGATCTCGGAACAAACATGGTAGGGGGTCGCGCATACGTAGCCTCCCCCTGTAATAACGAGGAGGCTGTTTCCTATCGACTATAGGCCATAATCGAAACGAGACTACCACCTTTGAATTTATAAACGGTTACATGTTCGATTTTAATGTCTCCATATATTTATATGCATGAAATTGCTCCAAAGCTTAGCATCAAGAGGAACCTTCTTAATAAGTTCATATAATTATGAAGTATTCTCACAGCAGACCATTTTATTTATGATATCATCATGTTCTACATAGGCCAAAACAGGTCACAATAATACTGCCATCAATAAAGAACCATTTAATTAGATTTTGCGTGTTTCACGTGCATAGACCATAATCAGGATGATGTTCACTTGCCACCAACTTCAATTTTTCATTTTCCCATCACCAGCTGATTGATTGCACGGATTAACCCGGTCCGACGTCTCAATTCAAATCACGCTTCCACATACGGGCCATTCTCTTCCCGTTGTATCTCAGGCGAGTAAACCCCGGAATCTTCTCCGTTTGCCTCAACTGTTCCGCCTGATTCCGAGATTTTTGTGATTCTCTGCAGTTCATCAGTTGCACCTGAAGAAGCACAGGCAAGTAGCTGGTCATCAGTCATTTGTTGCTCTTGCTGAAACGATGACTTCTTTGGCTGTCGTATTGCTGCAGCTGCTTCGGGCATCATGACTGAAGGTGGCTGTGGAGGTGTCCAAGGCCGTGGAACGGGTCTGTCGTTACTGATGACATTGGAAGATCCGAACTTCTGTTCATCGCCAGCTTCGAGTTCAGTGATTCTGGGATTCTTGCGTTGATTCCATGTTGCTGCATCACCTCCGTTCGAAGGGTTATCCAAATACGCATAATCTATGCCATTGCTACTCTCTGTAGTGTTGGTATTCCAAGGCTGTTTGCAGAGCAGCAGCAAAGAGTGAGTGCTATAGTAAAAAGTGTACTCGGGCAAAGAAAATTGAAATTTTTTGTTCAGTTCTTCGATTTAAGAACAAAAGGTTTTAATTGCTGCAGATCTCAAACCATGTCCGCATTAGTCATTTCCAAATTTACAGTCTGACCAATAGCTAACTAGTTGCATTTCAAAATTTTAGATTGACCCCAACACCATTTAGAGGTACACATGACGGCCGTGTAGAAGCAATTAATAATGGAAATATCAAACAAGCGAAGTGTAGTACGCAAACCTTTGGCCTTGGAGCAACACGAGGAGTTGATATCGGTTGATTGGGGTTTGGTGGTGCATCATTTATTTCCTGAGACAATAAATCATGCAATGCAAATACTCTTAGGATAATAAAGGAGAAAGCTCTAAAACTAAGCCTTCAGTAGGGAGAGAACTAACCCTAATGTTCGATGGTTTCTCTCCTCGTTGTACCATGTCCATAATCTGGAAAAGGAAGTTTCCATATCAGAGAGGGGAAAGGAAAATAGAAATTAGAAACCACTGAACACTTCTCTCCCTTTCAAAGCACTCTCTAAACGACAGATTCAATGGTGATAAATGTCCCCCAGGAGGGAGGGGTGTGAACCTTGTATACAGAAATATTAAGCAAAGCTAAATGAAAATTTTAACAAGAAGATGTCCAAGTGTCGTGCTTTAGGGACTCGAATGCTAAGCAAGTAAAAGCAAAGAGCAAAATAAGTACCTCCATGTATGCCGGATTGTAAGGAGGACCAGATGGTTCCATAGGTGCAGGAGGCGACAAAGATCTCACTGTATAGAGTACACAAAAATTACTTCATAGCCAAAAGGAGCTACCATTTTTTACTGAAAACATTTAAGTTAGTGAGATAAGGCCATCTCCAGCAGTTGGAACACTTAAGAAACCCACTTTCCCTTCTCTATTGATTGGAAATTTCAAGAAACAATAAATAAAAAAATAGAATAACAGCTGGATTCTTCGAAAATCCAAATATTATTTGGCTAAACAAAATCTTTGGGGGGGGGGGGGAGGGGAGAGGGGAAATACACATCACCCAACTGATGGAATTGCTTTAATTACCTGATCTTGAATCTGCCTTGCCATTAGCATAAAATTGCTGAAAACACAGAATACATGGTTGAAAATTAATATTGAAACTTGCAGGATTAATAGGAGCTTCATGTATCATTACAAGTTTTAAGAAAAAGACCCACCCTTGAACTGGTCGCTGGGGCCCTTTGATCATATCTTTCCTCCAAAGCAATCTGTTTCATACTTTGTCCTGAAATGACGATAATTACATGAATCGGATGTCAAGTAACAGAACTCTTGCTATACACAGAGAGTTATGAGGACATTTAAGGAGCCGTCTTAAATCATGAGTACACATTAAATCAGGTGTAAATTAGAAACACAGACTGAAGTGTATGAGAGGAAATATCAGAGAAGAAACTACACTCCAAACTCATAATGTCGTTAGCAACTTAAACTACATTAACTCCCATTCCATTTGGAATTCTATCTAATGTAGTTAATTGCTCAATTCGGATTAAGATGAATGGGATTATACAAACAGACAGCTGAAAACAATTAACGCTTAATATTTTTATGAGTATGCAAAAGAAACTTCCCAATGTCACTCGTTAATAACCACAAAAGATTTCTGCCAGCAGAAAACAAAAATAAATTGGATTTGTTGCGGAATCAAACTCAGGTCACATAGTAAGTGAACAATTGACTACAAGGGAAGTAGCGCGTGAATTCAAAGGACATAACAGCTATGGTACATAATCTCTGGCATATCAAAACACTAAGTCAATGTATCAAACTCACAACCTAACGGTTAAATCTTTTTCCTAACACCACCCACCCCTTCCCAACAAAAAGGAGGGGAAAAAGGCAGGAAAAAATTGAAGAAATAAGCAGCAGCATCCCCAAACCGGTGAAAGAGAAGGAAGCAAGAAGAAAGAGAACAATTGACTTCTTACCAGTCTCCAATTTCTGTATTGCATTACTCATTGTTTTCATCTCATGAACCTGAGCGTTTACCATGCTGATAAGCTCCTCAAACAATCTCTTCTCTGAAAACTCAGGAAATTATGTCAAAAAATAAAAAGGACTTGTTAAGTTGTAATGTAAAGTATTGTTAAAGTACTTGGTGGTAGTGGGTATTAAATAAATAATGAATAAATCTGTAATTATGGTGAGGACATTTCTTGCCAAATATGGAACAGGTTCATTTTGATGGGACACTCAACTTGTAAAATGGGACATTTGGTATGGGATGGAGAAGTACGACTCAAAAGGCCACAGAAGAGGCAAATATTTACTATAACACTATAGATAAAAGACAATGATAAAAGAAAAGCTGCACAAGTAATATACATTTCCATCATATGCTTACCGTCACTTTTTGTCATCAACATAGCCTGGCTTGCGTGTGCCACATCGGCGGCTGCTGCTGCTGCAGACTTTGCAGCAGCTGCAGCTTCTTCTGCTATGCTAGGCTTTTTATTTCTTTCCTTCAAGAGACCCTCTTCTTCATCCTCTTCGTTTACAACCTTCCGAATCCAAGACTTCAACCTTGGAATAATTGATTTCTGATACAAGTGTCCAAAATTGCAACCAAAATCAGGAATACATACCATCTCATGGAATGCCTGCTTGTAACAATTAAAAAGAAGAAAAAAATGGTGCGAGAAACTATATTGCCTCTTAGGTCAAGTAGTACCTTGAAAAGGACTGCTGTTCCCGCTCCTGATACAGCCAAAAATCCTATAGCAAGAAGACATTCCGACCAGCCTATACGTGATAGCATCCCCATTTTTGAAATGTTTCCCACCTGTCCAACAGGTGTAGCCTGAACTATTTGTGTTGGAGGTGAAGTCTTTACCTGCCCATCTTTACGGATAAGAAAAGAAAGAAAGAATTAGGTAAAAGTAACAGCCAAAATTAACAAGAAAACTATATTGTTTGCATTCATTACAAATTGAAGATTTGTTTGATAGCCACATATATTACAGTATAATCCAAAAAAGGTAGTATCACAACATTACCTTGAGTGCTGGCAACAGGCTGCGTTGCTGAAACAGATGGAGTTGGATCCTGTAAATTTGCAAACCAGATAGTGTTTGGGTAAGTAACAATATATCATGCTATGTTTTACAATAGATACAAGCTCTTCAGCCAGGATGTAGATCGGGAGATTACTTACTGGAACGCGTCGAAAGGCTTCATCTATCTCCTCCTTCGTGAGACCCTTCCTCTCAAGAAATGACCTTCTATACATGACTGGAGATCCTTTAACCTTTGGATGTGAAAGAAAATTCACTGCATTTTTCACTTGCTCCTCCCGAATTGGTTCCGCATTCACAAATACTGACTTCGGGGAAGTCTCCTTTGTAGCTGCTATGTTAGCATCCTGATGATCGCCATTTGTTTGCTCTGGGACCTGTGAAACTGTAGTGCCAAATGACTGACATCAGTTATCGCAGAAGAATTAGGATGAGGTTGACTCAAGTTCTACTTGGATGTCACAGCTTACAATCAAACAAATGACAAATATTGTTGTTTTATAAGCTTGACTGAGTACAATTTTGTAGAGGCAAGCACTTCTTAATGCAGCACGAGTGGTTTGTTTCATTCACTTTAGATAAAAGAAAGCATGTTGTAACGTGATAGACCTCTTCACCCAATCTGTGAAAGTTGGCCGAAGCCATCAACTGTTTTGATGGGTTCAATATAGGATAAAATCAAGGTGTGCGTGAATATGACAACATCTTAATACATTTTCCAACAACCAGCTGCCAGAGCAACTCAACTCGACTGGCAAGCTATGGCACCATAAGACTCTTTTCAGTGAGAGGTCCTGACTAGCTAAAACTTTTCTATCGAGTTCCAAAGGAGAATCAAACTCAAGATTCAATAATAAGCAGGAGCCAAGAACTATGCCAAATTACAAGGTTCAAACAGTCAATAACGAGCGGACAGTATCAAAGACGGATTTTCTGGGGTAATGCTGGTCATTGGCAATATTACGCAGTATTACTAGAACTAATCAACAATAGGTAACATACAGTACTCCTCAGGAACATTAGCACCGATATGTAAGCATGCCGATCTTTCACAAATTCAGGGGCCTAAATAATACACAAGTTCCACAGAATAAAGTGCTTATCTTTTAGTAATTGAAGAGCTTAATTATACAAGAGTTCCAATCACAGTAATCCACTTCGAACTATCATCAAGTTCCACAGAGTAAAGTGCTTATCTTTTAGTAATTGAAGAGCTTAATCATACACAATTCCAATCACAGTAACCCAATTTGAATATCATCAAGTTCGACAAGAGTAAAGCGCTTAATCTTTTACTAATTGAAGAGCTTAATCATACAAAATTCCAATCAAAGTAACCCAATTTGAATATCATCAAGTTCGACAAGAGTAAAGCGCTGATCTTTTACTAATTGAGGAGCTTAATCTACAAAGTTCCAATCACAATAATCCAATTTAAACTATCATGCCCCCTGCCTGGTTATCTAAATCATAATTAAAATCGAGATGACAAAATTGAATCCGATTATTTTAGAAAATACAGTAAATTGACTACCAAACAAGTAAAATAGTTCAAAGATTGGTAAATAAACCTGGATTTGGAGGGTTTCCTTCCGGCGGATTGTCAGCCATGATTGCTCAACTTTTGCTCTTGATCAACTGAATTAATTAATAATCCCGACAAAAAAAAAAGAAAAAAAGAAAAAAAGTTACAAACTTTGAACAGTTATTATTATCTAAGAGAGTCGCGAATTAGAAGCAATTAGTATAGATTAGGGAGTTGAGAAGCGGTACCTGGATGGTTCTCGTTGCTAAGATAGAGTTGGTTGTTTGCTTGCTAATCCCAAAGCAAACGACGACTACTGTTATCAGCTGGTGACCACGACTGACCGAGAGTTAGTACAATATATATTTATTATTTCTTCGATACATATTTTTTTGCTATTTCTTTTCTCTATTATCCTTTTTCACTTTAATTTCCCTTTGTTTTTTATGCTTGCTTTATTTGGGCCTCAATTTTATTTTGCAAGAAGATGAGGAAAACAAAATAAGAATATATTGCGTGAATATTAAATCTAGCCTTATCCATACTCTTTACAAATTTACAAATTAGACTGGAGGGGAATTCCGTCGTAGAACAGTCCGGACCAGCTCGTTTCATTAAACCATGGACCATAAAAAACCATGAACGGAATAAGCTTGGCCCGCACGCTAAAACATATGTTCATTTTTTTCTATTGTATATATGGACTAGCACGTTGAAACACATGTTCATTTTTCTATCGTATATATGGACTGGATGATAACATAGCTCTGTTTGAAGTTTGAACCTTGTCGCAACCGTTGTCTTGCATTTTTTTGTTTTGTATTTTAATGTATTTCTTGTTTTAGTTTTGCAGTGTTAAAAAAAACAAAGGTCGTGTGATAATATTAATAACATTAGTTGTAGAAGAAAGATCGAGTTTACTTTGTAAATGTAGGCCCGAACTGATCCATTTAGCATAGGGCTCAGGGATGTGTTGGACCATATTCTTAAAAAAAAGTCCAGCTCCACCCGCCCCTCAAAGTATGGTCGGAAACACACTTAACTTCTCTGGGGGGGTGACTTTTAACTTTTAAGGGGTGGCCCCGCCTCGAAAGACCTAGGTCACCTCTAGTTTAGACCTAAACAAGACTCGCTCAATCTTGGGCACCATAACGTATTTCTGCTAAAATACTCAACACAAATGTGTTAAGGTGGGCTGAAGCGGAATCTGGTTGACAGATTGGCAAATAATTACTTCCTTCGGGTTTAGGAACAGCATCATCATCATCAACAATTTAACCTCAGATTTATTTATTTTTTTCCTTTTCTTTAGAAGTAGAATCACAAACACCATGCAGTATATTTTTTGCATCGTATAAGCCCATTACAAGCAATCCTGCCATCCTACATTCGCATCCAACGGGCAAGATAACTGCAGCCAACGCCCAGTCCAGCCCAGCAGCAACTTCAAATGCCAAAGATGCCAAAACAAATTATACTACTTCAATTTCATTTTCTCGTCATTCTAAAGCTCATGGGTCCACACATCTAGTGATCCAGGATATGATTCATTACCTGCTGCCATGCAGATTAGATTCTATTAATGATTCGGCCCAAAATATTTATAATCTCAAACATTAAGTGAGATTCCAAAATTGCAAACGCTCGGGCAAAAATGCAGATGCTGAAACTACTCACAAATGGTAAAGGTGCAATTAGTCTTGCACGTTCACTTCAACACTATCTGAAGAAGGTTTTCCACCCTCACTTTTTGCTGCACTGGACTTAATGATTCTGTTTGTGGCAGTGTATTTGCCAGGAAAACAATATCTTTAGGTGAGGCCGCGTTGACCTGAAACAAATGCAAAAAAAGTCCAAATCGTTAAAGACGCTTCAGATACTTTACACAAAACTCGTATGGGAGCAAATGAAATGCATCTTTAGAATCATACCCAAACACGTCCATTTAAACCAACTGCAATCTCAAAAGCAAGCTTTTTCCCAATACACTCCAAAGCTGGGCATGTTGGAGTGCTCAACAACCTAATAATCAAATTTTACAAAATAAAATTACCACATGGTAAGACTTTATTATCACCTTGTAGAAAAGTTGTAAATTGAACAGGCCAATAGGGAATAATACAATACATTCGTGATAATCCAGTTGATGATTCAAACATATATCCGTCTTTTAAGGGGCCATATTCTGCTGCTTTCCCAGTTGCTACGAGTTAAAAGAAATAACATATATAGATCAGATTAGAGGGAAAATGAAAAGGGGAAAAGAAAATTGGGATTAGCAAGGAAAATCCACTAGACCAACCATCCGTGCAAGCTAACTCAGGGTTCATTCCGATATTTGCCTTGACAACACGAGCATAAATCAAAGTACCGATCTGAAGATGATTGTAGAGCCCGAAAACAAATTAAAATATTTAAAAGACAATGATAACTTTAACTCAGAGCAGATAACATGTTTTGAAGATTTAGCTGGCAAACAAAACCTTTGGCTTGCACAATAGCATGCAAATCATGTAAAGTACATTTTAAAAACAGCACCAGGGGCACCAAGATACAAAATGGTGCAGTGATCGGAAACTTCATAGACGGCAAAAACTCACCACAAACTTAGGAATGTTTTTCCTAGTTCCACCTTCAAACGCAAGCCCTGGTAAAATTGCCAATGTCGGACCTTTTATATCCACGAAAAACGTCTGTTTCAAAACAAACATATAGAGCAAGTCATAAAAGTGCAAATCATAAGAATACTCGAGAGTCTGAGTAACTGGTTAGTGTAAGATAGTATAGTTAAAGAGTATTATTCAAAATAGCATAACCGGGAGAGAGAATCGTTTTTGGACCGGGTCTATATGGGTAAGTCGTAGGCCTTGTGGCTCAAAATCACCCACAGTCCAACATCACTTGAGAAAGGGAGGTGAAGTAATTTAAAATTATTTGCAAGTATCGTTCCCATTTTGAACAACAAGGTCTAATATACCTAGTCTATAGGAGAATTTCTTTTTAATATATTTCATGGTATAAAAGTAGCAAATTTGATTGATAAAATATCTAAAAGAGGACAAAAGCTTGTGTTACACGGTCTAACGATCAAATGCATTTTAAATACTGAAAATATTAGAAGTAACCACACCACTGCGGCACTGCCAACCCACACTTGTTGGGCAAATTCCTGTAACTGTTAGACATCTATGTGACTAACATATACATGCCCTCTCCTAAAAGACAAAGCCAAAAGTATAATACAAAGATGTTCTTCTATGCTAAAGCTAAAGCAGAAGTGAAAAAGAAGCTCAAGACACTAGTCTCGTGAAGCAGGTGCAATGCTTGTTCAACAGTAACAACCAGCTGGCATTAAGATAAATGAGCAAATCGAGAATATTCATGTTCTACCTAAAGCAAAAGTAGCTTAAAATTTACATATTGGCAAACCTCAGCATGTACAATTATAACAACCATGAAAATTAAAAGCTGCATAATGTAATTTTAAGGATGTTCCCAAGTCCCAACAGTAGAAATATTCCTAAAAATTCCAAGTCACAATTTTACAAAATGAATCCTAAAAATTCCAAGTCATAAAACAGGGAAATTTTACAAAATATCTAACAAAAAATGAGTGAAGACAGTTGCACTAAAGAATTCACATGATAGCCCGAAACAAGAATAGTTCAATTCAACTCTTTTGTGTTGAAGTACTTATCCGGACTATAACAAGATATTCAGACATGTCTATACAAACCGTTCATTATTCACACACATCCAAACAATAAAAGGATGACTAAGATCTTCCGTCTTATTTGTTCGAGAATATATGCACTTAAAACTACATTGGTTAAATGAGAAAGACTGCAGAACCAAGAGTACTTACTTCCGCTTTTGAATCAACCACTATTCCAAGGACACTATCTCCAGCGCTTGGCACATACTGTAGATAAACATTTAGCATCAGATCAGAGCAATGTGTAACATTTTATGACAGTTTTTATTATATACTAGAGCAAAAGGCCATCTCAGAGACCAGTAACATGGGTTTTACATAACGTACGGAAGTAATTTATGTTCAACTCACCCGCTTATGGGAGCTTTCAACCCAATATTTGTTTGGTTTTGTGAATTTCAGCTTTCCTGCTTTCATGACAGATATAACATCACCATCCTACCAAACAAGACAAATACAAGGCAAAATTAGTTCATTATCTCTCAGCTTGGAACCAGTAAACCCTTCCACTCATAAGCATACAGTTTTCTCCACAAATGACTCCATATAAATACTAACACCAAATATCATTACATGATTGAAATTAGTGTTACATAATGGTATAAACATAAAACCCTAGCAGAAAACGAGAATTACCTGGCGGAGGCCGCCGCCGAGCTTGATGGTTTGGTCAGTCATTTTGGAGAGGTCCAGCACCACATCCCCAGGAAACTACAAAAATCAACACCAGTTACATAAGTCCTCTGCAAATTCTCGAATGAACTGAAAGAAACAATACAATTAACGAAAACCAGAAAACTTTACCACTTGCTGATCTATGAGGCTTGTGGTTTTCTGTTCCATGTTTCCTTTGCTGATTGAGTATATGTGGTATCTTTCAGAGGAGTAATTGATCACCGTAGAAGCAAAAACGGCCAATAGATTTTGAGCTCCGGCCTCAAAATTGTGGTTTTTTTGGGAGGCTACTTCAGCTGCTCGTCAGTACAGCCTGAAACTCACAAAATCACGATTTTAGGGCAATTTTTGTGCGGGGGTGTTAATAATAAAATATTTTAGTTTATACAAGAAACGGGTCCAGGCCCAATTCGCAACTTAATCTATTCTGACGACCCATACACTCTAATGACTCTATAGTCCATTATGGACAAATTAATTTGGTCCGACAATATTAATTATGAACCAAGTTTAGGTACTAATTGGAGAGCACTCATGTGCGGAAGCACCTCAGTCGTTTTCTAGGCTAAAAACATGCTTTGTATTATTTATAGGGAATTTTTTTTTTTTTTTATAATAAGCCGGTTGATTTACCCAATTGATTGACCTACTAATCAATTTTAATCCGTTGATCTTGTTTATTCAATTTAAATCTGGTGCGTACATGTGTCATTAGTTAATTAAAAGATGTAGGGTTCGAAACTTGTTGGCGTGATTTTTCTCCATTATTTTTATTATTATTTTTATTGAAGGTGTTTGGTTCGAATCTTGTTGGCGTAATTTTTCTATATTATTTGTATCATTATTTTAGTTGAAGGTGTTGGGTTCGAATCTTATTGACGTAATTTTTTTATTTTTTTATTTTCTTCTTAAATTTTTAGTTTTTAACATGAAGTTGTATGACGTATTATACTTAATTTTAAAAATAATTATGATATGTTCTTATAAAAAAAAGACACACTTCCTCCGTCCAATAATAAATGTAACACTTGATTTTGTTGACTTTTTCGATGGTCATTTTGACCTTAAATTATTTTTAAATCATACGATAAAAATAACTAAAAATATCATATTATGAAACTAGAATGTTTATATAAAGCACTTGACAATATATTCAACTCATGAAGAATACCAATTAACATGAAAAAAAGATGCAATGCAGATTTTGAAGTTGAATGTTTTAAAGTCTAGAGATGTATCTGATGGTTCTTAACTAATCGGAATAATAGTTTTCGTATGTATAATATAGTTCAATTCAAAACTATTAATTGCATAATAACAAAAACTATATACATTTATAGCACACCATTTATAAGTTTAATTACTCAATTAGTTATTTTTTTATAACGTTTGAAGTCATTATGTGAAAATTATATATTCACTCCATTTATTTCATTATATTATTTAATAAAACAATAATGTTTTACAAGATTACGCTTCAGCGTGTGAAGCGGTTCCTAGTTATTTATAGGGAAATTTTATTTTACACTCAAACCTTTTACATGTTTTTAATAATGCACTCAAATCTTTGTTTTATTCCAAATTACACACAAACCTTTCATCAAAATTTTCAAGTTGCACAAACGTTTAACACCGTTAAATATTCCGTTACTTAACCTTTTATTTGTTTCAAATTACACACCAACCTTTCACAAAAAGTTTAAATTACACAAAACAAATGATAAAATAAATCCTACATAATCAAAGTTTGATTCCACTTGACACCAAAATACATGTCACAGATCGAGAATTCGAAAGCATTCAACCAACTTATATAGACCCATGAAAACTGAAGGCAAAACAATTGCAAATAAAAAGAAAACATTAATTACCAAGAGTATAGCAGAAAACAAATGCACCTATTGTTTGTGATTAATTAACGTATAACACGAATGACAGAAGCAAATCCAACAGGAGTAAAATGACAAATTAACACGGGACACCAATGTGATTCACAAATTTCTTTCTTGCACTATTACTACTCGTCAACAACATCAAAAGCAACGTCGACAACTTCTTGTTACCGTAATTGATTTTCATTGGATCAAGCATTTGCAGCAGCAAGCCCACGTTATGATCATTCTGCACAAATTTCTTCCAGTGTCTCAGCTGCCATTTCTTGGATTTTAAATGACTTTCGAGTCAAGGAAGCTTACAAGAACCGGCATGACTCCTGCATTACCCATGAGGCCATGAGCTCATTGGCTTCGTCGGACGCTCCACATATCCAAAACGCAGCCTTCAACGAGAAGAGAGACGCTACAAGCGACGATACAGGCCGGCGAGGTGAGATAATCTGCGCTTTGGGGGATGCGATTTCAGAGACTCGATCAATTTGGGGTTGCGCTTGAGAGAGTCAACCGATTTCGATTTGGGGTGAGTATAGTCGACTCAATTGGGGTTTGAAATAATGGAGTTAGTCCATTGTTGGGGAAGAAGAGAAATAAATTGTGAAATTACATTGGTGCCCATATCTAACAGAGTTAAACTTAGTGCAACTTAAAAAAAAAGTTTGATTAAAGGTTTGTGTGCAATTTGAAATAAAATAAAGGTTTAAGTGCATTATCAAAACTAGATAAAAGTTTTGGGTGCAAAATAAAAATTTTCCTTATTTAAATTATAGTGTACGGTCGTTCTCTGAATAATATTTTTCATATGAGTGTTTTATATATTAAACAAAATAAAAAACTAAGAGTATTATATTAAATTATTGGAGATGGTTTAAATTTCCAACTCAAAGATTGATCGGAAACAAGAGTATTAGTGCATCACATAAGAACTTAAGGAATGATGAATTTGGGAGAGGGATAAAGCGAGACGGAAGAGGAAATCACGCTCGAATCATGATGCTATTCTTTGTCATCTCCATCGATCTACCCACCTTCATCACCCTCCCCCACCTTAAATTCCTTCGTAGAAATCTCAAAACTAAAAACCACTATTAATGGTGGCTGAGAGCTTCCAAATCTTAGGCCACCTTTAATGTTGAGTAGCTAAGCAGATATGAAGAAACGCATATCCATCTATATATGGGACAAATAATGCAGAGATGGAGAAAGAATGGGACTTGGGAGCCACTAGAAACAAGATAGCTAGGGCTCGGGTGGGAGACTCGAGAATGTAATTTGATTGGAGATGGTAGTATGCCGTATAAGAAGTTAAGAACACATGAGTCGAGTCGAGTCGAGTTGTAGGTTTATAAGTAGAAAAATCGAATACATGGTTGTGAACTTTTGATATATGTTTTGATGTTTTTGCCCTTTTATTTAAATACATACAAAAACGTTATGACTTTTAAATTCAACCCCAACCCATTGTCCTCAAAGACTCAATACTATGAGTGTTGGTGTAAACTTGATAAAGTTAGGTGTTGTTTCAACCTAACTTGCGAACAAGTTCAAAGTCTAATTTAATGTCACATTACTAGTGAACATCCATCGATCCTTAATTCGTATAAGTCGTCACTTTATAAGTTCGATTTGTTAGAGGAAGTTAGAGAATTACTAATGATAATTATACTTGATTGTTTTGAAATGGAGGTGTTTTTTTTTTTAATTAATTTATTTATATATGTTTTAAGGCTTATATATAATGTAATTCTCCCAGCATTAATGGGCCAAAAGCCCGACCTTTTGGGTCGGCGTGGTTACTCCTCTGTTGCTTTTTGGGGTTATATGCTGGGTTCAGAGATGTTCTTACGCATTGGGAACTTCACAGTAGATCGTCCATGTAGAAATTGCTACTTTTGAGTTATTCCGACTGCATTTCAAAAAATAAAGAGACATATTATTGATATAAGTAACATTTTTAATTTTTTTTAAAACTATGAAAGTTTTTAACATTTAAGTTACATATAAGAGGGGGAAAGGTCGTAAAACTACAACTTTAGCATCAAATCAAATATATATAAGTCGTCGTAATTAGAATAATTGTCACTAATTGATAATTTAGTCATCACGTTGTGATGGAAAGGGCCAAGGAGGCCAATGTAATTATTTATTTAGCTTCCTTGGGCTTGCACATGCCCTTACGCATTCCGCTCACAACAGGCTCATTTAAATTCACGCGTCGTCTTGTCTAATTATTAATTAATTTTTGTTATATGTTTAACGAATCAAACTAAATTTCATTAATGCAGAACATAACAAACACACTTAAGATTATATATTTAGATTAGAATAATAATAATAATAATATGAGATTATTAAATCTGGATGAGTGGTCCAAATTTATGAATGTGATATTCCGCGTTGTACAGTTGAGAGCCCGACAAAGTATATGAGGCCGTACGTACGTTACCGTATAGGACCAGTTTAGCAGTTGGCACATGGCCTCTCAATTATTCTCATGCAACAAACACTATGCAGTTTGATTTTTTGTAAATGACAAATATGGCCCTAGTTGTCACTATTTTACTATTTTTAACTAGTAGCCATGCCCATGCACTTGTTCTTCAGGTCCACGGTCCACCGAAACAAATCTGCAAATGCAAATGCAATGGGAAAGACGGAAAGTTAATGGTATTAATCGAATGACCGAGTCTGAATGGTAAGATAGTTGTAGGAGCAATCTGAACCCGTCTAGCTTAAAGTGTGATTTTATTGAAGCAAATGTCCTCAGTATACTTTTTTAAGTTTTCTTCAATTACAATCTATACTCTGCTAAGCTGCTTCCCACATCTTTTGATGTATGGAGATTGGTGAATGGTGGTGCTGCGAAATTCGATTAAATTTAATCCACTTGTTGGTGAAATTAATTATGTAGTATGCGAATAATATCATAGTGCAAGTAAAAAATTGCGTGGTCGATCCCTTGTTACGGCCTTGTACGGACTCACTGAAGCAGTAGTATAGTATAAATATATATCAAGATATGTATTCTTTTAAAATCCTCCTACTAATAATCTATTAGCAACATGATTTGCTGGCCACGCCAGGTTCCTTTTGCTAAATATATACAATAATATCTTTGCCAATTGGAAAGCTAATGGTGATTAGTTCACTTTATATCTGGTGGTTTGGTTGGTAGTTGAGGATTTGTCAATCAGTACTAATCACCATATTAACATAAAAAATTAAATTAAACAGATAAAAAGGAAAAACGTAAAACAAAATCAATGGGCAAAGGGAACAGATTGCTAGTACCGTATAGTATTCTAGGTCAAATTTCACTAACCACGCTGATTTTTTTTTTAAACATAAAAAATGATTTTATTAATTAAAGAGTATAATAAATGCTCCGAATGTAAACATACAATGAGATATATACTCGGAACAAACCTCCGGATAAAGCACCACACTTATTAAGCTATAGTAGTACTTCGTACATATTACTTTTCTCCCCCCCCCCTCTCATTAGTGTTGTCACCTCTGCTATTTGTAGTCACAACTCACAAGTGTAGGATGTTACAAATTACAACTATTATGATATTGATATTGATAATGCCTATAAAATCAATTTTGCCCTACTTCTATATACCTCCGGGTCCCATTTGCTAAAATACAAGCCTAATACTTGGTCTATCTATAATTGTGGTCTACCAATATTAAGTATGTTCAATCCCCGACGGATGCATAAGGTGGTATAGTTATGTTTGGAGTTATAAAGGTTGGTATAGGCATATGTGGAGATCTCTTCTACCTTCTCGAATTCTTATAGGACTAGAGACTGAAGATCACGACATACATGCGGTTGTTGAATCATATTTATAGGAAACGGGGGACGGGATCCCTTGAAACCCGGAAACCTGTCCCCATCGACCATCATACGATCACGACACTTGTCGTCATCTTGTGCCCCCTTTTGTCTTACTGCAGATTGGGAAACCTTCGGCTATAGTCACTTCGGACAATGGCTCGACTTTGTGCCCCTTTGACCGTTTCAACTATAGTTTGTGAATTGCGTCCGAAGGTAGGAACCTTTGGTCACTTCCTCTATACTTTTTGGCCAGCCTTAGGCTCGGCTCTTGTTCTTAAGACCTTAGTTGGTCCTATACGTGCAATGTAATCGCGTCAAGCCAATAAGTAGATCTTATCCTATTCCCTATCAGACATGATCAATTACAATATGAATAATTGTCATAACGGTTATGGAATTCGCTCTTGTATAATATTTTTTACTTGCTCGGTTGTATTGGTTTTGGAGACTTTTGTTCGGTGTGTATTTTTTATGCGCATTTGTTGTAAACTCTTTGGTGATTGATTAATACACTATTAGCCGTTAAAATTTTTTTTGATTGTTTATCCTGTATCAAATATTTTTTTTTTCTAAAAAAAAAAGACAAATTGTATTTTTATATTATTACTCTGATATTATCTCTAACCTTCTTGACTTGTAGTATGACACTCTTGTTTTCTTTTTTATATTCCACGTACCCTTTACTTTGTGAGTCGGGTTGATCTTGCCTACACTTGATTTCCAGAGTAAAGCGCATATCAGAAAAGATGTTAGCCTCCATAAATTGGATTGTGGCACGTACCATTGAAGCACCAATTCACCGTTAGAAAGTTATGAAAATGACCAGAAAAAAAGTTTGTAATAATGGTGATACTTTGATTGTCTCAACCCTACTAAAGACACAGACAGCAGAATGCAGATGACAGGATCCAATTGGCAGGAAGGAAAAGGAAATATATATTAATAATAATAATAATAATATAGATAAGCTCATAAGCCCAAGTTGAATCCTTGCAAAATTCTAAGCAACTTTACTTTTTTTTGGATTGTGGAAGACCAGAACGTAGCTTTTCTAGTTGTACGCCTTGAAATCAAGTTGATCTCTACTAAGGGCATATTGGACGATGGAAGGGTTAAGTAGAGTGAGTCTGTGAGTGTCATAGAGATTTTGGGATGGCTCCGGTCTTTACTTTTCACTAGCTAGGTTACTTGACTTGACATTTTTCTTTTCTCCGTGCATTCCTTATGCACTTGATTTGTAAAAAAATTGGTGTTGATTAATATAATTTTCAGCCGTTAAAAAAAATCAAGTTGATCTCTATGAAAATTAATTATATGTTTCGGAAGTATATTTCTTTGATCTATTCTAGAAGTGTCAGTGGATAATATATACTGTTATTTATCAAACTTTCAACCGATCCGTTATAGGTGGATAGTGCAAATCACAAATCACAACGAAGGGCTGATTGATAGATATTAATCAAGCGATATTGATTTCTAAGATAGGGAGTAAAAGAACTAACCACAACATAAAAATAAATAAAATTAATGTTGTCTAAGATTGGATGAAATACTGCTTAAAAACTTTAAGAATTTTACTCATCTGTTTTTGATTGTTTACGTATCCATATTCGTCTATTTTAAATTATTTACATTTTTATTTTTGGAAACCTTTCTATCTCACAATTTTATTGTGTGTATTACCACTAAATCAAACACTGCACTCATTATACAAACCTCATAAAATTATGTTCCAAAACAAAAAGTAAACAATTTAAAAGAACGGATAATTATTAAATAACCTCAAATCTTAGTACACATAGTATAAGGGATACTCCTTTTTGTTTGAAACATATATAAAACATACTCGTAGGACTACAATTTTATTGTTAGGCTAGTGATATAGACAGAGTTAAAATTAGTAATGTTAGAGCAATTTTCATTTTATAAACATTAATTATCATTAACAGTGCACAAATTTTTACATTAATAATTTAACTCTAAATATATCACTATACTTTTGTTATCTTAATTGAATCACTAGACTTTTGTCTCTCTAATTCCAATTTCATCGCTATAGTCATTTATGAAAATAATAAAACATCATTTAAAAAAAAGGGAAATAATGTAATTACTCCATAGTTTAAGATTAGACGGTGACAAAATGGGTGGAAAGTAGTTTTGTTGGGAAGTGAAAAGGTGACCGTATACGGAATGTGCATACGGAAGGAGAGTACACTCATATAATCAGGACATGACTCATCTCTATCGTGAATCTGCCACATGGGAATCCTACTAGGCTACTACTACTATGCCCCACTACTATATTTACTGTGGTATTTTTAAACGTCAAAATTTATTAATAATAGAATAGAGTAATACTCTCTTCATTCTTAAATATACTCTAAATCATTTTAATTGTTTACACAACAATATTAAGTCAATAGAATAATTATGGATAAACACGAAAAAATATGACTAAATTTTTGAAAGAAACTAAAAAACTTGAAATAGTGTGTGATAAAAAAGACAAATAGGGAAAAACATGGAATAACATGGCTAAAATAGCAAAAACTTTAATTGTTTATTTTTGGAAACATAATTTTATATTGATTAAAGTCTAAAATGAATTATATTTAAGAGCAAGGCAAAAAACCTATAATGTATTATATTTTAGAATGGAGGGAGTACATAGATATAGATATAGATAGTAGATACATATTCTAGTTCAATTCATTTATTTTGTGTCCGTTTTAAATTTTGGAAATGACATCCGAGTAAATATGAGATATAATTTGTCTTTGTGAAGATTTAAATATGGGTGAGTTTGTTTTAATGAAGATTTGAATGCATACCCTTGACATAATATATGAATTTAACTCTTTTAAAATTTTGAACGGGTGAGGAGATACGTAATTAATCATTTTATATTATTTCTCTAATAGAGTATTGTATTTATTATTATATCAATTAAACAGTTAATATAATGCAATTTCATAAATTGTACATGTAGTATAAAAATAACACGTACGTACTTCGTATAAAATTTATTGGGACAGAAATATTTTAACCCCATGCATCCACACTTCCAATGTGCCTCTGTTTGCCTTTTAATGCTCTTTAGTGGTATGCCATACCCCATGCACGTGTTCTCAATTTACTTCATTGCCCTTTTATATTCCCAACACTTCCCATTCCGTATTCCGTATATTCATGCCTCCTTCCCAAATTTACCCTTCATATAAATGTAGGTTTGTGACGTTTGTCGATGTACCAATGTAGTTCCCCCATACTGTGTTTGAACATGGTTTGAAAATAACAAATTTTTTTTTGATACATCTTCTTTTCTTATTCAGTTGGAATTATTTAAACTCATTTCCTTTATTTCATCCGGGGACAATAAAAATAATATTATTGTAATTTGAGGACGTTATCATTAGAGCACTAGCAATAGAGTACTATACTATTATATTATGTTGTGACATGCGAATTAGACCGGTAATTTCTCTTACTTTAATTAAATGCTCAATTGCCCATGACACTACAACCAACCCAAAACTACTTCTATCCAAGAGGTCATCTATTAGCATCACAGCTGACCCTAGCTGATCCAGTGGGATGGTCATAAATATAATTGACAATGAACTCTATGGGCCCTCAACTCTTTCATACAGCCAACACTAGAGGGGTTTACAAGGCTCAAAACCTGGTCCCAAATTCCAAATCCGTGTCTGTCCTGCTTTAAAACCCCCAACCAAACATGGAATATGCGAAACATTCGTACCAAACTGTACCCAGGGGCATTTCTGGTAGAGTGCCTTGGCAGGAAATGGGCAACAACTTGACACAGGTCACAAGAAGTGCAAGGGTAAAAATGGCAGGACATGTAGTAGTAGTATGAGTAGATGAGGGAAGAGGAGTCATAATCATTAGACAGCCGCATGTCTCTCACAAGTGAATCTTCCCACGTTCTGTATGTTCTCACAAAGCTCTCTAAACTATTTAAAACCAAAAAAATAAAAAAAATACATGTTTCATTTCCTCTAAATCTTTTCTGATTTACTGTTGATACGATTTAAAAATAATAATAATTAAGAATAAGAAATATTCTAAAAAAAATTATAAATGGTGACTTCATGTTTATAATGACTTAAATTTCACGTTTATGACATATCATTTCTAAAAACTGTTCAAGTAATACCAAACGAGAAATTTTAGAGTGAATACCTTTTACGAATTCATTTTTATTGACCGTTTCAATAGTTCTCAAACTACTCACAATTCAACCCAACACAATTATTTCAGTATTGTTATCCAAGTGACATGATGAACTCACAACCAATACGTATAATTTAGACCAGACTTTATCCTCACCGGTACGTTGGACAAAATACCCATAATAATAAAACTGTTGTAGATCAAACACGGTTAACTATGAAATTTCCATAATAAAAAGAATTATATTTTTAAAATTTTAAAAGAGAGTAGTAATATTTTTTATGGGTAGTGTATTTTTATAGTTTTCCCTGTTTTGTGTTGAATTCACCCTATATGATGATGGGTCTCTCTTCCTCTCTCACACACATATAGTATGGCAGCACTAGTCTCTCTATCTTGTTCATCATGATTCATAAGTGAGTAGCATTCAACAATTTACAGTAGTGACAGAAACTCACAGACCCAAAACCCAACCAACCGCCTTATAACAAGTTTCAATACAACAACTCAACAACACATTCTAACTACACTTTCCTTCACCAGAAATCACCTTCCCTTGTGCTATTGTATTATTTTTGTATTTTTTGTGTATTAATCAAATCAAATCAATCATTCTTCTTCTTCTTGATCACCTTTAAACAAAATCATCACCTGCACTGCAGACCTTTTTCCCTTTTGGAATCTTTTTTTCTCTTTCATTCTTTCTCGTACAGTAAAGTACAATCAATCTTCACACAAACCAAATTAAAGGATTATCCTTTGATGAAAACTTAACCCCATGAAGAAATTCCAGTGGCTGAAGCAAATTACCACCACCACACACGGCAAGCTAGAGAGGAGGCTGTCTCTAGGAGAGTACAAAAGAGCAATCTCATGGTCTAAGTACTTGCTTGTCTCTTCAGTACCAAGGCTAACTAATGGCGGCGGCCTCGCCGACGAAGAGTGGAATGCAGACATGTCAGAGCTTTATATAGGGAACAAGTTTGCTTCTGGGAGGCATAGCAGGATTTACAGAGGGGTTTACAAGCAAAGGGATGTGGCTATTAAGCTCATTAGCCAGCCTGAAGAGGATGCTGAACTGGCTGCATTGTTGGAGAAACAGTTTACCACTGAGTTTTCCCTTCTTTTTGGATTGAATCATCCTAATATCATCACTGTAAGTCTCTCTCTCTCTCTCCATTCTTTCTTCTTTCATTTCTGCTGTTTTTTTTTTCAAGGTGTGTTCTTGTACTTTGTGCAGAGAAGGTTGTACTTTTGGTTGATGGGATTTGGACTTGACTAGTAGTATAAGCATTTTACCAGTTTCTGGAACTTTTGATTATTTTATCTTTAATAACAAGAAAAAACAAACTTTTGATGATTTTGTGCATATCAAGTTGGCTTCTTTTTTTATGATTTTGGTTTATTGTTGCTTTACTGTGTTGTACATTAATCCGTATGGTACAATACTTAAATCACCCTGAATTGAATCGAAAACTTTTTTTGGTTACATGCTTATTAATTAAAGGTTTAATAATGATACTGAAAATGATATGTTAGAGAAGACAAGTTAGTGAACGTATGGATTGTATCGAACCTGGATTTGCAACGTAATGATCAAATGTTTTGTCTAATTTCCGGATAGATTTCATTTCATGGTATAACAAAGCCGGAAGCTTTCTATTTTGGTGTATTAGCCCAATAACTAATTTTGTACTATTGGAATGGTTTGTGTGGACTCTGCTATCTCAACTATGGATCCACCTCTCTAAATCCCTACTTATCTTTGGTTGTTTGATTCCCCAAAGATCGACTAAATTGAAATTGAAAACGACGCTTTGTTTGCCAGCTGGCTTAACTAAGTCCCTTTCGTTTAGGTTACTGTTTCTAGTGTTCTGGATTAGTTGTTTCAGAGGAGATTTTGATGGCTTTCATAGGCATGCTATAGAGCGGGCCGGTATGTTGTGCCTTGTTGATGAATGCATTTCTAAGCGCGGAACTCGTGTTATATGAAAATCTTCTGATAAAAAAGTGTCCAATGTCTCAAAAAACTTATGTTACTAGTAAATCCATCTAGTAATTTTCGAAGAGCATATTATGATGAACTTTACACGTGCAGTTGATTGCAGCATGTAAGAAGCCCCCAGTGTTCTGCATCATCACAGAGTATTATCCAGGTGGTTCACTTAGAAAATACCTTCACCAGCAAGAGCCATACTCGCTGCCTCTCAACCTAGTGCTAAAACTTGCGCTAGATATTGCGCGTGGCATGCAGTATCTTCATGCTCAGGGGATCCTTCACAGGGATCTTAAATCCGAAAATCTTCTGCTTGACGAAGACATGTGTGTGAAGGTGGCAGATTTCGGTATATCATGTTTGGAATCGCAATGTGGCAGTGCGAAGGGATTTACTGGCACTTATCGTTGGATGGCTCCAGAAATGATAAAGGAAAAACACCACACCAAGAAAGTCGATGTTTATAGTTTTGCGATCGTGATGTGGGAGCTTTTAACTGCATTGACACCATTCGATGACATGACTCCCGAACAAGCAGCATTTGCCGTCTGTCAGAAGGTAATATCTTGTATCATGTCTTGTTTAAATAGTCTGGCTGCCTTTTAGGATGTTCCTTAAGTCAATGTTTATCTAATAATCGATGCCTTTGCTGAACTTCAGCATGTTCGTTTCAATGTTCTCATAACTCACTGTTGAACCATCTGCAGAATACAAGGCCACCATTGCCTTCTACATGTCCAGCAGCATTAGGCCGTCTCATTCACCGTTGCTGGTCCAGTAACCCCGAGAAGCGACCACAATTTGACGAGATTGTTAGTACTCTCGAAAGCTACACAGAGTCACTCGAGCAAGATCCAGATTTCTTCTTGTCGTGTGAGACACCAAAGGGTATGCATACTCTTTTGCGATGCATACCGAAGTGTATGGCTAGTCGGAGATCTCCGTTTCTGAGGGCGTAAGAGCTCTGAGATTACATATTGTTCCGCGGAAGTATTTTATCCGAGTTGTAGCTGTTAGGCTTAGTGATAAATTGTAAGTTGAGCCACCATTGCCATTGCATAATTTTGAGAACGTGCTTTGTGGTCCATTTTGAATCACCTACATTATTTAACAGACAGAGCTCGAATAGATGCTCTTTTTAGCGAGCTTTCCTCCTCAATGGTCCATGCAGGAGCTTCAACAAGTTGAAATATATCGTCCAAAACATATCCACTAAAATCAAAATCGATTTAAATTAGCAGAGAATGAATTGCCCATTTACAACAAATTGTCCATTGGCAGATATGAGATTTGGCCAGAAGGTACATTGTACAGTACACATACGTTTAAAGGAATAAACGATGATAATATGATATCACTGTAGAGAAATATACCCAGCGTATTAATTGTTACATAGGACCATCGAAATCTTATTATTTTGTCTACCTCAATTTTATTTGAATAAAAAGGTTTGAGTGATTGTTTGTGGTTTTATTTTGAGAAGTTGATAAATCACTGGACTATTAGATGTTTAGAAAATTTTGTAGTTGACATTGACAACATACATTTATAACCATGAAGTTGTTTCAAAGATCAATCAGCCCTTATTGTAAATAATAAATAAAGGTATTTGCAATTGTATAAATACCTGACAGTTTGGCCGAGTGGTCTAAGGCGCCAGATTTAGGCTCTGGTCCGAAAGGGCGTGGGTTCAAATCCCACAGCTGTCATTTTTTTTTTCTATTATACTTTTTTTTTTTTGAACCACAACATGGATGATCAATTAAATTTTAGTATTATTTTGGTAGCATTTGTATGATTTCCGAGTTGAGTTTGCTTATGGTGTTTCTTTAGCTAGCCAGTCGATTCAATGTTCACAAGTCATTTTGAACCCTGATACGGATTATCGATTATTAGAAGGTTATGAGCGACGAGGTATATATATGTGTAATGGACCCGTGAATTATTGATATATGTAACCGACATCACAAATAAGTTACAATGGTCTTGATCTTTGTAGGCTTGAGCTCAACATAAATGTTCTGCCCGATGTTTAAAGGTAAAAAGTGTTGAGGGAGACCTCTTCCCATGCTGTTTGTTCTTGTGATGGATCACTTGGGGAAAATTCTGCACGCGATTTCAATTTCCACCCGCGCCATGAACTGTTCGGCATCATGCTATCACCCACCTAAGTTTTGCAGATGACTTAACGCTTAGTTATGTGGCGGACCGTGGACTTCAGTTTGGGCTTATGGCTATGAAATCACTACTGGGCTCAGTCATTAATTATGGGCTGGATATTTGGTGCAAAGAAAACGCTAAATTCTGTCTAAAGAAGGAAAATACAGTAACATTGATCCGATTATAGCCTATTTTTACGCATAAACCATGATTTTGAATCTGAAACCAACACACAAATGTATCAACACACATGATCATAAATTTATAACCCAACAACACGTAGAGGATTAGCAAGAGATTCCAGTGTCACAAGCTGAAACTAAGCGAAACAAAAATTATTTAATTTATTTTGTATGTGATGATAAATCATCAAGGTTCAATGCTAAAGTAGAATTTTCTTTATACTAGCCTATCCCTACCTATGTACATCCCTTCTCTCTATAATCGGATAGTATACGTGAACTCTCAAAATCATTTCTTAAAATATAACAAATATACCCAGATTCATATCGATGATCGATCAACTCTGATTGCAGAGGTTGTAACCAGAAATGAGAGAACTTGTGGCAAAGGCAATGAAAGCAAGGAACGCCATGGCTATTGATGCAGTAGCCATTAGAGTGAACTGGTCTCTACCCCAGTTTAAAATCCAATCGTTCACCCTTGTGGCAGCCGAGGATGATGCTGACATTAAAAGATACGCCAAGATCTGCAAAACATAAAGACTTTCTATTAATGAAATGGGAAGTTAAATGCAACAAAAGCTTGGTTTATTTTTAGTTTATTACAAGCCAGAATAAGTTCAACGTCTATCTGCCTCTTATAGGTGAAGCTTGATTTAACATTGTAAGAAGAGAAGGTGAGTTCAAGTCATATTAGTTTAAAATGCTTAAACTAATTGACCTACATGAAATGTCACGCATCTCATGTTCCATTTCACAGACAGAACAAGCTAAAAGCCGGTGGGTGGAAGACATCGACATTCATCTCTCTTCATCTTTCCTTTGTTATCTCAAAATAGTATTTGTATACACCAGAAATTTAATAATTTACTGCCTATTATGATACTATAACCAATATCACAGGGCCAACACCAGTGTCCAACCGAAAACAAATTTTGTTTCTTCACCAAGTACTTCAGCTAATCTACTTTAATATACCAACTCCAAACTTAATGACAATGCTATTCTTATTTTGATTCCATATAGAGTGATTAGAGTTACTCAAGCTAATTGGGTGCATATCTATAATATACAATACAAAAATTTAAAATTACAACAGTCAAAAGTTTTACTTGCCTGGTCCATTGAGAAGTCAAAAAGGTAGCGTAGATTGCGGGAGATAGCGTGCTTTCCCATGCCTAACTTGCAAGCAAGATCAAAGGCTTGAAAACCAGAATACACAAACCCAACAACAGCTACAGCCAGGCAAAATCTGCGTGAAATGTAGAATATTGTCAGGAAAACAGAAATAAGAAGACAGCATGTAGGACATTAAACCCAAAACACATAACAATGCAGGTTAAATTTTCAGCAAGTATTCAAGTTCCCACCAAGAATGTCCCAGGTATGGAAAGGTTATTCAACAATGTCATAGTGTAATTAAAAGTGCATATTTCTAAGAACACGATAGGTATTGGAAATATTCTACAGCAGTAGAGCAAGTGTCATCTATATCATGGAGCTAATTCATCAATAAGCATCAACCAGAGAAGTACTTGAGCCTCTGAGTTCCATAGAAGCTGGCTGCTGGAGTGTTTAGGTAGAATTAAGCATGATAATCTGATCTCGTTCATGTATTTCTGATAAAGTGACAACACTGTTAAGGGGCAGAAAATCACGAGGACTATGAACATTGTAATATTGGAGCTAATGCAATCACATTATTGATTTCATTAAAGGTAAACATGCGAATCAGCATCTGATGTTTACGAAGAAGGAAATTGTGCTAGGGGCAGAAGGAGCAGTATAAGAAACCATAGCTTCCTTAAAATGGAAACTGAAGCAACTCATGCAAGTAAGATTGCAAAAAAAAATAAATAAACGATTAACCACACTAAAAACACTTGAAGATCACCAGAGAATACACGTACTCAAATGGAAACTTAAAAAGTTGCTATCGTGAAATCGCATGCATTGACAATTAAAAAAAAAAAGGTTAGCTTTAGTAGCTTTAGTATGTCACTAGTTATCACTTATCACCATAGACGCAACTCTTTCTAGCACTACCCAACCTGTAGGTCAACCATCCGAAATTACAAAACATTTACGATCAAGTTATTGATCAAGGAAAGGGCTTCCCCTGAAAACAAGTACATCTGCTAATACTAAATTAGACCATCTCATACAACTTACTATGTGTTGCTACTCCTCCTAACTACATCGACTCAATTTACTACTAGTAAACACATAAGAACAATCAATCAACATATTACAAGCAGTATATATTAATTCGTCTAAACCGATAACATAAGAACAATTAAGCCAGCATATAGCAATAGACTGAACAAGTAAATTAAATTCAATGATCTCCTCATGAATGAGTGCATTAGTACCTGTACTCCTTGTATCGATCAAACGAATCGCCACTCCATCCCTCGGTCTTATCAGCAGCCATAACCGAAAACGAAACCAAGCACGAAATAAGCTGAAACAATCTAATCACAAGCGCCAGCTTCCTCACCCCCACACTCCTCTCCGATCTCTTCAAAATAGACGCCACGGCAGCCCTAGACCTAGTCTCACCCCCAATTTCCTCATCACCACCACCATACCCTTCCTCCAAACCCCTAACACCAACACCAACCGGTTCTACCTTCTTCACCCCCTGCTGCGGCTGCTCCTCCCTGACAAGCCTATTAACCCCCACCACCACTCCAGGCCTCTCCGAATTATGCTTCTCGGAGTGAGGCCATGGCTTCCAGATTCTAGCACCGGAGGCCGGAGAAGTGGCCGGAAGGTTGGGCTTAGCTGGAGAGTGGAGGGGAGAGTAGTATTTGTCGATGGTTTTGGAGGTTTTGTCGGTGGTTTCGGGGAGGAAAGAGGGGTCATCGGACCGGTGAGGGGAATTGTCACGGAGAGGGGAATGGAAGGACTCGTTCTGGCTGGTGGTTGACTCTGTGTCGGACATGGAGATGTGGCTGCTGCTGTTCCGAGTTCGTTTGCTGTGAATATTGTTCTTGTTTTTGTTGTTTGGGTCTGAGTTTTCCATTCCAGATTTTGATGATGAGTACTGGAGTAGTAACTTTGAATGGAATGGAATCTTTTGTGAGTGAGGAGGAGAAAAGGAAAGTGAAGCAGCTGTGAGATTAGAGAGAGAGAGTAATATAAGTAATTTTGAAAAAAGTGCAACGGAGAACAAGGAAAGAATAACAAATTCCACACAAACTTCAAATCAATTCGGGCTAATATTTATATTACCATTTTCTTATGATTATTTCCACTATAATTGCACTTTTATGCCTTACCTTGCAACTTTTTGTACATTTGGTTCCTTATAATAATATTAACTACACCCTATTCCTTTCATTTATTTAGATCGTTTACGTTTGAAACATTATTTAATTTTAGTACGTGTGTATAATGTGTGTGTGATTTAGAATCTCTTTTTTCAACTTAAATTCAGTTCTAGTTCTGCTCAGTTTAAATTTGTTTTATTAAAATTTATACTTCACTTCAAATAAGTTTTGTTTAGATATAAATTATTTTGGTTAAGTTGTAAGTTCAGTTCATATCATTTTCGTTCAATTAAGTTTAGAAATTTTCAATTGAATCAATCATAGCCTTACTTTAGTATTATGACCTAGAATAAAGGTGTAAGTTAAAACTTTATAAAAAAATAAAAAATGAAAAGTAAAGAATCTATTAAAACAGATGGAAGAAGAATATGTAGTTTATGGAAAAAAAAAAAAAAAAAAAAAAAAAACGAAACAAATGGTAATATGTACTCATCTGTCCCGCTCATTTCTTTACGTATTCCTTTTTGGGTTTTCCCAATCAATTCTTTACGTTTCTAGTTTTGGAAGGTACCCCACACCATTTATATTACTTTAATCATTGTCCACACATTCACACTTTACTTTAATCATTTTTCCCACCACTACCATTTAAATATTGACCCACATTCCATTCTATATTAATAAATCAATATCAAACAAAACTCTCATTAAAAACTGTGCAAAAAGCAAACGTAGGATTCTGACCGGGACGGGAGGAGTAATGACTTGTATGCTATAAGAATGTGCTACTATATACGGTATATGACTATAAAAGACATTTCTCGAAATTCTAAAACCACTAGCAAGAGGAGTATTAATATATATAGACTCGTGAATTGTTCATCATTCAAACCGATGACACCTTTCAATACAATAGGCCATGTTAATACTTAATACAGTATTAGATAGCTGTGGTTTGAATATACATTCTTATAATAGTTTGGGCACCAAAATGCAATCAGGGCGAAGCCAGAATTTTTTTGTCCCGTGCTAATTGATATAATTATATAGATATAAATTATAATGTATAAATTTATTTTTATCTTCATATTATAGTTCATTATAATTGTCAAATATCACATTTATATAGATAAAATTGTAGGTTTAGAAGTAAAAAGAAGACTGAAACTAAAAATAACCTGTGCTAAGTCTAAAATTTTAATTGTTAATACATATAAAAATTTTCTAATAGATATAAAAAATTAATATTTCCAATATCAACCCGTGCTACAACACAGGTTGAAAACCCCCTCCCTTCGCCCCTGAATGCAAATGTTGTAAACTTGAAGATATGATGATCATAAGATTCGGAACTAGATTGGTTGGTATGCCTTGATGGAGTACGTATATTATTCTTTACGTGGTGAGGCGGAGAGCATAATTAGACTGTGAGTGCCATAACATCGTTTGTTAATTAGTAGTAGTTGAAAACTTGAAATTTCAATAATAACCATCATTACTTCAACACAATTAAGTACTTAATTATTAAGGAAAGGCCTGAGACAAGATCAGATCACCCAATTAGATTAGAGCTTAAATTGCAGGTAGACTGCAAGTTGCGACCAAACCCGTTTTATATTTGCATTCATACTGACGTCGTATACTCACTCATCCATGCAAAATAGGAGTACTATTTTCATTTACGTACGTTCTATAAGACCCGGACTCTAGATCTGTCCCTTTTAGGTCGGTTTTTTATTATAGTCAAAACTGAGTCACAATTTACTTTAGTGTTCACTGACTTTAAATTTAAAATCACCCCACAAGTTGTTAGTATTATGTGAAGTTGAGTGTCTACTATGTCCACATACTAATTGACGATGGATACCTGATATCGCACCTTCCTTGGGATTTAAAAGAAAAAAGATCAAATTTTGCTTCTCCAACACAATTTACTCAAAATTACTCAATCTAGTTCAATTTTCCACAGGAGAATCTAATGGTGAATGGCATATAAATTTCATTTGAATAAATAAATACAGTATCTATCTTTTGAGATGCATATGAAAAAGCAGAGTGTTGATCTTCAACTCAACTTTAAGTCTCTTTCAGCTACACTCAAAGCATATTTTATCAATACCAAAAAGAAACAATATACTACTGTTCAATGTTCATAGCCCACTACACTAAGTCTCTCCAGTTGCTACACCTTTTTTTTCATGTCCTCCTTTCTCAATTAATTCCCTAAATTTCTACATACAGATGTTCGTTAATCCTTTGCTCCATTACAAAGTGTGTCACACATGTGGGAAAATAAATTTTTTATATATAGTGAAAGTTAGCAACATCACTTTCTTTTAAGTAAGATTTTTGTCTCTCTTAATTTCATCTTCATGTGAAAATAAAAAGAAAATTTCATTTCACTTTAAGTTCGTTAAATTTAGTTCAGTTCAAAATAATTATATTATTTATACTGTGTGTGTTTACAAATGCTTAAAAAGAAAGAAAAAACAAAAAGCAGCCTTTGCTCCTGGAGCAGAAAGTCAAATTTTTGCTGTAAATTTTTCTAAAAAAAAAAACAATCGTAGAAAGTTGAGAAGCAACTCAAATGGTGTTTTCGGCTTCTAAAATCATCAGGTCGTGGGTCATGGCACATTTTCTTCAATTTTTCAGCCTAGTTCACGAAAATAACATAACCACTTCTTGAATATGTATCATCTTCCTGGATGTGATTCATATTCTTTGCTCATTCTCACTTTTCCTCTTTATTCCTTATATTGATGGATCTGTATCTTCCAATCATCTATTTCCTCCTCTCCCCCTCTTTCCCATACTCTGTGTCCCATTATTTAAGCTTAGTATATAAGTTGATGTAACCTACTCCAGCATCATCAGCTATCTTATCAACTAATTCTCTCTCCAGAAACTTTATAATTTCCCATTTGCGTATAATTTTTAAAATTATTTTTTCACAATAAATTATGATTAATTTGAGGCCAGACATCGAAAAAGTCAACAAAACCAAATGGGAAACTATAAAGTTTCCAGATGAAGAAGTTTACTAAACACCTCCAAATCAGCAAGATATTCAATATCCCGTTTCAAAATCAAACAACTTACCAATCACGTTATCAGCTTGTTCGCGAAACACAACAGGTCTAAATTAGCTTCTTTTATCTGTCTGGTTTAAACTTGATGGATACTTATACAGTTATACTCCACAAGACAAGACAAATATCAGCACAAACAAAGAGACAAATGCTCATGCTCAGCAAAAGCTTGAGAGAGCCATGGATGATTAGCACAGCACAAAAGATTAAAGTCTACTACTTTAAAGCAATAGCTAGCTATTTCCTTATCAAGGACCCTTTTACCCAAATTTTCTGTATCTTAATTTTCAAAATGTGAACAACCTAAAAAAGAAACCACCACTATGTGGCTGAGAGATAGTGGAGATTTCAAGCCTACTTTTTTTTTTTTTTTGCTTTTTTCTGCATAACTTAAGTGATCAAGAAAGATGGTTTCCACTTTCTTATTAAACAAAGTGCTCTTCAGCAGTGTCTAATGCTAATTTGTTTCCATAATCAAATATAGAACCGTCACTACTATTCTTCTCTACTAAGCAATTGCACATAAGACATGTTAGGAAAACAGATTCATTTATTTCACTTTACTATATCGCCATAAGTCAATACAAGTTACTCAAGTAATATGTAATTTTACAAAACTGGGGTGGTTGAGGGCGTGGGTCGGGGAGCAGTATCATCACGCATAATAGCAGAGTGTTGAGACTAAAATACCCTTAGCTCATAGACATAGATACTAAACGAGAGAACCATAGCTGGGGATCATACTGCAACAAGGGAGATTCACTCGGGTAGCTTTAGACGGTTGAACAGAACGAGAAAACTTTGCTCAGGGACAACATAAAGAAAGCCAAGGTCTGCACCTTTAACATATGGTCCCAAACCCTATAACAAATTAGAGAGCAGTTAAGAAGACAACTGTTATTGAAATCAGAAAGCATAAAAGAAAAAGGTTGAAGAAGAAAGTCACCAAAAAGTAAATATTACCTTGCCGTTGAGTTGAAGGAGTTCCCCCTCGACCCACCTGGGTTTCTTAAATCCTAACTCAGCGATCCTTCCTTGGCCTCGGTAACTTCCAACCTGGAATAAGTGACTTCGTTATATATTTGTTGCTTATTCTTATTGCACACATTGTCTAGGAAACTTCCAAGGTCTGTAGCATGATACATTTACAATGAAAATTTAGCAGATGAAACAGAATCTTCCACGTTTCAATAAACATTAACTGGGTACCCTACAATCCTTTATTATTGCATTCATTCATTTTCATCCCTCATTTCTAATTTTTCTGCATCCTGTTTCACATTCCACCCTCTTAATAACTTTATTCATCAAATCACAACAAGATTGAAAAATGCAGAAGTTCCACATACTATATGTTGATCTAATTTTGATTTCCTGTGTAAGGGCTAATAACAAGATGGTGGAAAACTGCTTCTTTTAGAAATACTTAATATTTGGTTACGGTCAAAACAACGCCTTTTCCAGGAGTTCAAACTTTTTCCAAGTTCACAGCACTTGATTGCTGTGATTTGATTCCATCATCCACAAAAGAGGCTCCTCCTCCTAAGCAAACTATCTGAGATAGAGATTCCTAGTCTCAATGCTCCTAAACTATTTGATATAGTAATTCTCAAAATCAATGCTCCTAAATAAATTCTTTGAGATAGTAATGTTTCGTCTTAATGCCCCATCTCATTTACCCAAAGAAACTCAGACATTATCATGCCACAGCTACCGTGGCGCCTATATCTTCTAGGTAAAGTGGGTCTCTTATCAGCTATCATTCTAGTCTAGCTTCTTGATTGCTTAGAAGCAGGGTTCGAAAAAGCTCCCTGTTTTGCAAGCATTCCTCAAGTATACTAACCTATTCTACTATCAGTAACCATAGAACAGATGAATGCGTGTAGAAACATAGAAACAAAATTCTAGGTGTACATAGGGACAGTTCAGGTGCATACCACCCCTAGTTCATCTGGATACATTCCCCGATTGGAAAGACGACTGCCCTTTACCAGTTTAGCACGAAAAGTGACCTGGATAGAAGTCATTAGGAGAGCATGTACTTTTCCAGAATAAACAAGAAATGTGAAATGAGGCAAACTACAAACCTGACCAGCAGGAACATTCAAATCCCCTGTCAGTTTGACGGCTTCGACATACTCGAAAAACTCCATGTCGGAAGAGTTCTCATCATTATTCAGATTCCAGTTACCATATTTACGCCTTAACTGGACTACTTCAGTTCCAAAAGGACCAAATGCACCGACATATAGACCTACATTAAGAAGAATGTGTCGAACAATGTAAGAGATGGCTTGTTTTAAATCCAGAAGCATGTGATGTGATTGTTAGCAAATAGAGAGTCAAACTCACCATCAAAAGGATCAAGATCACCCTTGGGGGTAGTAATACGACTAAAATTTGTGTATTCAGATAATTTATTGCGCTTCTGAGACTGACTCATTGCAAGCTTTACTATTTCACGCACGTCTCTGGAAATCTACAGTAATCACAAGAGACAATTATGAGCTGAAAAGTATGTACAACTAAGATGGTCACATTGAAAGAATCATATACAAAGATATCTATCTGAAGTCGGCATAACTGGAGATGGAGAACAGAGCTGTATTGACAAACATTATTACAGATAATATCCAAAACCGGAATCAAAGTAAAGGTTCCATAAGACAAGACTAGCAAAAAATAGCTCAATCTTTGTTTCAACCAGCCAGGACTTAATTTGACTCCAACCCAGAATATATCCTTTCATAAGGCCATGTATTAGCCCAGTGTGACACAAATATTAAAGCATATTAAATGGTGAGACGATTCTTTGAAACACACACAATACTTTAATACATAGTTTGTGATAAAATTAGAAGCACAGATTAGTAGTGGCTTTCGATATTTCTTTCTTTATCTAACGATGCTCAATAATGTTATGAGATTTATACCTTGGGAGAAACTTTATCAGAAACCAAAAACGCCTTGGCAACATCAGGGGGCATAAGCTCTGAAAATTCTTGGGCAGCTATAGCAGCCACCTTTTCTCTAGCTGAAATTTTTTCTTCAGTTACATTATCCTGAGCCATCTTAGGTATATGCAAAACAAAAGAGTCCCTCTCCACGTCTTTCATATCAGCTGGAACGCGGACCAATTCATCCTTGTTTGGAATGTCTTCTTTGCTATGTAACACCCCTCCAATATACAGCTTCATGTCTAAATTCTTCTCATCATCTATGGTATCACTATCTCCTTCAGCAGCAACTTGATCCAGCTGTTCGCTAAATTCCTCTTCAGAATCCTCACTTGTCGAACTCTCATCATCCTCTTCAATAAACTGGGTTAAAGTATCCTTAGTTATATCCTCTGGGTGATTGGCTCTCATTACTTTAACCTTCAGTTCTGGGATTTTGTCTTTCAGAAAATTTATGACATTTTTAATTCCTTCCTCAGCAGCTGTTTCCATGTCAATGCTCTTTCCTTCACTTTTCTCGGATTCATTGTCTTCCAATTTAACATCAACTATGGATGCATTCTCTATCTCACCTGCTGATGGTCCCTTGGTGGTTTTATCAGATGAAGAGCTAGACTTTTCCTGATTAGCTTTGAATTGCTTTAAAAACACAACCTGTAAACATGTACAAGTCTTAGGAGAACTTAGCCTAATGCATATTTTACAGCCCGTACCAGTCAGACAGATATGGACAGCAGAAAGATATAATGTGTTGAAGGAAGATTGTAAGTTAAATAAAAAAACACATCTAGCAAATTAAAGAAAAAGCTAATAGAAACTAAAAAGCCCAGTCGAGCAATAAAGCTGGCCATATTATTTTGCAGTAAATAGATAAGGGGAAGTTTAAATTAATGTCTTCAACTACCCCCAAAGAATTCTCTCATGACGATGCATTTAGGAGACATGATACCACAACTACCAAAGAGAATAAACATTAAGAGATGGGAGATCTTAGTTTTTCTTGTATACTGTAGAGTGTAGACATAATTCTTTTAAATAAAAACGCATCTCAGATGTAGACAATGCAAGATAGTACCAAACAAGAACAAAAGTACACATGCATGCAAGAAAAAAAGAAATGAGGATGGGCATGTAAGCTCATTATCAAATTCAATTAAGCTTTCAAAACAGTAAATACAGTAACGAAAGGTGAAAGCTTGATTTAACGGCACAATTTACTGTCACAGGCCACAGCTGTTTCATGCACTGATGCAAGGATAAGTAATCTTTGTCATGTCAATGAGAAATTATGTCACTTAAAATTCAATAAACCAGATTTTCAAACTTGATAAATTTACAAAAGAATATTTTAACTGAAGTTATTAGCCATATAAACAATTAGTCATGTCACCTGCATGTGATATCCCCCATTGCCATCATTGACCACATATATTTCAAAGAGAGGAGTACCAGGAGATGATGTAACCAGCTGCCTGCAATGATCAGGAGTTACTACTAACTTCTCAAATATGGATACAAACTCAAACATAACAGTATTTCTTTGTTAATCCATTTGTACCTTGGACTGTAACTTCTGCCAATGAATCTTCCTGTTCCTGGGGTGATCCGAACTAATCTCCCAAAAGGATCATTCGAGTCCTTCGAATAGCCAACCCACCAACCAACCTGAAAAGACGTAAGTCATACAAATCATGTTCCACATGAACCCCTCCTGTCCGTCCACTTAAAAAAACATAAAGCTTTAGAAAGGTACCCTAAGCATAAAACAAATAGCCTGTGCCTCTAAATGATCCTTAATATATCTCACATATATTCAGGTGATCTTAGTAGACAGCCCAAAAGAAATAATGGTGACATCACAAATCTTAGATACAATGATTCAGGAAGTTTTGCTCAATGCGTATTCTGGGCTCAGTAAGATGGCTATAATTAGAACATCTAACTGATCCTTCTCAATGCAGTAAAATGAACATGTAAAGAATTATCCTACTTTCTGATGGACAAAGTCCACCTACTATTCTGAACAGAGTGTTTTCCTTGGCCTCACCTCAAATCTGTTCTTTAGTCCACAGTCAAAAAGGAAAATTGAGGCACTATATGCACCAAAAGGTTTAAAGATAGCTAGGGAAAATAGAGCAAGAAAGCCACTTAAGATAATATATAAAATCTCCATAGGTCATACCAGTCCACTTCCCGTACTCTGGCATAATCTTGAAGCATCATTGTATCGTTCTTCTGCAATAGCATCCTGCAAGAAACAATGAAGTTAACAATAGCAGCCCTTGGCCCCAAGCTAGCATGAGATATTCACTATTGCCTTACCTGTAACAGGGTCATAATCTCAGCCACGCTATCTTTCGAAGCTGTCTCGGCAATAGCCTTTTTTAGCGTAGCCGCTTCCTTGAAGTCTTCCTTCTCTATGGCATCTTCTAATTGAAACTGTAAATTAAACCACCATTAACAAACATAATCTTCAGAATTGACGACTATATACTTAATTTCTTATTACTATCCTGCCACTTTACCACTCTATAAAGACAACTCAAAACTCTGAACCAAGATACATGTAGAATTTCAATGACACTGCAGGACTACCAAATATGTACCTTTGTTGCGGTTTCTCCTAATTTCACATTCCTCACGCCCGCTCGGATTAATGTTAACTTATCAGCAATCTGAGATTTTTAACACATTCTGAACCACAAGGTCTAGTAGACCTGGTCTACAGAGAAGTAGGAATTCAGCAACCTAATTTAATTGTATATTCTATATTTATGAATTCAGGTAGCTAGGGTATCCTTCATCACTTATCACCTAATTTACTAAATACCTTTATTAATATTAAATTAAAATCAATCTCAGCTAGTTCATTATCAAGTATACTTGAGCAGCAGCTTATCAGCTACTCCTCTTTATCACTTAATTCAGCAGCTAAAGAGAGGCTTGTGTGGAAAAAGAGTCTTGATTTAAACTAGTAGTAACATTTTAAAGCAAAAGTAAATATTACAGTATAATAAGATTAAGAAGAAACCTTGAGAAGTGAGGCATAGCTCTCAGCCTGCTCAATTTCGGAGAAATGGCGGGTCCACCTATTCCAATCCCAGTCCGCGGATGATAACGACGACAGGGATGATGAAGATGAATAAGTAGACGAAGAATCAGAAGTGATGCTACTATTATTATCATTATTATTGTTATCGGTGGTGCAGTGGCAAGAGAGGTTACGGCTCTTGCTTTTTCTAAGTAGGACTAGTTTATTGGACTGATTGGTGAGGTGATACTTCTTTTTGGAGAAGGGGCTGAGGGTTTCTGCAGGGGAAGAGGAGGAGGATGAGGAGGGGCGGAGATGCGGCGGAGGGACGGCGCAGCGACCGGCGGCCCAGGTGTTGGCCACCGCCATGTGTGATTGAATTGATTTTTGGGGGTTTCAGTTGACTGAAACTGAGAGTAAGAAATGGTATCTGTATTATGTTCTGTTGTATGGATGGATGGTATGGAAGCACAAAGGATTATGATGATGATGAATTTTATGATTTTATTCTTGGTATAAACTGTAATAATAAAGTACCCTTCCCTTTCTTCAACTGTACAATACTACACACAACAGGTGGATTTAGTAGAAGAAAAAGAAAAAAAAGAAGATATTCACCAAATAAAATACATCATTGTGGTATGGGCCCAAACTAGTGGATAAACTTCACTTCAATTCAACAACTAAAACTCTAAACTCTAAATCGGTTGATTAATTATCAATAATACTGCATATATATTGCATATGTTATCTTAGTCTAAAAGAACCATTCAGAATTTAAACAGAATTGAACTCCTTGATTTTTTACACGAAGAACAAAGACTAACTACTTGTTGATATGTATAATACTATATATCTATTGTCAAACGACCATCCATTCAAGGTCAGATTTGGGTCAGTTCGCTAAGTTTTTTAATTTATTTTAGATTAACTCTGAATCAAATTCGCATGTTGTTTGAATTTTAATTTTTGTTCATATGAAGATCAACAATGAACAGTTTCCATCGATTAGGTGGCGTGTATACACGATTTGGTAAAAGAGGGTGCAACCGTGCAAGTAACTTCTACTAGTATGTGGCAAAACAATAGTACTACTAATAACAGACGAGGAAGACTACAATCAAGAAAAACACCAAATGTACAAGTTTTTGCCCTACATGTACTACTATGGAGGCTTCCGCCAGAATCTAAGTCACCAGTTTCCAGTATTGTTCCATCACATCAGCAGTTGGTTTAATGCAAAAACGATATCAATTCCTTAATCCAAACTGGAATAACAACAGAACAAAAAATCTCTTGGATTCCAGTAGTTAGCTATTAAGGCGGGTCAGGAAAACCTCCAAATATCGTTCAGGACCGATGTACTGCAGGCTCCTCAACCACCACCACTTGAACGGTCTCCGTGTTCTCCAGGGTATCAACTGAAACTGGCAGAAGTCCTCTACGTGACGGTGTACCTACACTATCAGTCTCACTGCCATTCTCTGTACGGATAGGGCGGAGCAATCCCTGCAGTCTCAAAAGATAGCTTTGACTAGGGGGCTGGTTTCTCACGTATCGAGCTGTAGTAACAACATTGGTTGAGGATCTCTCCGAATCTGTCTGGATATTGGATAATGCGCTTAGGTCAAGGTTTGGAAAGACAGAACAGCGACACCTAGGGCACTTCACATTTAGCCGGAGCCACTCATCAATGCACTCCACATGAAAATTGTGAGCACAAGGAAGACCCCGAACCTGCAACGTTAGTAGAGAGGAGCTCAGGATAATCTCAAACAGGAAAGAAGAAGGGCTAAATTATAGTATGTCTTAGTTAACATTCATCATGTAAACCAGGAATGTTTTCCCAAATAGACCTGATCTCAAGGTCATCCTTCAGTTCAGGTGTATATTAATGTCATTGCCTGATATTCCAGAGTGGAAAAACATATACGAGTAGCAATCAAAATGAAGGTCCCCCGACTAACGAAATTAATTTAATCTTTACTAATCATACTGTGCAGTAAAAGCAATTACAGGGAATACATATACGAAGATATACATAAATGCCTCCAAGGTCCTGGATCAAATAAGGGGTCACCCAAATGGTAAAGAGCTTTTGCATGGCACGTAAGGTCCTGGTTACAAACTCCCGAGAAGCAAGGAGACTCGTGTCTATATCCCAGAGACATCGTTTAACTAACAGTTTCTTTTTCTTTTTGTTTATTGGGTAAGGAAGAGTCCTCGTTAATATCAATCCTCAGCAACTCAAGTTACCATAATTGCTCAATATCAAAATCGTTACCTCATCTCCGACATGAAATTCTTCCAAACATATCGGGCACTCGCTGCAATCAGTAGGTACTGCCTTCAGCCTGAACTTGGGGAGTTCTTGAATAAGCGCCTCTACAGCTTCCCTCTGTCAAAAACAAAGTCCTCGTTATTTTGGAAAGACCATAACAAGAAATGAAGGCAGATAATCATCACACTTCACACACCCAGGATTACAAAATACAATAACTAACTCTTTTAAGATGTGCATGTTTGTAAACTAGCACTAAACTTATTTAACATTATTGCTGTTACCTGAGCTGGAGTCAAGTAAAGCCCAGGTTGATATGGAGTTGTGTCTTGACCGATGCCTCTCATTTCTCGGCCAGCAGCTTCAAAAGCCCAATCTGGAACTCTAACCATATCAACCAGTATCTAAACAGAACAAAGGTAGAAAACATTATCCAAATGATGCACATAATATATGTCAACAACAAAATGACCCACAGTTTACACAACCCAGTTAAATGTAAACATCCACTAAGTTACAAACAGAACAGAATGGTAGTAACTGTTAATAAAGCTGTATGTGGTGTGAATTTCAACTCATGAAGGTGAGACAACATAATTTATACAAAAGATTTTTGTAGCATTTATCTGTCCCTGGCTTAAAATTTATCCGGAAGAAGAAAATTTTAGAGGAAAACTGTCATATTTTCCACTTTAATAGTACATTACCAACAGCCGTTTCTATTGTAGACCTTCCCCGTCTAAGTATAGCATAAAAAGATGCATTTATATGTCCATGGAGTTCCTCAATGAAAATGTAAGGAATCAACTACCAATAATCAGAAACCCATTACAAAGGATGAGCAATATGAACTTGGTAAACTCAAAATATTATTAACAGAAAATCAGTTGAATAACCATGCATATGAGCGAGTCTACCACAATTGATTGACCTTTACAGTTCTTAGAGCTTACCCCGTATTCTGAAACAGGGATCCCTTGTTGAGCACGCAGTAGATGTGCTTGCCTTCTGGTAAACCACTGGATTAAAGAGGAAAGTCGCTTTAATATCAAAGGAGCTATATACAAACATTTTAAAAGCTGATAATATGACTTGGAGAAGGATATAAAAGGTTAACAATGATAAACCATACATATAATCTCCGAAGAGAACATCTCTAACCTTTCCTGTACACAAGCAAGCAATGCACATAAGTCCACAATAGCTGAAGAGAAGCCAAATCAGGAAGCCCCACTTCTGACCTTCTTCAGGCAACTGAAAATCATATTGGACATTACATCTGTTCGTAAATTACAAAGAATGATTTCATATATGTACTTAAGAGAGAGGAGCAACAGGAACTTACGCAATTTTTGGCACGAGTGAACCATATGGTGCCAATAATCGTCCAAGCCAGCAGGAAAGGGTAGAGCAGGAAAACAAGAAGGGAAAGTACAACAATCCTTCCACAGAAGCGTTTATATCTCTGTTGCCAACCAAGATCCCTGATGCCATGTTGAATAAGTAGGATAAAACTATTAGGTAAAGAAAAAACTCCAGACAAAGTTACAATAGTATAAAAATCTTAAGTTGTAAAATTTGGCCAAATCTAGTCAGGTTGCAAATGTAATTATCATATACTCCCTCAATCGTACACATTTCTTTACATTTCCTTTGTTGTCCGTCTCATCCATTTCTTTACGTTTCCTTTTTTGTCCACTTTTCTTTACTACTTATGGGTCCCACCACTCAAACATATAATATAACACACTCATTAAAAACCATGCAAAAAGCAATATAGGCTATTCACTGGGACGGAGGGAATACTATAACTTACAGTCTTACACTAGCAGGAGCATATTAATTTAGCAGATAACAATTCTGAAGAAGCTCGAAGGATAAATTATAGATAGACTAGCTACTACTTAAACTTGCATGTATAAGAATTTGTTTAGAGAATATCAACTTAATATAGTTGCAAAACATAAAAACTAAGTTAAGCCGGCAAGTAAATCAGTTAGGAAACCTAATGATGGCTTCTAAATATCCTTCTATATGAGTTCTTCCCACGATGTCTATTACTCTCACACTTTATTCATTGAGCTATAATGGGGATTCTTACTTAACAAATGCATAGTTTAAGGTAAAGTGCAACCATACAACTAAAGAGAAAAGTAAAATTATGCAAACTTTAGAAAATTGAGTACAAACATAGCCCTTACAATCCCATTCCTGCAGCCAATCCATTATCCACAAACATCAACAGTCGGAAAACAAACACTGTCGTATAGTCAACCTAACAAATAAAGCAACAAAACAGAAAGTCCAATTAATCACAATCACAAGAGTCGAAACCACATCGAGCAATTCAATTCGTCTCTACTTCTTTTTCTGAGCTTAAAACAAAGACTCACCACGATCCATATGTGCAAGGGATATGTACATAAATGGTATCTGTTCCAATTGATAGCCACTATAATACTGATGAAACAGTAAAGGAATATATATATAACTCAGAGAAACAAAAATATCGAAATTCAGCTAATGAAATCAGAAATGAGTACTCGAACAGCCGTTAAGAAAAAGGATACATGCTCGTAGCCAACATAGACAGGAAAAATCCATCATACCTGCAAAAAAATACCCACACATTGAACAATCACACTCTTGCCGCATACAATTGAGGCACAAAATGATCGGTTACTGAAAAAATTGGAGTAGGAGTGAGTAATTAAGTACTAACCACTTGAAATCAACGCCTCGGATTGCCATTTTGAACTAGTGTTGAGCGGTTACTGAAAAACTGGAATCTCATTCAACAAAAAGAGCGTATTAGTTCAGTTGAGTGATAGTGAAGGAGAAGAAGAAGAACGCAGAGAAGGCATATCCATGGGAATAAGATGACGCGCAGAGAGAGAGAGAGTGTGTGTGATTGCGTGAATGGAAGAAAAAGAGAGATTTCTGAAAGGGAAAGACGAACACGATTAGGAGGAAAAGGTTAAGACCTGTGGGCAAATGACTGAATGAGAAAGACGATTCCCCTAATTAATTATACTCATTTTGGATTTTGTTTTTGTTTTATAATGCTTACTATATTTAATATTTAATTAATTAATTAATATTATTACGGTGGTGGTGGAGAGGGTTGTTGACGGAGATACAACCCAACCGACCAAAGATAGAGTGGCACCATACGGAACACACATTGTGTGAGGAGGAGTCGAGTAGACATCGTGTCAACTGCTAATTCAGGAAACTAAATATAGTATACAAGAAGAAATTGTTGTTAATTAAGCTAACAACTCGAATGCTATTAGAATCCGTATTCACTACAATATTGTTGGCTATATATATGGACGAAAACTGTATTGTTTAGATATATTTCATCGATAAATTTTAGATACAAAACCTCTCCAACTTTGTATGCATTTAGTTATATAGACGATAGCCTGATATATTTCCGTTTCTTAGATTTTGTTAGGTACTTGTAGTTGAGGTTGTGGTATTAATAGAAGTCTTGTTAGGTACTTGTAGTTGAGGTTGTGGTATTAATAGAAGTTGTTGATCTCCGTTCGGTTATTTACAACCAAACCATGTTAAACTTGTGTTCGTTCTCTGTTTTTTTACTCTATGTACGTTGATTGAGTGCTGCAGCGTATTCTTGAGGCTTAATTACTATTGTGGTATGTGATTTGGTGTAATTGTTCCATCGAATTCTCCGAAAAGAAAAAGATAAAAAGATTAAAAAACGTTACTTTAATCTTTTTAAGCAATTTAAAACATTTATTTTACATCTTCAATTCAGTTGAACCCTTTATTTTATTTTATTTAATGCCGGGTGTAATATTTATGAACCTGCCCCTCCCACTTATTACGCTTGACATATTTTGCCATTTACCCTTACAGCAGATACTGCATCCATAACCATATAGTATAGTTGATTATGATATACTGTACATGTTAACTTTTTACGGTCGAAATATAATTTTAATAATAAAATTACCTTTTTGTTTTTGTTTTGGTATTAAAGTCTCCACTCTTGTATTCCAAAAAATATCGTTAGGTACAAATACATCAATCAAATAATTATAAAATTACTTTTAAATTATCATAAAACTTTAGCGTGTTAAATTGAAAATTATTTACATTAAAAATTCAAAACGATAATGTGACAGTAATGCACCTAGTATAAGCCAACAAATTCATGCTATATTGTTGAATGTTGGGAGAGATCATCACTCGACTGTCAACCAACTCAATTGCAGTTTGGAGGATTTAAGCACTTGTACACCTTAGATGGAGGTTGTTTGTAAGTTGGTATGCTGCGTGTGTCGACATATCTCACTTCGCCTGGCCGGAAAGCAAGGTCTCCGTGCCTGTAAACAATAAGGAGCACGCACTACATACATCAAAATCGTTCAGTTTGAAGTTAGTGTTAAATCGAAATGGATGCTAATGAAATGCTTGCCTTCGTAAGTCAAGCCCTACCAAACCGGCTTGTAACACTGTCAAGTTGTCAGAATCTGGAGATACTATGATAACTGTGTCTTCAGAGTACTGAGTCTCAAGAATTGACATGAGTTGTGTCACACGAACGAAAACATCTTGGACACTCTCATTTGGTGTTCCGTCGTCGATGGGAGGTGGCTTGATGTTTGAGGAAAGGCTATCTGAAGCATAGACCTTATAACCACAGTTGCAAAGTGAAAATGAGTCTTGTTCTTGTACAACTATATTGCAGATTTTAAGAATTTCACTAGCAATAGAACACTTCGATATTGAACTGCAATTTACTTTCAGAAAACAAGAAAATGCAAAATGCATGCTGGAAAGAGTCTAAAAGTAAATTCTGCAACATCATCACTAAATTACCAATCATTATCACATCTGCCAATTATTACAGTACATTGTTAGAGTTCCTTTACCTCAGAAATGGAACTGAGGTTTTTCCCTTCATAAGCTCCTAATCCCCGAGCATCCAAGAAGCTATACTCGGGTACTATACGACTGCAGTAATATATGAACTGGCTTTAGAAAGGATTATTTTGTTAAAACCAAAGTAAGTTTCAACCGAGGTGGTCTGATTTAGGCCTATATTATGAATAAAAATGCATCAGATTTAATAAGAAATTTAAATGATCTTCTAGTTCTACACACCTAGGCAGTCTAATTTATTTTATTAATTTCTATAAGCATAAGTGGCAAAGAGCCCTCTGGTTCAGCCCCGTGAAACTGAAAGATTAATCCATACATTCAGATGTATCTTAAGGTAGGTAATTTCTGTCTGGACAAAAATTGAATGCCTAGTTGATTAATTTAGAATGCCTTGGAATAAAGAAGGCCAAAGGGCCAATTAAACCAAGAAAAGAATTTGGTAAAGAAAATAAGTAGACAAATGGAGGATTGGATGGATGACTCTGAAATAAAGTTCTTTGATAATGAACGGGAGAAAGTATTTCAAGCAAAGTGTTAAACAGGAAAGAATCAACCACTAAATGACACATTACTACATAAGAGAAGAGTCACCATGGAAAACAGAATGGTAGTAGCGCCTCAGTTTTGACCTTATGGAAGCTTGAGAATTAGAACAATATTTATAGGCCAGTATCAAAACTTATATTATGTCATCCACGACATAGTACATAGTGAAGGTATGAAAAGGAGAAGCAAAAGGGGTTTTGCTGACTGCTATGCAAAGAGTTGATGTCCCAATTAATACTTCCATACGGCCATACCTTGCATATTAAGGTCCAAAACTGAGGCACTACTCAACAAATCTACACCTCAATTTTGAAAACGCGCTCTTCGTCTGGGAGCCTTGCTCAAGTGTGAATGATACCAGCTCAGTTCAGGCAATGATCGAACTTCGCTGGTGCGAGTGGCTTGGTCAGCACATCTGCAGGTGATCTTACCATTGAAAAGACTCGTACAACTGAAAATCCAGCAGATATGCTTAGCTGGTATCATTCACACTTGAGGAAGGCTTCCAAAATTGGGTCAAGGTGGAGATTTGTTGAGTAGTGCCTCAGTTTTGGATCTTCTGGAAGCTTGACAAATTGGACAATAGGTTTCACATAATTTTCAGGGTATGAAAGTATTGATTGGGAAAACAGCTCATTGAATAGCAGTCAGCTTCTCTTTTTCATACCTTCCCAATGCCATGAATGACCTAACAAAAATCTTGAACTTGGCCTATAATGCCGTTCTAATCCTCAAGGGAAAATAATCAGATCACCAAATCACAACCTCAAACACTTGCAATTTTCCTCGTTTTATTTCATTTGAATTCTCTACTTTTCTTTATGCATAGAGTGGAAATTGACTCTCTCGCCGATGTTTTTTTACCAGAAAATTCTTTGTCATTTTTAATGTCTTTTTTAATATCTCTATATATTTGGTTGAGCATCTATGCTTCCGCACTCTGGTACCATGACATAGAGTATTACTTCCTCCATCCATCAGCAAGCTTCCGACTAGCTGCCCTTGTCTATCTAAGTTTCTAGTGATGGAGTATAAGTGAATTCTCCATCTAATATAGATGGCATTTCGCTTTTCCTTCTGAAAGTACTGCTAGAAAGTAAAACTATCGAATAAAGGACTTGGTTGGTGCTGTTTCATGACATATTTTCTATACTTACTATCCTAGTTCTAGTTAGACATCTGATCACTTGGTGAAGGAAGTTACAATAATGGTTCTGAAGATGTATCCTAACAACCTAAGTATAATTTTAAGAGGATACAACCTGCAATTTCAGTGAGGTTATATCCTCCAGAGTTTGTGCAAAGATTGGTTGTTTTACTGCATCATTTAAAGGTAAATAATTTCCAGGTAAATATCCAACTAAAACTTTCCACTTGAGTCTTCAAATTTAGAAAATAGTTTTAGAAGTTTCAGTAGTCTCTGACCTGTGTAAATAAATTTCAGAATCTGCTTGTCATGTCCTTAGCTACCTTTTCAACAAATGAGAGACGTTGAAGTTGCTTATTCCAAGAGAAAGCACAATTTCTCGTGTCCTCTTCATTGCGTAGAGGTTTGGTCTATCTTTACTAAAATTCAAGAAAGCCAAACCATGCCTCATTTATCTAAACTTGAGACCGATATTCCCATCAACATTTCACTCTGGCTATAATTTTAGTTGGGCAAGTGACAAATTATCAACCGTGCACTGTATGTACGCGCATAATTTAGTAATACTTCTATCAAAGAATAGAATTCCTCTAGGGTACCAATTTTTCGAAATTCATCAATGAGTAAATTGCAAAATGAAGTAACAGAATGGTATACCTTCTACTGACTCCATTGACTGCAGCAATAATCTCAGCAGCCTGGTAAGCCCTTTGAGTTATAGAAGGCCAAATCCAACAGCTATTTTCACAAGCCCCCAGTGACTTCAACTCAAATGCAGCCTTAACAGTCTGTTTCTTCCCTATTTCTGATAAACCATTATCCATGGATGTCTTAGCCACGGGGTTAGTGTTTATTACACCCAAACTTTCATATTCAGATTCCCCTGCTCTCACCAAAAAGTACCTGTATATCCGCCATGAGGAATAAAAAAAAAGAAAAAAGCCAATGACATCAACATAACAGTTTTCAGCTAAGTAAAAACAAATCATCATTCAATGCATTCTGTGATAGTCTGTGTCTTAGGGTATGATATACGGCATTTGCTCATAAGGCCTACATTATCCTAGGCCTCTCTACTAGGATAAGTGAAAGTGAAAAAGATTGGTAATGTAGGCCTATTGCCTGCCAGCAAAGTGAGTGTTTCCAGTCCAAAAGCCTCTAATCTAATCTATTTACCTTCCAAGAAAACAAGAAACCAATGTCTCAGTACCTTCCGCAGATACTTTTTTTTTTTTTTTTTAACTCAAGTAAAGGAGATTATGACTACCTGTTGACGAGTCGAACCGGAGGCATTTGGAAGAGGCCACGGGCTTGGGAGAGTGGCAATGTAATGGGAATTGAGGCATAATAATAATAATGAGGGTTAGGTTGAGCCAAGAATGGAGCGAAAGTGATGGGAAGTGAAGTGAGAAGTTCGCGGCGATTGATGGAGAAGCTTCCAACACGGGATGATGATGATGATGGTTTTAGTTTCTGCAGATTGCTCGATGATGATGATGGGTGGTTCTTGTGGGTTGTGTTTGAGGCAACCAATGTGGTTGTTCTTGCTGCTGCTGCTGCCACCACCATTGTATTTCTAGTTTCAAACAAACAAGTGTAATAATGGAGTGCATCATATGTTACAAACACCTCCTGGATTGAATGACAAGTGGTTTGATGATGATTGAGGACGATTATCTCCAATCAACAAATATCTAGTCTACTCTACATAAAACTTTTTTTTTTCCTTTTTTTAACAAATAAAAATATTCAAATAAATATCATAAACAATCGTCTCCATATAAATATAATAGAGATCAAGTCCGCGTCCGCGTCTGGATCCAACATAGTCCAACCCGTTTGGAACCCTATGCTATGAGACCATTTTCATTTTGATATACAACATTTATTGGGTCCTCGAGTTGGTTCAAACCTGACAAGGCTTTAAAGTTGACCCATTTATCCTTATAATAAAATTGAAGATACAGCATTTAAACACAGAAAGAAACAAACCACCAACAAGTAAACTATAAAAACACAGTACTACTGATTAGTAGTAGGTAAAATGTAAAACCAGTAATTAGCAGCTGAGAGTAAAAGGGGGAGAAACCCGAAGTCCAATCGCTTGGATAGAATTGGAAGCCGACGATTTGCATTTGCTGCTATCAAGAATCGATTTCCAATCCATCCACGCGACAGAATCTCCGGGATACGACATCCCCCATTTCAGATCAGCCGGTGGAATGGATAATCTTCTTTATTCTATAACCAAACTAATTAAAGAAAGAGAGAAAAAAAAATGCAAACATTTAAATATTTTCATAAGAGGAGGAGACGGCCCCATATCCGGAGACAGCAAACCGTGTGGTCCAGGAGGTAGGGTATATAATATTGAGGGAAGGGTATGAATTAGGGTTTGTAAATGTTGTGGGCTAAATCTGTACGGGCCTTTTAATTAATGGATCAATCCAATATTGCCAATTGCCCAACACTAATAATATGGAGGAGAACTTTTATTATTAGATATATTAGGTCAGAAGTGTTCTGTTGGGTTTAATGACAAAACCCATTCTATTCTACAGAATTGGTTTTGTTGCCCTTTTATTTTCTTTTTCCATTTTCTTTAATTTTTTATAACTTTTTATTTTTTCATTTCTATTTATATCATTCTATTTCATTTATTCTTTTGTTATTTCTTGTTCTTTTATATTTGTATTTTATTATTCCTATTTAAAAGTTGATCTTCAATTTTATGTTTTAAAATTATATACCAATGTTATTTCAAATTTAAACTTTGATATTTGAACAAAATATTCACAACGGAATTTAAAATCGGAATAGATGATAACTTTATAAATAATAATACATGAGAATTTAAAACTCACCTTGCTAAAAATTAAAATTACAAATCTCTAATGAAAAAAAAACCCATACACTTACTTTAAAACTAATTCTACATCATTCAACTCCATGTTTTTGCCACGTTAGTTCGATCAAATCTTTTTGCAATAACAAAGCCCTTCTAGAATTAGTTGATTTCATTCTAGTTTCCACAAAAAATTCTTCCATGTGTATTTTTAGGCCTTAACGAAAAGGAATAGTATTTTTATGTAATAATTAGTATTTTTATGTTATCGTGGTAGTTTTAAGTTTCTACTAGTATGTTTTAAAATTTTTTTGTAATTTTTATTTATCAAGTATTTTAATTTTTAAAATTAATGTAATGTTATTGTTATTATTATTATTATCATTATTTAGTGGTGTTAAAATGAAATAAAAGGATGAGTTTAAAAATAAATGAAAAAAGAATGAAATAAAAAATGAGTTTAAAAAAAATGGGAAAAGAAATTAAATTGTAGGTTCTGTGGGTTCTAACTGCTGGAGAAGGTTGGTGGTGTTTGGGTTATGTTCTCTAAAAAGCTGATGTGGCAGGAGAGAGAGTGTATTTTGGGTTCTAACTGCCGGAGATGGCCTTATGATTCTATATACTACATCCGTATCATAAAATATTGTCCTACAATTTCAGTGAATTTAAACGGGTATCACAAAATATTGTCCTACAATTTCAATGAATTTAAAGGGACTGAAAATGCTACTTATACTAAAATGTGAACCTTCTTTTCGTATTAAGCAAAATTGGAGCTTTTAGCCCCAAATTGTCCTCCATTGAGAGTGATGTTAGTGAATATAAATTTAATGAACCTGATGAAGTGAATCTATTATTATTAATAATAATAAGAAAGAACTAATTTGAACTTAATTCGATTGAATTTAATGAAATTGAATTTATGTTGGAATATTGTAACGTCCCAGATTTCAGAGGCTTAAAAGGGTTGAGAACGCTACTCATACCAACAAGGTGCACCTTTCTTTTCGGAATCCACCTATAAGAACTTCAGAGTTAAGCGTGTTTGCTCTGGAGCAATTCTAGGATGGGTGACCCACTGGGAAGTTCCCGGTGTGCGCACGAGTGAGGACAAAGTGCGCGGATTAGAACCCGTGTTGGTCTGTGGGGCCAGCATATCACCCCGGAGAGCGCCCATGAGTAACCTTGCCGGCCCGTTGGGCTGGGTCTCGGCCCGTTAGTGGGCCGGGTCGTTACAAATATAATGAACCCTTAGACTTTATTATGTTCGTTTGAACATAACGACAGAAAATTGAATGAAACTGAATTGAACTGAACTTATTTGTAATATAAAAAATAAGTAAGTAAATCAGAACTGAAATAAACAGAACTAAATGAATTTGAACATAATAGAATTGAAGTGAAAAATAAGTTCTGAGAGAAAGATAACAAATCCTAAGTAATAGATTCAGTACTTAGTTGTACCAATGTAATTCAGTATTGATAGTGTAACGCCCCAGCCACTAATCGGCCAAAGGCCCAACCGTTAGGTCTGCGCAGTTACTCCTGGACTGTTTTCCGGAGTGATATGCTGACCCCACATACCAACACGTGTTCTAACCCGCGCAATTTGCCCTCACTCGTGCATATACCGAGAACTTTTCAGTAGATCACTCATCCTAAAATTGTTCCGAAGCAAACACACTTAAGTCTGAAGTTCTTTTAGGTAGATTTTGAAAAAGAAGAAAAGGTGCACCTTATTCTTATTGACATGATTATTGTTCTCAACCCTTTAAGCTCTCCGAAACTTTGTGGTGTCATAGACAATTATATCAACTGAACTGAACTTAATAAATTTGAACTAAACTGAATTGAATTGAATTTAAGATAAAATTAAGGGAGCCTGCTTGTTCTTTGCATTATACCTCATTAATCTAGCATGTTGCCACAAATCTACGTTGTTTAATTGTTAAATGTAAATTGGTACTGGACGAAGTTAACACAACAATAACTTAACCGTTTGGATTACAATCACAATCATGCCAAACACAGAACAAGGAAATGAAAATGAGAGAAAATGGAAATCAGGTTTTACCTCAATTCATGGTTAGCTATTAACCTATTTTACAGGATGCAATGTATAAAAAGTTTGGAGAAAAGTTAGGATAAGAAGGAGAGTTGCGGAGAGGAGGCCCAGGATAGTCCATGGGCTACGAAGCTTTCCATGAACCAGGTCGGCCATCCATGTTCTTGCCTTGCTGTTACAATGTTGTCCAACTCTGTGCATCACATGTTCATATATGTTCATGTTCCCCACACCAAATGTGTTGATGTTTTTAAATAATTCTACCACTTGATTCTGATTTGAGAACCTTTTAATCCGAAACACACCATTTTTCTGCAATTCTTTGACATCTTCGACAGTCTGGATCAACGATTTCATGAAAATCACGTATGACAAGACAACATGATGATCACTTCGATTGTCAGGTGATATTTCATAGGCTATCATGTTAGACAGAACAACCGGAGTTTGATCTGATAGATAACGTGTTGGAAGTTGAAGTTGGCCATACAAAGGACGAGATATGAATTTGATATCCAGGAGGGAGTGGGAAGCACTTGGACGTAACTTGATGCCTTTTGCTTTGAGATCCATAACCGATCCCCATCCGTGGATATAAGTGTGTTCGCCATTTATATCAATCTTCTGTTTCTTGATCTTCCATGATGTTGTCATGAATTGGGGCCGATGCTTGAACCAATTAGAGAAGGCAAAGAAATGGTAATTGGACTCATTGGCATGGTGGCTGCCAGGCTCAGTGGTTGGGTATTCTACAAGCACTCTCCATTGAGCTTCAAGAAAATGAATAGGAGGATCTTCATCTTCCCTGGGAATGGACACACTGTCATGTTTCAACTCAACATATTTAATCCAACTGATCAGGGACTTGCCAACTAATTCTTTTCCTTTCTCTTTTTCATACTTGAGGCCAATCACCAATTTTAGTACGAAAAATGGGATTTGATTCTCTAGCACCATTATATCACGAGCCACAAAGAAACGGCTAGCTGCCAAACCAAAGCAATTGAGCCAGTCGTCCCATGAACCTTGTCTAGTACAAGTAATAGTCTCCATATAAGTTATCATGAAACAAGAATCCAAAATCATAATCCACGCCAAAGCATCATTATCATACTTGTTCACAATTGCGACTTGAGCATAGCAATCTCTAATTTCGTTAATCCTTTCCAATACACACTTGTATAATAGTTCCTTATCTGCACAAGCAAATTAAATCGTTGACCCCTATTCGTTTGAAGAATCTAAATTAAACTAAACTAGATTAAATTATCTGCAGCTTACCAGGACCAAATCTGTCCAAGCATCGATACTTGAATGCCTCTGCTCGACAAAGCTCTGGTTTACCATGGTGATAAGGCCCAATGGAGACAAATATTGGATGGTAGATTGATGGTTCGCGATGTTGCTTTTCCATTAACATTTGGGGAAACACCTTGCGTATTTGCTTCCGACATGCTGCACAGTTTGCTATTTCAGCATCAAGTGCAGAGTTACCTGTTGATGATGATGCACGGATATCCATAAATTATTCAGTTTCAAATTCTCAATATGATCAGATGAATGACAAACAAATTATACTTCTAATTGCAGCTTAATGTAAATTAGTTGTATATGCTTTGGTCTCCATCAAGGCATCAACATAAATAAATGCAGCTTAATGTTAATTAGTAGTATATGCTTTTGGTCTCCGTCAACGGTCAACGTAACTAAACTTACTTGGGTTGGTGGGGGTGACAAGGAATTGCACCCAACTTCAATTATAAACTGTTTGCACAGAACTGATTAATCCAATAAAATAAAATGAAGTTGAACTCAACTTATTCATCTAAAATTTATAAACTTAACTCTAAAATTTATCTCCTTCGCTCCGTTCCAAACTTCTCATTTGTTTTGTTTCTTTTTTTAGTCTTTATTTGACTTTGAATTACTTCTAATTCATACGGAAAAGGTAATTTTGAATTTATAGTATGAAAATAAATTTTTTATTTTTATAAAATAAGTTCAAATATTATTTTCCAATATAATTTATAATTCATTTGATGTTAAATAGTTACTAAAAAAATGAACAAAATAAATAATAAATTTGGGACGGGACGGAGGAGGAAGTATAAATTTTACATGTGTCACTGAAATATATAAAATGGTCCAATGCAACTTACTAACCGAGTACCAGTAACTACGAATACTGAAAAATACAAAAGTGACATAAACTGTATCATGTCCCGAGGCCAAAGAAACCAATGGAAATGTATTATTACACACAAGTCTACAACACTTGAAATATCAGCAGACTCCCTCAGCCAGTCACTCCCAAATTGCAACTTCAGAATAACCATCTTCAGTAGCACATGCTCTAAACATGCCGGGTGTGTTAAACGGCATTGTGATTTCGCCAGTCGCAGACACGGCTACCAACCCTACAGTAAACTTTGGTGCACGCTCGTGTATGACGATTTTTGCTGCCTCATCCAGAGAAAGGCCTTTGTACTCCATCAGAGCAGCCACTTCTCTCCCAACAGTAGCACGAATTATAGATTCTCCTTCTCCAGTAGCAGAAACAGCACAGTAACTATTCGCGTAGGTTCCTGCACCAATTATAGATGTATCACCAATTCTTCCAACCATCTTGTTTACCAATCCACCAGTGGATGTAGCAGATGCTAGATCTCCGTTGGAGTCAATAGCAACACATCCTACAGTTCCAATTTGATCGTCGCCTGGCCTTGGTGCTTTGTCTGGAGCCTCGTTTACAGGCGCAGTATAATCAATCTACAAATTTATGATGGATACGTACTACATAAGTTAGAAAAGGCCAATGAACCTGAATCCATAGGCAAGGATACAATGATTTCCGTGGCAGAGCCAGATGGTTACCTGAACTCTCTTGGCTTCTTTTGCTTGTTTTAGCCTCTCTTTGTTTTCGGGAGTTATCAAATGGCTCGTATCCACAGTTTCAACACCCTACAAAACCAAACTTTGTGTAAGAATACTAGGCGTTGGAAAACAGAGAACAAATGAGGAACAATCAAGTAACAGATAACAATAGAATCAGAAATTCAGAATGCCATAATTTTTCATCATATGATTGAACTCCATATTGCCGGGATCTTGGGGACAAGGGGTCGGAAAGCTCACATGGTTAAACTACATGTACATTCAGTTGTTCTCGTGTTTGGATTACTTATCAAATGAAACTGATAGCATGTTATAGAAGCAGCAAATGGGAAACAACAACAACAACAAAGAAAACAAAAATAGAGCTGAATCATATTATCATCCTTAACCTGTTCCCTGGCGAATTCCTCTGCTCCAGCAAATCCAAGATATATGTGAGGAGTTTTCTCCATGACTATTCTTGCAAGCGATACGGGATTTTTAACTGTAGACAGACCAGAAACAGCTCCACATCTCATTGTGTTTCCATCCATGATACTAGCTTCCATCTCAACAGTGCCATTACTGGTCAAGACAGACCCTCTACCGGCATTGTAAAGTGGATCGTCTTCCATTTCACGCACCTATACAACATGCAAACATTAGTCCAAGCTTTTTGTTAGATTGAAATTCAATCCTACTATCACACCTAACAAATCCCTGCAGATACAAACTCCATCCTTAGTAAATTTCCCCTCTAATGGGCATCCAAAATGGTTGAATCTACACGGAAACAAACTCTAACCAGATTAAATTTCCACTCGAATGTCTCCCAAGAGGTGAAAACAGCCACTGAGTGTTGTTAATTAGTTAAGGTTTAATTTGAGACTGCCAAAGTTCGTCCCGATAAGTCAACTAGGAAGTTCGTAAAAAAACAGAGCAAGTACAAATTACTATCAGGCTCACAGCTCTCTACGAATACAAATAATAATTACTAGATTTCACAACTTCACCTACACATTCAAACGTTTAGATGAAACTGGAGTGAAGTAACTATAAATGAACATATAAGCTACCTCCTCAAGTCAAATCTATATATCTATTTGGAGAGGATAAACATACATCTTAATTATAAAATAAAGTTGGATGTATGTCGTATGATAAGAATGAAAGGAGATTTTCCAAATCTTACAACGAGTTCGACGACGTCCAGAGCGCACCGATTGGCTTGGAGAGCGTCGATACCAATCTGGAGGCATCGGTTCAGAGCCTCTTCACGTGGCTGGCGGCGCTCCAGTGGCAGCGATCGCCTTATGTCACCGGCGCCACCGTGCATCGCTATAGCCCAACCCATATCTGCCTCCACTACTGTACCAACTGTTATTCTAGTCTAAATATATTGTTTCTATTTGTATTCCTTGTTGAATGGAGTCTTACTTAATTGGGTGCTCTTGGTTGGTTGATTATTGGAGGGAGAAAATCTGAATATAATAATAATAATATGATGACAGTGATATGGGCGTGAAGTTTAGGCACAACTTTTTGTACGTGATACTTTGATTGATATCTGTTTCAAAGTTGATATTGTGCGGAAGTAGACCCCTATGAGATTTCACTCTAAGGACGGGCATGAACTCAGACCTACAAATCTATTGATGTTCAATTAGTCCCAAGTAAAAGACGCATGTCTGGTATCTCTCCCTTTGCTTGTGGAGGGGTGAGTTCATGGTACATATTGCCGTAGAGAAGAAAAATAGGAAGTATTAGGCCAAATGTGCTAAAAACGGCTACTCGTTCATCCCTTTTACTTTTTCTACATTTGGATAACTCGACAAGGAGACTTTTGATATACTTTCGTGCCTTAAGCATCTTTCCATTAGTCATTCTAATAATATGCAAAGATTGATGTTTTTCTTTATCATCAGTTGAGCTTTTGTATACATAAAGGGGTGGGAGCTGGGAGGACAACTTCTTGTTGCTAGACTTCCATCTAACTTTACGTGATAATAAAATTAGCATTTACTATTGAAAAAATATTTAAAAAATAAATAATAATAATAATAATATTTAATTACAAAGTTATGATCCTTATAATTTATTTCAAATTAGTGATATATGTAAATTTATTAGGACTAAATTAACGATTACATTTTAAGTATAAAACTCACACAAACCCGTTGACCAACAATCTAGGCAGTAGGCACCATTCATCGTTACACTTACTCCCCAAACAAGGCCTAATCGATTTTTCTCCTTTTCTGTTTTTTCTTTTATCCTTTCTTTTCATTTTTTCCCCCCTAAATTTCTACGTGATATTGATCATATTATTGGAGATAACAACTGTGGACCGGAATTATCTTTATAGCTATGAGATGTAGAAGCTCCGGATCAGAGATGGAGCTCCAAACTTGATTATTAGTTTTTATTTTTTTAATTTTGAATTTATCTTGAAATATAAAGTTTGTTGGGGTTAATTTTACAACTTTACATGATTGTTTAATGGGTATAAATGTATAATTATTAATTTATAATGATTGTATAATAGTCTTTTTTATAAGGATTGTATAATCATTAATTTAGTGATAGAATTATAATAAAATTGTAAAATAAAAGTTTGTTAAAAATATTTAAAAATAATTTTCTAAAAAGAGAAAAAAAATGGATCAAGTCTTTTTTTCTAAACAATAGGATAATAAACACCTCTGATATAAATTAGGAGAGTCAACTATTGATTATAATACTAATATTTAATAAAATTTTACCTTTTAGAATAATTTCAGAAAAAAAGAGATACGCAATAGGTATAAAATTGTGGCTGTAGGTATTTTGCTTGTACAGTACAACATTTAATCAGTCAGAAAAATTGTCTGGACAAGTTTGACTACGTGCTGAACTGAAGTACTAGTAGAAGTAAACATATCAGTTGCAAACAAATCTACTGGCAAGTAGTATCAAAGGTTGAAGAACATCCTCCAGGTCTAAATAATTATGTGTAGATAATTAATTATACTGTAAAATTAACCATAACTTTTCGTCCCCTAGCTAGTAACCTGATACTATCTCACAGAAAGTACTGGGGAAAACTGAAATTCCGAAAACTTACTTATCTACCAAGACAAGATTTAACCTAATGGGTTGGTTTAAACTTTAAAGCTGTACTAACTTTTTACAATTATTATAGCGTAAGTATATATCAAAAGTCAAGTGAGTGACATTGCATTAACACAGCATTTTTAGAAGAGAACGAAACAAAAGAGCAATATATATAAGTAAAAGTAAAGCCAAACCCAGGCCAGTAGTAATTAGCTATATATAGGGAGAGAAGCAGGTGAGAGTGAGAGTAAATTAAAAGGGGGAGAAATCTGAAGTTCAATCACATGGATGGAGCTGGAAACCGAGTATCAACAAAACAAACAATAATCGATCGGTTTCCAACCCATCCATGCGACAAAGAAAAAAAAAGTGGAAAAAGACAAATGCATTTAAATATGGAATTTTCTCAGGAGAAGAGTGGAGAGATCTCCGACATCTCCGTGGTCCACTCCAGGCCAGGGGCACAAATATATAGGGACAATTACGTTAGGGTTTTTGCTAATGGACTTGGGCCTAATAGATTATCATTTTCTGGTCCACTCAGCCCTCTCGTTGGAAAGAAACCTGGTCCAATTCATGGTATCAGTGTCCCGTGACACTTTTTCCAAGTTTTATCAACCCAAGTGTCGAAATCGAGAGTGATAATTTATCGGATGGAAACATATTTGTGAGCGAAAATGTGTGTTTAGCGGTGTGGTTACTTACTTTGAAGTTTATAATATTTGCAAAAAAATATTTTGGAAATAAAATTATTTTCATGTTTTTAAATTAACTTTGAACGTTTGATTTATTTCAAATTACGTACCAAACTCTTCGTCTAAATTTCAAATTATCAAAAATGTTGGATGGCGTTGCGTTAATCATGTTTTATTTGGAGTGAAGGAGGAGACTTAATAGGTGAAAATACATTTTTGGCTCTAATAAAATATTTAACACCATCAAACGTTTACTGACTTGAAAATTTTAGTAACAGATTTATATGTAATTTAGAATAATACATAGACTCAAGTGCAATATTTAAAAATATGAAAAAGATCTCAATGGAGATATATACAGTATGTCATTTAGTTTTTTTTTTTTTAATGGAAGTTATAATATTTGCTGTTTTTTATTATAATACATAGGCTCAAGTGCAATATTTAAAAATATGAAAAAGATCATAAAAGTTGAACTTTCTTATAAGATCATATTATACTAAATCATGTTTATTTGATGTTAAAATCACTTAGAATTCCCCTTACAAATGTCCTAAACATTTAACATGTTAGTATTTCTCAAATTCTTCGACGGTGAATTAAGAATACAGTAATTCAATTCATGAATTTAGTTTCAAATTTCGGTCTTGGACCACCAATCGCACTTGAAGCATGAAAAACCTCATAGACAAATTATTCTTTCATCAATAATCTCTAATCACCGCATTTGATATTTACTCTGAAAATATGTACCCTTAATAAATCACTGGTATCGAAATCGTGGGCTATTGGCTACGGAGTAGTTATTAGCCCAATAGTAGTTGGAAACGAGTAAATCATTCCAAATTTTTGTTAGTAGTAGTAAAGGTCATACATTACAGGGTAATGCCGATGGATTTGGGACACAAGCATTTGTTATTAATTAATTCCTTCGTTGTATTAATAATTTCGATGTAATTCTTTTTTAAAATTATATAATCAAAATTTATAAGTTAATAATATTTTTAATATTTAAGAAAAAATTCAATATAATTTAGGTGTAATATACGGTCAAACATGAATTTGACTAAAGGAGAATTTTGTAATGAAATGGACTAAGTAGTACCATACAATATTCTGATTAATTGGCAGCAGATATTTATTGACACAACATATATATTTCCACACATTTAATTAATATATGGTGGTTGGCTAGTGTACTGGAGGTTTTTGCACGAATTTAAAGCTCAATTCAATGAAGATTTGACACCCATATGGACTATTTCTTATGTTCTTCCAAAAAGAGTATCATGTGACCCTCATTAATTAATTAAGTGAATTCGTTCGGTATGTGAATAAATTTGAACTAAATTGATATAAACTGAATGAATTATGAATGCAAACAACTGTTACTAATTCCCAACTTTATTGTTGCATACAACTTCTAACCTAAACATCACCCAAGTTACACTAACCTACTAAACTACCGTTTCAACGTTAAACATAAAGAATTTAACAAGCCAGAGGGAGTATATTGCACTCCAAGCCTACAAGCATGAGGCATGTCGGAGGGGAAAATGTGGCTCATGATAGTATATTTGCTACTGGTAATGAAACGACAAAGATAGCCCATGATAAAGTTTCTTTACATTTTTACTTCTTTTTTTCTCCTTGGCCTATGTATGTATAATATTGGCTTATGCTTTCAATTTAGTATACTTATTTTCTGCCACTAGCTGTGGTCTTGTTTTCCGAGCATCACTCAGATGATATGCTGTAAGAGTATACAATAAACAAGTTCAATTTATGTAATCCACGCTCTAAACAACTACTACTATCATCAGTTTCAATACGACCAACATAATTTACTAAGCACAAAGCCACAGAGTAGAGTACTGTACTTAATCTTATCTTACTTAATCAGCTCTACTAGCTATTTATAATTTATAAATTATTGTCATACCATGACCATATGGTACTCTCAATTTACGCTCTATTATCTTCGTATAAAATATCATTATTTTCAGTTCAGTTAAATTCTGTTCAGTTTCATCCAGTTCTGTTCAGACTTGCTTAGTTATATTTTATACTACAAATAAATTATGTTAAGTTCCGTTCAGTTCCGTTTAGTTATGTTCAATTCAGTTCAGTTCTGTGCAGACGAAAATAACAGTTTTTTAGTGCTGCTAATTTAATTTGAGGGGAGTTAGAAATAACTAGTATAGTTCTTTAATTTAATTTTTGATAAGTATTTTACTATTTGATAAAGGTTTAATGTAAATTTTAATTTAGAGAGGGAGATGACTCTCTACAAAAATCAATGAGTGTAAAACAAGTCCGTTTATGGCTTCGAGATTACTATATTCTTCTGACTTAATTCAGTGAGATTTAGATCTCTCGTGTAGATTTCCACCATGTGTCGTCCTCAATAAGGACAGAGTAATAGTAGTGTAGTACACAGTTTTCACACCACAAAGTGAAGAGTAAAGTCCATTAGCATCTTTGCCAATAGTGAAAGTTAAAAAAGTAAAGAACCCAATACAATTTCATACTCAAATTATCACTTTGTTTCATATAATTTGGGTGTTATATGAAATATGTATAAGATGGTGGTATGGAATGGAGTTGGAATGGAAAAGTAGAGGTGTGTTCGATCCGACGGAGTCACAAGGTGGTTAGATTTTAGTTTATTACTATAATAGTAGTGTAAAAAAAATAGTTGGAGTGCTTAGGTGTAAACTTTTAAAGTTTAGGCTGTTTAGCTACAAATGTATGTATTATTTCCAAAAGTAAAAGTAAAAGTAAAAGATAAAAGTAATTTATTTAGTGAGACAAAAAAGAAAGAAAGAATTACAAAGCACTAGCAGTATGCTTATATAGTAATGCCATTTTATCTCAAGAAACAAACCAAACCCTCTCATCAGTTTGTCTCTGTCTTTCTCATCACTTCCAAACATGGACAATAGAGTCAAGCTCAACAACAACAACAACAACAGAGTTGTTTTCTCCATCTTCTTGTTCTTATTATGCTGCTGCTCATTTTTCTCTGTAAGTTTTTACTCTTATGTGCATTGTCTTTTGGCTAATAGTTCTGCAACATCTTAATCACCTGTCATTTTGTCTTCACAAGTTTACTCATATCCTCTGTTTTTGGCTCTCTCTGCAGGTTGCTTACACATTGGCTAATGATCCAAATGCAACTCCAACAACAGAAACAGATTCTTTAACCAAAATAAACCCATTCTCCTCAAAAGCCTCACTCATCAGATACTGGAACTCACACATCTCCAATAACCTCCCAAAATCCACATTTCTCCTCTCCAAATCTTCACCCCTTTCACCGGTAGACTCGGCATTTTTCGCCAATCTCGCCTCTCAAAAGACCTTATCGTCTCGTCTACCAGCCTTTTGCTCGGCTGCCAACTTGTTCTGTACATCCAAACCGGTTCTCGAAAACCACAAAGGCGACGCAAATTTCGCCTCGTACAACAACAAGCAGTTCGCAAACTACGGGAACGCTCGTCTTGGAGGTATTGATCAGTTCAAGACATACTCAGACGGAAACAACTTTGCTACTGGCTCGTTCTCCCGATACAGCCGTGGTTCAACAGGCCACCATGAGGGTTTCAATAGCTATGCTCAAGATGGCAATGTGGCTAGCTCCAACTTCTCTTCCTACGCTGCAAGTGCCTCTGGAGGCTCAGGGGATTTCAAGAACTACATGCCACGAGTTAACGTTCCAGATCTTCGTTTCACGTCGTATGACTCGGATGGGAACGGTCATAAGCTCTCGTTTTCGTCCTACTCGGACGATACAAACTCAGGCAACCAAGGGTTTACTAGCTACGCAAAGAACGGTAACTCGGTTCCAGCTGAGTTTACTAGCTATGGTAGCACGTCCAATGTGATGGGTTCTACGTTTACGGGTTATGGTGAGCTAGGCAATTCCGCTAATGATTCTTTCAAGGGGTATGATACTAATGCTAATAATCCTAATAATAATTTCAAGAACTATGGTGCTGGTGGAAATGGAGGTACTGATACTTTCACTAGTTACCGAGATACGGCTAATGCGGGTACAGATTCGTTTTCGTCGTATGGGAAGAGTTCGAGCTCGGGGAAAACAAATTTCTTGAATTATGGAAAGTCTTTCAATGTGGGATTTGATTCATTCAAGGAGTATGCCAAAGGTGCAGTGGGTCAGTTAGTAGGTTTCAAAATGTATGGGGTGAACAACACATTCAAAGAGTATGGTAACAAGAAGGATGTCACATTTGCTCAGTATACCAAGCCAGCTTCTGACCAAGTCCAAGATGATTCTAGCAAGATCAGTGGCGAAACTGCGAATAAGGGAGTAGAGGAGGGCAAATTCTTCAGAGAAAGCATGTTGAAAGAAGGAACAGTCATGAAGATGCCAAACTTTCAGGACTGGATGCCCAAAAGGTCATTTTTGCCCCGAACAATCACGTCAAAATTACCGTTCTCAACTAGCGAGCTTTCCGAGCTGAAACAAACTTTCGGGGCAGACGAGAACGGGGCTATGGAGAGCATGCTTGTCAACACACTGACCGAGTGTGAGCGCGCCCCGAGCAAGGATGAGACGAAGCAGTGTGTGGGCTCGGTTGAGGACATGATCGACTTTGCAGTATCAATTTTGGGGCACAACGTGGTGGTTAGGACCACGGAAGGGGTAAAAGGGTCAAAGAAGAAGGTGATGATAGGAAAGGTTGAAGGAATCAATGGTGGGCAGGTGACAAAATCAGTGTCTTGCCATCAAAGCTTGTTCCCCTACTTATTGTACTACTGCCATTCAGTGCCCAAGGTTAGAGTTTATGAAGCAGACATTCTTGACGTGGAAACTAAGGCCAAAATCAACCACGGTGTTTCCATTTGTCATATCGACACATCGGCATGGAGTCCAGGTCACGGTGCTTTCATGGCGCTGGGTTCAGGTCCTGGACTCATTGAAGTCTGCCACTGGATTTTTGAGAATGACATGACTTGGACCATTGCTGATTCAGATTAGAGAGTTTCAAGGATTTTGTTTGAATAATGTTATGAGAGTATCATATTTCTTTGTTTGTTTCTTTGGCTTTAAAGAACTGTGCTTCAAAATCTTGATTATGGATATTGATATGCAATGTAGTTTTGTTTGTGGGACGCAAATAAGGTTCTAGCATGCTGTACAATTTGGTCCAAGGAGAGACCACTTGTGTCGTCATGCTCAAGTATAGGCGTGTTAAATTGCTGGAAAAGGTAAAAGAAAAAGAAAAGAAACAGAGAACACTTTGCCAAAAGAAAGTGATGGCACTCAATAATTTAAATGAGTGCTGCTGAAGCTAATGCACTGACAAAAAATGTTTCTCTTCTCTGTAAAAGAAAGTTACAGGTTCTCTTTAATTCTTTGCTTCTCATCTCATCTCACATGTATGTGCCACAAATTATATGATTGCATTTTCTCTTATCATTTCAGTGAGACTTTGCTGCGCCTTACTTAGATGTTCCCTTTCAACCAAAAGGTCGGGGTAAGAAGTAGTATTTCTTACTGTTTATGTGGTTCATTTTGAACATAAGATCACTGTGTTCATCAAAGCCATAATACAAACAGTGATAGAAGTATCTTCTTTTGTTAACGTTGCAGACCTTGTTAGTAATGATAGTACCTACTCTGCTGACCTTATTGCATAATCAATTAATCATACAAGAGTCCGTTTAGTTTGTAATTATTGGTAGATTATAATTTGTCCATTTGTTGGATACAACAAATCATCAAATCATGTTTGATGGCTTTTATACATTAGTTAAAGAGTATTCATTTGGAACTGGTGTTTTAAACTGCGTCTTTAACGCCAGCTTTCGGGTTCAACTTGGCGCAGTTTGACTGTGAAATGTCACAAGGCACAGTTATGAGGCACTACTTTTATAAGACTTAACCCCTAAGGTACCGTCTGTTTACGTTATTTATTCTAAGAACTTATAACAGCGAGCAATGTTATCACTTAGTAAACTAAAAATCACCTGTCCTCTTATTTAGACAAGAGGTTTAAACTAGACTATCCACAGGATTAGTACACAAATCTCTGTCACTGTTCCCAAACAGCAATAAATACAGCCCACCAGTAAATCATATCATCAAATCGAGGGCCTATTTCTGAACAGTGTTAATGATTAATTGCAGAAACAAGAAAAACAGGTACTATATGGTGCATCATATGCTCTTTCTGATTCACACACACCAAGGAGAGTCAGGATGCCATGCCTAAAAGATTATATTCCATCTTTTAAAGGAAGCGTATAAGACCCGCCATTGGTACAGAAAGCTTCATAATATGCCACTATATCATGTACTCAAGCAACAAAGCAAGTTCTCCAACTACAACGAAGTAAAAGTAGACAAGTACTGGTACAAGTCCAAAATGAGAGAATTACAACGAAGTACCTTGTGATGTTGGTTACATTCTAGATGTATTGTAGATGAAATCTAGATTCATGCAAGCACTTATTTTGGAAATCCTTCAATAAGGACCGGAATTTTGAGTAATGCCTCGCCTGCAATTTAGCATATAACAACAATGAAAATGAGTCTACCAATTTCTTCAGTATTCAAGACATCCAATAGTAAACAATTTAACATGAATGATACTTGAGCTGATCAAGGTTGCATACCATATAGACTATAGTTGCAATTAAATGAATAAATTGACTATGGTTACTGAGTGCACGTCACGACAAGTGATAGAAACTGCATCATCCGCAAGCAACTTTCAGTAGCTCTTCCCACGTGGTAAGCTTCTCACGGGGTTTATTTATCAAATTTCCACGTCTTTTCTCTTCAATGTCGATTTTTTTCCAGTCATCAAGGGTGACAATTTTGGTATTCCTGTTGTCTAATAAACGTATGAGTCCTTCTCTCCCAGGCTTTGGTGAGTTTGAGGTTAGCACTCCTTTATTTATGTCATCGGAGATGCATGCAAGCTGCAATCAATTTTTTGTTGATCAATAAACTAAGATAGCAAAACATCTTAAACCCTGTAACCAAGAATTGATTCACATTTATCATCTAGGTGGTTATGAATATAATAGTATATTATCAAAAATTCAGTTCTTTGTGGGGTGAGTATACTTACAGTTTCTTCAGCACAATAAAGATTTGTACCAATAATCCCAGTTGGCCCCCTTTTCAACCACCCACAGACATACAAGCCCATCTCATATTGTGCAGGTTCATGCAAAGTATCAGTCAAGACACGGCCTCCAACATTTGGAACAACTCCTAGAAAAGAGACCAAGAAATATTACATCAGATAAATAAAACAGCTCATATTTACAGCTTCTTTAGGAGGTGATCCTTAGTGACACTATTTATTGACCTCAAGGAACGGACCTTTGAACGATAACATCAAAAGGGCCAGAATATAACGTGATAGAATCCCTCAGAGACAGAAAGAGAAAATAGGAGAATAATCAGACCCTAAATGACGACTACAGCGCAATTATTGAACCATAGCCTTCTCAACTTTCCAGAGTTATTAGTTGATGATCATACTACTTTAAACGGGGATTCCTGCAAATATTGTGCGGGCAAGTCCCATATAACTCAATACATCGAAATAAATTTTCCCCTTTGGAATAACAGTAAAGAATTTCCACCCTCATAGTTTACATACCCTTGTTGTTATCAAAAGGTAAACCATCAACAGGTACTGATTTGTAACCAATACTTTTCAGCGCTAACCTGCAAGCAACAAAAGCAAAAACCACTTAGATGCCTATCCTTCCCGTTCATTTTATACCTGTCCTTCCGGTCATTTCTTTCCAAAGTAATGGAGCACAATAGTAGTTGCAACTCCTAGAGGTTTTAACTTGAATACCCTAATATTCATTAATGTTGACACTCCTAAATGGTATTGAGTTCTAAGGGACTTACCCGCATGATATGTCCTTGTATACTCCTGTACCAACTGCAATCTGTTTAACAGAGTCATCTTCTCCTGCAGGATATATAAATGAGAATGGATAAGCGGGGGAACAATAAATAAATGAATTAAAAAAACAAAGAAAGATAAGAATCTGGATTTTACTTGTAGCATCCATAAGTAAAAGAATTATTAAAGTTCATCCTCTTGAAATTTTAAAAGCTAGACTATAGATTCATAGTGTCCGTCAAGTAAGAGACATAATTGGAGAATTTTCCACCAACATTGGCAGTTTCCCATGAACATAAGCCACAAGTTTCATAATGAAGGATGCCAAAAGTTCATAACCAAACACATTAACAACAAAATACCAAAAAATTCTATTTACGTGTATCATCCCTAAGTAAAAGAACTATTAAGGATCTGATTTATTAACTCGGCTTGTCAGATTAGTTACTGAAAAAATTGGATTGTGGTGTTTGGAAGGTGGACTTATCAGAATTCAACGAAAAATCAACATTCAATAAACTTAAAGAGAGCTGTTATCTGAACCATAAACTTGTTGATTGGTAAAAGCCTTCGAATTCAGCCACCAGGAAAACTTAGCTATTTACTTGGAGATTTGCTCTTAAGAGATTACCATCTAATGAATATTTGCTCAGCCGAGGAATTTCAATCGCCTCAGAAGAGAGATGAAGTGTTTTTTCGTGCAAATGTTGAAGAATCGGTCATCACAGTTTTTACTCACAGTTTTTACATGAACATGTTATCAGAACTCTCTAAATGTCTTCAAGTGATGTATTATGTTCACAAAAGTACTAGGAGATCATTTCCAGGCTTTCTCGAGTAGCAAACAGGGGGCAAAATTGGACTGCAATAATGCAAGGAGCCTGCTGGAGTATCTTGAATGCAAGTAATTTAAGTAAGGATTGGTTCTCAAATCTTTTCTCATCTTTCGTAAGCTGGATGAAATGGATCATGGCATGTCAGTTGATTTTCTGTGAAGGTTCTGATATTCTAGATTACAGTGTTAGATTAGATAGTGATTATCTCATGTTGGTTGTGTTATAGTATTTGTGGATTTTTAGTTGTAAATTGTAACACATGTTCTAGTACTGCTTGTGCTCTTTATAAATAAAAGCTTTGCTAACCTAAAAAAAATTCTACTCTTAACTACTAACATCGTTTAATATGTAAAGCAGAGTGCAGTAATGCACAGCAATAATAAACAAATAAACAACTGAAGTACAAAAAGTCCAGAGAAACCACTGAACATAGATTCCAATGCCAATATTAGTTAATTACCTTTAAGGATCGTCCTCTCCAATCGAACACCACCAAGATGCCCGCTTGCATTGACTGACTGCAGAAACATCTCTGGCTTGTGAAAGAAGACAAAATGGAGCTCCCGCTGACCAGGAATAGAAGTACGCGCTGGTGTAACTGCTTTAGAGAGCAAATCGTAAACCCGTCGCCTGATCCTACTGTTCTTCATTTCTGTCTTTGCCAAGAAAAGATGTAAGAGAACAGTAAGTCAGTTGCAGCCTGCAGTGGTCCATGAGACTAGTGTGAAAGTGGATGCTCCAATTTAGTTTGGCAGTAAAGACACTTGCTAGATGAGAAAATGTACCTCATCAGCTGGTGTTGTCACAAGATCAGATTGTAGGATATGAATGGCCAAGTCCTTAATTCCTGCAGTAGTAACTAAAGTTCAACAAAATAGCTACTTATAACATTATGTCATAAAGACTGAATATTATGGGAATTATTTAAGATCTGGATCCAAATAGGCTATTACAGAAAGATCACACAGACAGTTATGCAAACCAATATTGTATCAGATTTCTGAGTTATCATACGCTAACAAAATTAAGATATTAGCACATGTTAACAAAATGATATTCTGAATTATCTGCATGATGGGGAGCAGGGCATTTTACATTATAGTCACATAATATAGACATAATAACCCATTTCAATCACTGTGACAGTATTGCAGAGATCATGAAAAATAGTACGTAATTCTCCAAGATATAGAGCAATCACAGGATGATTACCTAGAATTTCTCGTAATTCTTTTGCAGTGCAGGCAGCTTGTACTGGTCCACGTCTACCAACTAGATAAACTTTCCTGCATTTAAAGGTTACGACTTACACGGAAGTACAAGTAGATTAAGCACTTAGTACTTTCAAATATCAGATGTAAGATGATAAACCTTATAGAGCTCTCTTCCAAAGAAGCCAATGCATGTGAAGCAATATCAGTTTTTGCCAACTCCTCCGTTGGACGTAAAAGAATACGAGCAATATCAAGAGCAACATTTCCCTAAAATTAATTACAGGTTGTCAATAGAAAAGTTTGATAAGTAAATGTCTTGAGATTAAACGATTTAAAACCATCTAAACTTCAACTGGACACAATTGTCTCTTAGTTGACACAACTTACTATACATGTTCAATCAGGTACAAGGCAAAGATAAAACCATGTATAAAGCACAAACATAATAGATTTCATGCAATTCCTACATATAAACATGCACTCTTGAATTTCGTTGTACAAACGACTACTCTTCAAATCATATATATTCAAGGATATCAGAAAGTACAAAATAGTCTACAAGAAATGTAAGAAATACAATGCTAAATGAGAAGACCATGAAGTAGATGAAGAGAATGCTGATATAAAAACCTTTTAACCCTGTAAAAGACCAAAATGCATTTTGTAATTATAAGTTTTAGATAAAAGTTGAAAAAAGATGTCTAACAAGGGATCAAACCAAGCAATGTCTAACTAAATCCACCAATGCCAACACATCCCAAATATCCATACAATTATAATAAATTTGCAAACATGGAAGGTTACTTTGTCCAGAAGGATGAAAAAAACTGTTCTAATCATTACTAAAAAAGTTTGAATTTACTTGATGTGGGTGCCCAGTGGGTTTTGTTAGACAGTTTCTCGGTTTGATCCTTTCTAGACATGTGTTTTTTACTTTTATCTGTTAATTTTTTTTTATCACCAAATGTATTTTCGGGCTGTTACCAACTCTGGGAGCCATCATGTAGCAAAAGAAGGATGTGGGTTAGTGACGTATTCTTTTGCTTTTAAGTAATTCCTTCTTCATCAAACTAATGTTTAGAAAGGACAACAAGACTCATGTAGACAAGTAAAGCTAGAGTAACGATCTAAAGTTCAATTTAACTGAATTTAACCGAGTTTCAGGGACTCCTTAAATATATGTTGATCTGGCAAATATTAACCAAATTCCACAAAATTTTATGTGGCAATTGTGCTGTTCTAAAGGGAACAACAAATTATGCCTGCCAGATCCTTGTAAACATGCTCATATCATGAAATTTTGTTCAGCTTCGAACACCAATCATGAGCAAGAAGATGATAAAAATACCTGACCAAGAATGACAGCGGTATCGGTGTTTCTCAAATCTGGAGAAAGATTTCTATAGTCCGGGTGACCATTATACCACCAAACAAACTCTCTAGCAGCATGTACACCAGCATAATCCTGCACTAAACAATAAGTGGAAGTTGTGTAGTTTTAGATAATATATGCTGTCTGAAAAAGGAAAGAAATTGTGTCATGAATAGATATTATTGGACATGATAGTACAGACCTCCCCTGGAATGCAAAGAGACCGGTCACTTTCTGCACCATACGCAAGTACCACCTGATACAGAATTCAACTCCATAGATTATTAAATCTGCGAGGGTTAAAGAAGCAGAAACAAGTTCAGATACTTGGTAGACCAAACTGTTCTCATCTACTAGTATCTTACAGCATTATACATCTCTCGTAGCTCAGGCAACTGTATAGAGGATCCAAGAGATACATTTCCAAAGAATGAACACCGTTGATTTTCAGCAACCCGTGAAAACTGGTTGATCACTACCTGTGGCAATTTCAAAAAAAATGACTAAGCCAAACGAGAATAAAAAGAAAATATGATAGAATTCATGGATTCACACCCTCTTCAGTACGAACAAGCTAGACTATAAAGTTGGTCCATCTTCACTAAACATGAATCATTGTTTACTGCCAAGAAACACTCCAAAGTTATGCGAACCTATATCTTATATTTTGGGTACCATATGCTATACCACATTTTCATTCTATTCATAGTCAGATTTCAAAAAAACCAGCTAGGAAGAAGAACATGTAAATTTGACCAAAAACTCACAAATTAAATACTATTATACAGTACTAAACATTCCTAACTCATGAAGACATCAACACTTGAACGTTGCACAGCCTTGCTACTCATAAACACAATAATACATCATTATATATAGCTCCCATCAGGGATCTAATAAATATAGCCAGCTACAAGAGAAGATACAAAACAGAAGGAGATTAACCTTTGTTTCGAGATGGTCGGGTGCAACACCAGAGCGCACTAAACCAAATGGTGTTGGTAATCGATCAATTATATCAACTTCTACTCCTTCATGAGCTTTCAAAATCTGCCAACAATAAAATAACCATAAACTTGTGCAAGCACTATACTACAACAGCAAGGACTTTCTGACATGACTGAATACAAAACAATACCTTCTCGGCGGTGTAAAATCCGGCAGGACCACTGCCAACAACGCAAATACGTAGGGGAGCCGAAGAGAGTGTGCTAAAGTTTCTGGAGATCCAATTGAGTTGTTTCACGAAACTCAACATATTGAATTATTGATTGTTCTTCTTTCCGGAAAGATGCTATCAGTTGATCAAGCAGTATAAAACAAATGTAAACAGCCTACAGCAAGTGTAATAAGTTCATTAACAGATGCTTATCAATACTTCAATTTACAGAAATTCAAACAGAAAAGTAAGATAAGATTAACCACCCATTTATATTTTTTTCAATGGATAATTATCAGTAGAGCACATTTTGTCAGTTCTCTAAACCAGGGAGCTCATTGAAACAGAATTATCATATAGTAAAAATAATAAGACAACTCAAATATGCCACCATCACGTTACACATGGTAATCAAACCAGCATTATAAACCTAATAACCTAAACCAATGAACACATCATGGCATCATGCCATAGTCATAGTAAACCAACAACAGGCTACACAACACAGCAACAATTTTCCTATTGTTTAAAGTCAAATACTCTCTTTGGCATATTATCAAACATATGGAGTGCCTCAAACAAAACACAATTCTCCAACACAAATTTGCACAAAGATACAGAGAATTTGAGCGAGAGAGAAAGAAGAGGATGTGAGATGAAGATTCGATAAGAGTTTAAGAGAGACGCACATATCTAGCGAGTGGTCTCTGAGAAGACGAAGAAAGCGGGAGCGAGTTCTCAGAAGAAAGCTTACGTTTTTTCTTCTTCTTCTTTTTCCAGTAAACTAAATACCTGTTAGAAAAAACTAGGGCCAATTTGTTTTTCCACCCAAATCTTTGGTGGATTTCGAGTTTCCCCCCAAATCTATTATAAAGTCTAAATTCCACCGAGCTTTTCAAAACAATTGTAGTTTGTCCCAAATTAGTTTGAAAAATGGTAAAAAATTGAATTTCTTTTATGAAAAAAGCGTTCCCTCCCCCAAGTTTGATGATTTGTGCACTTTACCCTGAAGTTTGATCCGTGCATTTCATCCCCGAAGTATTAATATCGGTGCATTGTTCCCCTAACGATTGAATTTCAGTGCACATTGGATTGTTCCAACATAGACATTTCATCACTATTGCAATAGTCAAAGTAATCTGATTCACCACCCTCATATTACAATTCCACATCTTTGCTGCATAATTTTCCATGGTGGTGAAGTTTGTTTGTGAAATTATCAGCTCGTGTTGCTGCAAATATTAATAATTGACAAACCAATATTAATACTCCTGGCGTTAAATATAAGTAATTAAGGTGACAGAGTATCTTAAGGAGCTAATCATCTTCTAAACAAATAAAAGTAATTAAGGTTCTCTAAATCACCTTCCTGGAGTTTTCTCCACGGCACAACTTTGTTTATTGGGACCGGAGAAGAGAGCTATAAGAAGAGAGCAGCAGTCGTGATTGAAAACATCGATCATCAATGGTGAGTTACGGAAGCGACTTGAAAAGCAGAGAACAGCGACACGAACGGTATATGGTATTCAACACATTAGGTTTACATTTAATTCTGTTTTTCTTTATTTTTTTATTTTTTAATGAGTGCGTCTCCTAGTAGACGGTCTCTAGTATAGACCAACTTATGTTAATTATAAAACTACCCCATACAGAAGCTACAAAATCACTACAAAAAGAACTCAAAAATTCGGTGGTCATTATGTAATATACTATAAATGCAGGGACTTTTTAGCAATTCGTCTTTCTTCTTCCTTCTAAATAGATCTCAGTGTCATTTATCTCTCTTTCTTCTCTCTCCTCTTTCTTTCTGAATCCACCGCCCATGGCAGCACCGATCTCGACGCCGTGAGCCACCGCCCATGGCACCACCGATCTCCACGTCGTGAGCCACCGCCCATGGCAGCACCGATCTCCACGCCATGAACCACCGCCTATGGCAGCACCGATCTCCACGCCGTGAACCACCGCCCATGGCACCACCGATCTCCACGCCGTGAACCACTACCCATGGCACCACCGATGTAGTAATGAATGATGATAACAAATGAAAATCACATACACAAGTGTAATTGTGTATTATTCCTTTACATGGTGGTAATTGGTAAGTGTGGATAATCATTTCATTCACACTTGTCGACCACAAACTACTACTATTGTTTTCATTGGGATATTAGATAATGATGGTGTGGATAATTGGATGAGTAAGGTACTGCTAATGACCTATGGTATTGGATCTCGACAATTATTGTCTTTTGTGCTCTCAAGCAGTGATAACTTGGGTAAAAGTTGTGCTAATTACTAGTAGAAGCACTACTAGCATAGTAGTAGTAATTAGTAGCAGGAGTATTAATTAATTGGTCTGAGGTATTCAATTTTTTATCAACTATATATTCCATGATTTCACTTTAACATCCCATGATTTCACTTTAACATCACATGATCCCAAAAACAGAAAGAAAAAAAGTATTCAATTTTTTTCATCATATCAACTATATATCCCATGATTTCACTTTAACATCCCATGATCCCAAAATAGGAAGAAAAAAAAGTATTCAATTTTTTCATCATATCGACTATATATCCCATGATTTCACTTTAACATCCCATGATCTCAAAAACGGGAATAAAAAAGTATTCAATTTTTTCCCATCACATCAACTATATATCCCATGATTTCACTTTAACATCCCATGATCTAAAAAACCGGAAGAAAAAAGTATTCAATTTTTTCCATCATATCAACTATATATCCCATGATTTCACTTTAACATCCCATGATTTCACTTTAACATTCCATGATCCCAAAAACAGGAAGAAAGAAAGTATTCAATTTTTTCCATCATATCAACTATATATCCCATGATTTCACTTTAACATGTCATGATTTTACTTTAACATCCATGATCTCAAAAACGGGAAGAAAAAAAGTATTCAATTTTTTCCATTATATCAACTATATATCACATGATTTCACTTTAACATCCCATGATCTAAAAAACAAGAAGAAAAAAAGTATTCAATATTTTCCATCATATTAACTATATATCCCATGATTTCACTTTAACATCACATGATTTCACTTTTACATCCCATGATTTCACTTTAATATCCAATGATCTCAAAAACAAGAATAAAAAAAGTATTCAATTTTTTCCATCATATTAACTATATATCCCATGATTTCACTTTAACATCCCATGATTTCACTTTAACATCCCATGATCTAAAAAAGAGGAATAAAAAAATCATATCAACTATATATCCCATAATTTTACTTTTACATGCCATGATTTCACTTTAACATCCCATGATTTCACTTTAACATCCCATGATCTCAAAAAACGGGAAGAAAAAAGGTATTCAATTTTTTCCATCATATCAACTATATATCCCATGATTTGACTTAAACATCCCATGATTTCACTTTAATATCCCATGATCTAAAAAACAAGAAAAAAAAAAGTATTCAATTTTTTTCCATCATATTAACTATACATCTCATGATTTCACTTTAACATCCCATGATTTCACTTTAACATCCCATGATCTCAAAAACAGGAATAAAAAAAATCATATCAACTATATATCCCATGATTTCACTTTTATATGTCATGATTTGACTTTAATATCCCATAATTTCACTTTAACATCACATTATACACTATTCCGAATAATTATTAACTACTACTACTAATTACTACTACTACTAACTAGTATTGATGGTACTACTAACTAGTACTGCTACTCTGCTACTATACTACTAGCACTAACTAAGTCTAAAGAATCAATCATGCAAAAAAGTAGAACACAGAGTAGGACCAAGCTCAAGCTAACCAAATAAAAAAATCAAAGTCTTGGTCCACACAACAAACAACGATGACTTGTCTTTCATAATTAGTAATTAGTGGAAGTCATCATCATGAAGACGAAGCTGCTTCCTCAGAAGCCTCAGAAATCCCATTCTTATCATCCAAGGGTTTAAGCTCCAAACCAAGCGCGTCGAAATCACGGTCCACGTCACCGGCGCCATCGTCGTAAGTACGGATCAAGCCGTCGAAGGTGAGGCCCTTCTCCCCGTCGATGAATTCGCCGTAACTGCGGAAAACCTCATCGAGAATGGCGCTGATTTGCCCGTCACTGACTTTAACCCTAGGGTTTATGGCGAAGACCAGAGCCACCATTTTGTCGCGGTTGAGACCGCCGTCGCGATTAGCGTCGAAGCGGTGGTAGTGCGACGGCTAGTGGTAGTGGTGGGAGATAAGAGGAGCCGTATTATGATCTGAAATCTGAGCGACCGTCGACTGTGTGTCTTTTGTATCGATCTTGTGTTGTCTAGTTGAAGGAGAAGAATATGTTAAGTTACAATTTTGCCCATAACAGAATCTAACATCGTCAAAGTTTGTAAAAGATTTCAGTGCAATTAGAAATAAAACAAAAGATTAAGTGTATTTTGAAAAATATGAAAAAGTATTTTTCATTGCAAAATAAAAAAATTAAAAAAAAAAAAACATAATTATTTGGTTAGAATGGCCAATAATCAAACCATCCAAAATCATTTATTTCATTGTATTGGACCGGTGATGATATTGTTTTTACACCCGCAGCTAGTCAGTAACTAGATATACTAACCGTTCGGTTCGATTTTAAAAATTTTTTAATTTTTTTTCTTTTATTGAAAAATATCTATGTGATCAATTGTTATATCACTCACTAAACTCATTTCAATTCTATCTTCTAGTATCAACTCAACTATCAATATTTCACTACACCAAATCTATCAATCTTGCTTCTAATTCAAGAAAATGGCCGAACTAAAGCAGTGGATTCACTTTCAGAGACCCATCCAATCACCATGGAGGATTCCGACAAAATCATCCAATTCTTATCAAAAGATGTCGTTTTGATGCTCTCCGGGTTGATCGGTGAGAGTTACAAGGTTGCACATGCACATGTGAAGTTGTGTAGATATCAAGCGGAAAGAGCGAGTTTGTTCAATGTGAGAAAAAAAAACTTGAAAAACCCATGGTTTCTATTTTATCGGGTACTAGACCAACCGGCATAATTTACTGGTTCCGGTGTTCTATTTGGTGGGCTGGTTTTGGTTTCATCCGAAATTCAAAAGCTCAGTCTGTATGCGGATTGGGTTGTACTCGTTAGCAAGCCTAGGATTTAGAGTGTTTATTAGGCAATTAGTGTTTGAACATCGAAATACAATGATGATTGTTATAGTATGTTTTAATTTGACCTGTAACTTATGTTTGAGCACGCTACTCGTTTGTGCGTTCTGAACCCAATTTTGAAATGTGTTTGATTGTGTCTAAAAGTTCAAAAGGCCCACTATTAGGTTATATATTGATCAAACAACTCAATCACACGGATCTTTTTCTAGGGTCAAGTAAATTTCTTCGAGATTCGTAGTTTAACTATATTTGAAACACACCATGTATCAATCACATTACCGAAATTCTAAGACTGGTCGTAGGCCGACCGAAGGATAAGTCCATCAAGGCTCGGAAATTTGTGTAAATTATAACTCAAAATAGAGTTGTAAATTTTAAATATATTCTATATATGTTCATAAAACAGCATAATATATTTACATAACTTTTGTATGGTATAAAAATGGACTTAATTAAGATTTAACATGAGGTGTACACTACTTGTTATTATGTACACTGTTACATGCTAAAAAAAAAAAGGACTTTTGTTGCTGCTACTGGCATATGCTCTCATCTAATGGGTACTGGCCACCAGGTACAAGAAGTACCACAATACTACAATACTACACTTGTGTACTTGAAGTACCATGGGACATTTTTCCTTTGTACATTTTTATGAGGCAGCATGTCTATAGACTAGATGCATCCCATCATTGTCTTTCATCAAACCCCACACATCACTAATTGATTGGGTCTAGAGTCGATTAGCCAACGCGGTTATTGAAATCTGGATCATATGTATCGTTGGTGTTTGGTACTATAATATTGTTCATTTTTTGTTTTGATGCCGCATGATTTTTCTTTTATTTTTATAATCGTTCAGGAGACCTCATACCATGGGATTGTGATGGTCCGAAGACAACACTACCCCCACCATGTAAACCTTGTCGGCTCAAATGGTTGTGTCTCTGCCCACAAGGCTTCATGACAACGTGATAGTGTAAACTGCTTCATTACAGTAGAACCTAATAAACAAATACGGGATAAATTAATAATTTGTTTCGAACCTGACTCATATACAACATGCTAAATTAAAATTTTGATAAAATAATAATTTTTCAAGATAGATTCATATTTGACTAAAATCTTTATAGTCTGTTTGAATTTGTGCCTTAATCCTCTAGATCGACTCATACTCAACTAGTTTTTGATGAAATGAAGTTGTTGATGGTTAAGCAAAAAATGGCGGTCCATACTCAGTAATCTATAGAGGTTTAATGTATATCATAGTAGGTAGGGCTGTAACCGAGTCGAGTAATTTTCGAGCTGCTCGAGTTCGGCTCGAAAAAAGTTCGGCTCGAAACTCGATTATTTGAGCTCGAGTTCGAGTTTGAGCAAAAAATCTAGCTCGTTTAGTTTATCGAGTCGAGCTCGAATATTGAAAAGCCCGGCTCGAAAGCTCGACGAGCTGCTCAAAAAAAATTATATATTATTTATTTTATATATTTTAATTATTATATATTTTGTTTTACCGCTCGGTCATGTAAGTGATACGTGTCATTGAAGTCGGTGTAGTATATCATAAATCGTGTTTGCGTATTGTGTATTGAAGTGGTAAACACTACTGATAGTACTAAATATAATAAAGAGAAAAGATTGGAGGAAAGAAGTAGGGTAGTGGGACCAGAGAGACACGTTGTCTTGAGCAATTCCATGTGCCCACATGGCAATGGCAATGCACTTAACTCAATTTCTCTCTCTCTCACAAGTCACAATTCATTTCATACTTCCTCATCACATAAACAACAACAAACTGAAACAGTCGAGTCGAGTCGAGTCTCATCGTTTTATTAAACCCAAACCTCAAACAATCTCATCCTACAATTAACGTCTTTCTTTCTCTCACTCACCATTGATTCATCCAAACAGCAGCAGCAGCAGCAAACTACACCGGAGATGGAGAAAAGCAGCGATGGATTCGTGAGAGCAGATCAGATAGATTTGAAGAGCCTTGATGAGCAGCTCGAGAGACACTTAATCAGAGTAAGAACCATGGAGAAGACAAAGAGTAACAACACCACACACACTGATTTCGCCAATTCAGCTATCTCCGCCGCCACCAGGTTCGCCGCCACCACCGCCGTCTCTCCTCCGCCGCTTAGGAGGCAGAGGCAGGAATGGGAGATTGATCCTTCCAAACTCATCATTAAGTCCGTCATCGCACGTGGCACTTTTGGTACCGTACACCGTGGCGTTTACGACGGCCAGGATGTCGCCGGTCAGTCTCCCACTTCTTTACTCCGTTCCTTTCCTTTTCCCATTATTATTATTATCATTATAAATTAATAATCAGTAATTAATTATTAATAAAAAGGTGCAGTTACTTGTATTTTTCATTTTTGCTTCTTATCATCATCATCATTATCATCTTTTGACTTTCAGGTTTGTCCCTGTCTTGACTTTTATTTGCATTTTTAATCAGTAAAGAAAACATAAGGTAGAAAACATTATTTATTTATATTACATGTTATTTTACCCCCTGAAATAGTTATGTTCTCATCTTTAGCCCATGTTCATAAAAATTGTTGCAAGGAGCCACCGACTATATTTGACGCTCACTATTATTTCCGTAAAGAATCAACATACTGTATGTGTTTGTCTTTATCAGCAGGGACCTTCATCTGACCCAACCTGAATTATTATTTTTCTACCATTATTATTACATGTGAGTGACCACATGCACATGCCTTGGTGAAACATTGGATCTAATCTGTTAACTAGTAAATGTTACTACTAGATTTTTTAAAATGATTTAACTTAAAGAAATGGAGTAGTAGTATTATAGGGCGAATAGTTATCGGAAAAATAATAAGGGTCGGTCAAATAGTAGTAAAAGTGGAGTCTTTGAGGGACCATGATAATATGGACTGTCCAATAATAAATGAAATTAGTGGGGTCTTTCTTTTGTGTTTAATGTATGTATCATGCGTGTTTTGTTTGTGGGGGTTGTGCCAAACTCAAAAGATATGAGATATGGACTATGTGTCTCTACTTTTGGTAAACTATTTTAGTATACTATTTTTATTTGTAATTTGTTTATTATTTTTATTTTACTAGTACTACTACTACTTGTTGAAGAATTGAAGTGTGTAGAGTAGAGAAGAGAGATTGGGATAATAAATGCTCTGTTATATAATCCGTGACTTGTGGCACGGGTTTGGATTGGGCATTGTGGTGACAGCATTACTTAAGGCTGGTGTCTCTGAACTTTCATGTGATTCGACCCCCTTTTTTTAGCCTCTTTCAATCTTCATGACTTGTTTAAGTAGTGGAAAATTGAAAACTTGACCTGTTTATTGGACATGTGGTCTTCTTTGCGCCGTATAAGACTAGTTTCTGGAGTTTGTGGAGTCGTTAATTTATCCGAGATATGATCATTACCATTTACCAGCACCTAGTTTTATACTAGTACAATGAATGAATGAAGGATCTTGGTTTGCACCTGCAATATAATAGAGCCATTTGATCATGATATGGTTCATGGATTTTAGTTTCTTGATTGTGGGTTTTGTCTTAATTTGCTAATACTATGATCAGCCTTGGAAAGGTGAGGATTAATTTATGTCAGTCCTAAGTAAACTAATACTACTACTCTAGATAAAGACAGTTACTATAGTATTATCAGAGTCTGTATCTGTTGACATTAAAGTTCCAATGAAAAGTTGACGTGTAGGTGGAAGTTCAAGACTAAAAGCTTGACTTTCTCTTCCCTTCTGTGTGGGCTTTATCACTAAAATATCGTGACTCTTTATGTCATGTGACTTGCTATATTCAAACTTTCAAACTTTATCTTGAATCACAAAAGCTACCATTGGGTGATATATTCTATACCTATATACATGATAGATTAAGAAAATGGACACATCCTCACACGGAGTAAACATAGGACAGTGTCACAAAAGGTAGCATTGCTCTCTTATACTTCTATAAGCTTTTTGCTGGCATGGAATAATCTCAATTTAGTTATACTACAGAATTGGTATTAGTGTCATTCTCAATATAAGTACCTTGTCTGAAGCTAAAAAGGTAGAAGAAAATGGTTTTCTGTTGGATATGAACTCGTCAAATCATAGGATAGAGTCCCTCTACCCTGTCCTAATACATGAATAATCCGGCATTAATCAGTGTGAACATGGTATCGAGTTATGTGCAAACTATTAAAATGGAAAGAAGTGGAGATGGAGATTGGAGAAGGCATTTTTTGTATTGCATTCTATTTGAATGCATGCAAGTTATGAGGGAACTAAAATAATAGTATGAATCAAGAACACATTATAACTCAAGGTAATGGATTAACCTCTAGCAACATTATGTAACTTAAGAAGAATGATTACAGGCCTTCCTATTTTGCCATTTTAATCTGGACCTTTACGCTTTACGTTTCCGTACTGCAAAATTTGGTCAAAATCTCTATAATATGGATTTCTTTCTCGACTTCACACAACACAATTGGAGGCTTCTTGTGTGTGTGTGTGTGTGTGTGTGTGTGTGTGTGTACACATTTCTGTTGCACAGTCCAGTAATCTAAATACTGCTCTGCTGCTGGCATTTTCTTGCAATACGCAGTTTACACATTTAACCAGAATTATCATTCTTAGTGTTAATGATGTGGTGTCTTCTGGAGATCCTCAGTTAAGTTGCTGGACTGGGGGGAGGAGGGACACCGAACAGAAGCTGAAATCGCATCTCTAAGGGCAGCTTTTACTCAAGAAGTTGCAGTCTGGCATAAACTTGATCATCCCAATGTAACAAAGGTACTAAATGACATTTTTACAAATCAGCTTGGATTGGAATGGATTCAAACACATTTGAATTATGCATTAGCTCGAGTTCCTGATCTGGAACTGAACTATTGAGAGCAACTATTCTGAGATATTTTCTCCTTGACAACAGATGGAGTTACGTTATGTGCCTCATTGTTTAAGACAATGATGCAAATGCATCATGTATAGGGAGTATAAGTTACTGGTGAAACATGAGCTAATTGCCAGACTTGATTGATGTGATCTGTCATCTGTGTGAAATTTCACTTCCTTGAATCTTCTAAGCTTCCATCTAATGTGTGTTTCAACTCATTTGCAGTTTATTGGGGCAACCATGGGCTCATCAGAACTCAACATTCAGACAGAAAATGGCCACATTGGCATGCCTAGTAATATATGCTGCGTCGTAGTTGAATATCTTCCAGGAGGTGCCTTGAAATCTTACCTCATAAAGAACAGGAGGAGGAAGCTAGCTTTTAAAGTAGTAGTGCAGATGGCGCTTGATCTTTCACGAGGGTAGGTACCTTGCTTGCATCTAGAATTATTAATATTTGCTCATTTAATTTTACCTGTGAACTTGATAATGGTGACAAGTTGTATGTTCAGTTTTCACCATGAATAAGGCCATTTGTTTTGGTTTCATAGGTTAAGTTACCTTCATTCTCAGAAAATTGTTCACCGAGATGTCAAGACAGAAAACATGTTGTTAGACAAGACACGAACAGTTAAGATAGCTGATTTCGGGGTTGCTCGTGTTGAAGCTTCAAATCCACATGACATGACAGGAGAGACGGGAACACTTGGTTACATGGCTCCAGAGGTATTTTACCAAGGGTCCATCTAACATTATTAGACGGTCTTGTCAAATTTTATTTGAAGATTATTCATCCCGCAATCATTTCAGCTATTAGCTTAACAACAATCAACTACTCCCGGTTACAATCGACTATCATGGATATGTTGTACTGCTACTTTGTTCTGTTCTACTTCTTATGTTATTCTGCATGCTTAGGACATAATCTTTGCTGTTTCCTTCACGTACCAAAGCACTTCGTCTTTAGCTGCTATGTGCTTTTATAACATGATGACTGCAGGTTCTTAATGGAAGTCCGTACAATAGAAAATGCGACGTGTACAGTTTTGGCATCTGTCTGTGGGAAATTTATTGCTGTGACATGCCGTATCCTGATCTCAGTTTCTCTGAGGTGACTTCAGCAGTCGTTCGCCAGGTAAGCAAACTTGGTAGAGGATAGAGAAACATAAAACCCTGCATAATGTGTTTCTTCCGCTTTCTCAACACCAAATTCATTATGCACTTATTCCATGTTTTGGTTCTCGACTCTGATGCCAATTTCTGTTTACAGAACTTGAGGCCAGAAATTCCTAGATGTTGCCCGAGCTCCCTTGCTAACGTGATGAAGCGATGCTGGGACGCAAACCCTGACAAGAGGCCGGAAATGGATGAGGTGGTTAGCCTGATAGAGGCTATTGACACATCCAAGGGTGGAGGAATGATCCCCGGTGATCAACAGCAAGGTTGTCTCTGTCTCAGAAGGAAACGCGGACCTTGAATATATTATTATTTATGCTTGAAATGATGAGCTGATGTACAACTAGGCTTCTAGTATAACTTACAAACTATGCACAGAAAACTGTAATTGCTGGGCCAAAATATGTGATTGTGGTGGGAATATATAGGTTGATATTGGCAAGCTTTGCTGCATGTCTATTGCTTTGGTGTAAAGCTTTTCAGATGTTTCTTCTCTCAATTCATCAACTCTATAATTATATATTCATTTCTTCTTCTTTCTATTCTCAAGTCTCAACCTTTTTTCCCAGAAAAATCAGTGGAACTAAAACATGGTAACTTTATAGTACAGTATACTTCCTTGTGTGGAATAAACATGTCGAGATTGATTTCGTTCATGGAGGAGTAGAACCTCAGGAATTCCAACTGTTGAATAGTTGGGTGCGGTTCGCTTTCTTTTACCAAGGTTTGTGTTCGATCATCACGCTCCAGAGAACTTATTGAAAAATGTTTTGTTGTGTACATGTAACCTTTCAGTGAAGTTTCTTCTAATAATCGAAAACATTTTCGTAAACCAGCTACATGAATCGCTAAGATACACGAATTTGGATATCTGAAACTAGCAATGTACTACACTAACTTTGGGTCGTAGAAATGTACAAGTTCCTGGAAATACAGCTGCAAAACTGAGAGATGTCATGATCTTCATTAACTCAGGCCTGATTGGAAGCAACAGTAGCAGAGGCATTTGGTAGTTCGACATTTGTTGGGTTCTCAATATCCGGTGTGCTGCCATCATCCTGATTCCAATTTGTGGTCTTATAGTAGGTCGCGTACAGAATCAGCTGTGCAAATCCTGATAGGGCACCCACCCCATTTGGTATCTGATCACACACATGCATGTAATAGCATTCTATCACATTTGATATTCTGTCGCAATTATCAGTTGAAGTGCTTTTACTAGGGAGAGAAGGTTTCTTACCAGAATGTTGAGATCGAAACGGATGAGTGAATAGGCGAGCCAGGTACAGCCATTTAAAAAGTTGGAAAGTGACAGATAAAATGGCATATACTTGACACTTTTAGTCGTGATCACTCGTTTCTGCACTAGTGATTTCATCGATTATTAAGTTATCAATCTAGCTCCATGAATGATTCCGATTTTACATGAAGTTGGTGTTGATGAACTAACCATTACAGTTAAAGGTGATGTGTACATTATAACATTGAGAACGATGCACACTGTTCCAACTGCCAATGTTCTCTTCTTTGTTCCGTGGAGAAACAACAGCGTTAAAGCCACAAATACACCCACGAATACAATCTCAACGAGCAAGATCAACAGAACCTTCCTCTGAATATTTCATGACATATAGTTCTTTTAAAGGTGGATTTTATAGCTAGCAAGTAATTAAAGTGTCATTGCAATAAGAGACAAGGTAGCTCACTCGTTTAGGCCAGTCAGAGTAGATGATAAAGATGATGAGATAGATTGATTCGATGACTATACCAGTCCCGTTAGTGGTGATGACAAGCATGCTATTGGGATGAACAAAGGGCATGCCGTAAAACACCCATAAAGCACAGTTGAACACTGTTGCCAGGTACGGGTCTGGCTTGAATTGCTGAACTGATTTCGTCTTACATATGTTGATGAACGTCGGCCTACATCAACAAAGTAAGCGTACTTTTACTGGAAAACCAGGTACAAAAAGACCAATGACTTTTTCGAGTTTAAATGTACTGGTGAACCAGTGTTTTCACCAAATAATTACTTGAGAAAAAACAGTTCTTCGAGAAAGAAAGCAGTTGCTGAGCTTTTTATGATACCGAACATCAACCTGATCTAGCTTAAAACTCATTGTTGATAAAGTGCAGAGAGAGAACTTACGCGGGGGAAAGGAAGAGGAACAAAGCGGTGACATTCCCTGCATAAAACAATAAAGAAAAACTATGCGTTAATAATATGTGAAATCATTTCATTTGAATAAAATGGCACAGATTGGTATTGTAGATCATGATATACTAGTATAATTTATTAACATATCCAATATGTTTATGATTTGGAAACTGAACCTTTAGCTTCTAAGTTCTAGGTCCTAACTGCATATTTTAAAGTAGAGAGTTAGGTAGCATGCAAACGATCAGAAAGAACATACACATATACTATGTAAATGGTATACTCTACATTAGAAACCAATCAAATTTACCCATAATCCCGACGACAAACCTTGCAGTCTCTGCATTTATCATCATTGTATTTCAAACAAGGAAAGAACGGAAAATAGTGAAAAAAATCCCGAAGAGGATTAGAACGAAAAGCTCTATACGAGTGAAGTGAGCAAACAAATGAAGATGTTGTGTTTTGAAAGCACATATACAAGAATCATCAATGACCAGAAGCAGAAAAAATAAGATTGGATCAAAAGTCAGACTGATTCTTTCTTTTTTCTTTGTTCTTTCTTTTTTGTTTTTTTGTTTTTTTGTTTTTGTTTTTTTTTTTTTTTTTGTTTTTGTTTTTTTACCCTCCAGTTGAACAAGGTAAAATGTGTTAACAGTAAGAATGGTTATACAGGAGAAATATTAGGATATTTATCAGACCAAAATACATGGATTTCGTTTTACCGTACATTTTTTAGTACGTGCATAACTAATGAATTGCATGCCTGCATGTTTTTAGCAAATGTAGTGACGTCACCTCACCTTAATTAAGGAATTTCAGTAAATAATGGAATACACACATAATATTCTCTATTACATATTCTAGTAATTCAGAGGGTGACAACTACTGACAAGTACGTACTTATTGTGGCTTCAGCCCTGCCTTCTTCAAGCATAACACTAGAATCACATTATCTGTCAATCATCTTCATATTGATGAAATCTTATTCTAGCTGGTAGGTAAATTGAACATTCTATGATATCAGTTCTTGTTGAATGTCCTGATGGATACTTTTCCCTCCAGATCAACCTCTACCGTAACTGTGTCGCCCTCTTTTACACTCCCGTTCAGAATTTTCTCAGCCAAGTTATCTTCCAGCAGGTTCGTAATGGCCCTCCTCAGCGGCCTTGCTCCATAGGACTGATTGTATCCTTCAGCGATCAACTTTTGTTTCATCTGGTGCGTAAGCTTAACCTTCAAATTCTTCATATTTGCCCTCTTGTAAAAGTCAGATAGCATTGAGTTCAATATGCTCCTCATATGAGCATACTCCAAGGTTTTGAAAACAACGACCTCGTCCAGTCTGTTAAGGAATTCAGGCTTGAATTTTTCCTTCAGTAGCCTGGATACTTGTCTTCTAATCTCACCATACCCTTTCATGCTTTAGCGCTTATCAAAGACTCTCCACTTACTTGCCCTCCTATGTTGGAAGTCAAGATGATTATACAGTTCGTAAAATCAACTGTTCTTCCCTTTCCGTCAGTGAGCTTACCATCATCTAGAACCTGAAGCAGCAAGTTAAAGACCGCTGAATTAGCTTTTTCGAGCTCATCTAGCAGAATAACAGTATGAGGCCTGCGGCGAACTGCCTCAGTCAGCTGGCCACCATCCTCATGGCCCACATAGCCTGGTGGAGAACCGATCATGCGAGCAACCGAATGACTCTCCATGTACTCAGACATATCGATTCTGACCATTGCTTCTTTAGATCCGAAATATTCTGCTGCAAGAAGCTTTGCAAGTTCGGTTTTTCCAACACCAGTTGGTCCAGTAAATAAAAAGCTAGCTATAGGTCTATTTGGATCACGCAGCCCCACACGTGCCCTGCGAATTGCACGACTTACTGCTGAGACAGCCTCATCTTGTCCAATGAGTCTCTGTTTGAGAGTCTCTTCCATATTGAGAAGGCGTGCAGATTCTTCACTTGATACTTTCTTGACAGGAATGCCTGTCCACATCGAAACGAGTTCCTCAATGTCCTCTACCGTGATGATGTTACTGACTTGTCCAGGCTTTCTTGCTTTGTACAGTTGGAAACGCGCACCAGCCTCGTCGATTAAGTCAATTGCTTTGTCGGGAAGGAACCGTTCACTGAAATTAACAATTCATAAATAGCATTAATTCAAGGCCAAATGTCTATGCACTTAACCAAATATTTCAAGAAATTACCTGATGTATTGCTTTGAAAGAAGAACAGCAGCATTTAGTGCTGCATCCGAATAACGAGCACCATGATGAAATTCATATTTAGTCTTTATGCCATTGAGAATGTCAATGGCTTCATCTGTAGTAGGCTCAGGAACATCAATGGGCTGAAACCTGCGTTTCAATGCAGAGTCCTTCTCAACGTGCTTCCTATATTCATTCATGGTGGTAGCGCCTACGCACTAAAACATGAAATGACAAGGTCAGAGATACTCGCAAATCTTTGTTCTACAAAATACCAGACTGAGCAAGACAAGCAATACCTGAAGTTCACCTCTTGCAAGGGCTGGCTTCAAAATATTCGCTGCATCAAGAGCTTGACCACCAGCTCCAGCCCCGATCAACGTATGTAGTTCGTCAATAAAAGTATTACTAGGCCATTACTGTTTTTCACCTCATCAACCAAACCTATCAAACGTTCTTCAAATTCACCACGATTTGAGGCTCCAGCAATGAGCCGGCCCATATCCACGCTAAACACCTGCTTAGACCATCACAAAATGGAAAATAATATCAAACTCCCCACATTCTGCTTATATACATTATACAATAATATGAGGCGTTCAATCGACCTTCTTTTGGAATAGTTTCTGCGGAGCAGAGCCGTTTGAGATGTTTTGCGCAAGTCCTTCTACAATGACAGTTTTTCCAACCCCAGGATCACCAATGAGGCAAGCATTGTTTTTCCTTCTCTTCAACAAAACCTGTGTAGTACGCTCAATTTCGTGCTTCCTACCAATGACAGGATCCAGCTTTCCCTGAAAATCATTAGCAAAACCACACATATGAAATACTACAAAATTCTTCCAAGTTTGATTTTAAAATGCCATCACATTATCAGTTAATACGTACCTTCTTCGCCATTTCATTGAGATCAGTTCCGTACTTGCGAAGAAAATCTACTTTGAACGGGTAAACTTCAAGCCTTTCCATTGTTTTGGAGTGTATCAGACTAGTTAATTTCTCAAAATCTCTTCTTCTTCTTCTTTCTGTTCTAAGCAAGAACTCGACTATTAATTACGCTTTGATTCACCAGAAATGTTTAGAATGAACTGAGATAGAGAACTCTATTTATAATACGCTTAACAGAACATTCTTGTCTTCCAATTATTATTATGGTTCATGCATGCTCGTAGAATCTCGATCCTTTATGTTCTGAATGAATCTGCAGGTTAGTAACGATTGGTGTTCCCCTAGAGAAATTAAGTGGATACACGTACTATTTTCTGTTCGTCCATTTCTCTTATAGTTAATATACAATTTACATGCATGCATGATATGTTTCTTGATTTACATTACAATGAGGTCGTTAAAAGTAAAAACCTTTCACATGCATCTCCTTTATGTTCATTTTGCAACTTTTAATTTAGACAATGATTCAAAGATCATGGCATATATATATGTGCTAACCATTTTACTTTCATTAGGCCATCTAATACAAGTTTTTGTTTAGTGTTTAAAAATTTGAAATCTACTGTAAAGAATTTTGTTTCTTGAAAATTAGTTAAATCATACTAATAATAATGAAATTCTAGTAACAATGAAGGCGTCTAAGTAGACACCTTTTGTTTTCCAATCACAAACAAGACTTTTAAAGGGAGATCAAGAACGAAATGTTGTCAACCTAAAGGTAATTTAAAACTACATTCGGTCCAATCAGGTTAAGTTTTACATTTCTTGCTTCCACAAATTATCATTTAAATATAAAATATATAAAAAATATATATATATATATATAGAAGACCCAAAATTTTGATTACTTGCAGTTACATGCTGGCACTAAATGTTAAACTCTTATGATCTCATCCTGAAACTACACCAGAGTAGCCCCAAACATTTGAATCCTGCCTGAATCATGTGAACTTGTTATAATTTACATCAACTTGATTATAACAGTGTTTCAATAATGGTGACTAAATGTTATTTTAATGTTAATTCTACATAGCTATTGGCCTGCCACAGATGACTATATATGCTTCAGATAGGATTAACAACTACAAGAAAACAAATTTGTAGACCAATTGAAGCCTAAAACAGTTTTCAGTTTTTGGTTTACCTACCTAACTCCAAAGAACCTCTTCTGAAATTTCCTTTTCTTGAAAATAACTTTGAGTGAACGCTCATTGCATAAGGTCATGTTTGAATTTGAAGTCAGCTATGAGAAAGTTCTTGCTGTTCAAGAGGTGGGGTTTTCATTTTGACAGGTGAAATGCCGTTTGTTCTGGAAATAATACTACCTGTGGGTTTATTGATTACAGGCATTGGAATTATGGTTTTCATTCATATTTGTGTTGTGAGAAGGGCTTTTAGGGATGATCCTTGGGCGAACAACCCTGCTTCGAGCCGTACGGATCGGATGCCGACCATGAGGCCAGAGGATATAGAGGAGTTGCCATCTTTTGAGTACAAAGTGGAGGAGAAAGAGGGTGGAGATTGTGCAGTGTGCTTGGAGAACTTTAAGGCAGGGGAAAAGTGCAGATTACTGCCAAAGTGTAATCACAGTTTTCATGCTGAGTGTGTAGATTTGTGGCTGAAGAAAACTGGTGCTTGTCCAATATGCAGAAGTAGTGCTAAATTACACAGCTCTGAAGGTAGTAGTAGTAGTAGTAGTTTTTCAGTTGAATTGTTATAATGACAGAAGATCAATGTTATGCACAGGATTGTTGTTCCTTGCTTGCGATATTTACTTTGTAGCAGTAAAAACTGGTTACTATTGTTGATGGGTAAAATAGATATACGTCGTATCAAGAATCAAGTTGATGTAGTGTTATTTCTTTTACGGAAGGGAACAAGAATCAAGTCAATTTTACAGAGTTATTTCTTTCACATTTTTGTGTTTAAAATTCTTCCAAGGCTAAATACAAAGCCAGACCAGCACTACCAGAACAAGAGAAACAATGAACCAATTGCTTCACATTGACCTGTGCTCTTCTATTGTTAGAAAGTACTAGTAGTAAAACCAATTGTCTTCTTGATATTCTTGATATTGCTACAGTTCTGTATCTAATCCTCTCTTCGATTAGAATTAAAATTAGCTTCAGTATTTAGGACAATGTGTATGGTTGCAGAATTCATTATCCTAAAAGATGTTCAGCTTCTCCAATGGATCATAACTCATAAGTCGACCAAACAAAATTAAATTCTATATTATGGCATTGACAGATATTCAACTTTGCAGTGTATCTTCTAAGAACATGTAGGAAAACATGATCACTGCATAAGTCTGCAAATGCAACACCAACTTCACATGATATTGAACATAACAATAGCGACTTCAGTCTTTCATACTAGCATTTAAAATGAAACGAAAGCTCCATTCAGATAATGTCATTTGCGGTAATCGAAACTAAAGATCACATCAGTTTCGGTTTAAAAAAGAGGCACAGTCAGACAGGCTAAATAGAAGAGATCAAGGTTATGTAGACTTGGCCTCATTTCTTCTCAGCATTGCTTTCTAACTCCCGCCTGAGCTGCAGGGAGAAATCATCAGTGACATCATCGTCATCCCAGTCATCTTCCCATTGCTGAGTCACCTCTTTTCCTTCTTTCTCATCCCACTCTGTAATATCAAATGGAGTAGAAACGAAAGGTTCAGCAGAAATGAAGGGGGAAAGGAATAGAGCAAATGGATAAGATAAAGCCCATGATATTATTTGGGTATGTGTCCATGACAACAGACCAACAAAATCATCAGAGACACCAGTTGTACTATTAGAATATGCTCCAACACAAGAACGGAACACAAAGCACAAATTTATGCTGGCAGTAGTAATGAAATTTGAAATCCATATAAAACCCACCGATAGTGATACCGTATGACATCATATTCAATCCATGTACGATGACATTGACAACTTCATATCATCATCATACGAAGGTAACACAAACCCAACAAGGCAACAACTTTAAAGTAAAAATTTACAGATACTGATGATCACGTACTAGCAGTAACTGCCACTTGTATTGGACTGAGAAAAGACACAAACATATCATGACAGGGCAGCTAATCACATGCATACCATAAGGTAAGACCAACAGAACAAAGTTACCTCCTGAAATGACAGGTGTATTCAGATTTAATGACATGTTCAGTGTGAAATCATACTACTTTATACAACTATGTCCACAAAGAATTAACTAAAACTAAATTTACTAGAAAAGAGTCAATTTGAGGGACCTTAAAGTTCTTTGAGTGTATACTAGTCCAAGTGGAATCAAGAAAACCAGCACAAGTTAAAAGCTGAGCGGGCAATAGGATAGGATACACAAAATATGGATGTTTACTTGCACAATGTCTTGCACTTGCAACATATCCAACTAGACAAGCACATTATTAGAGGCCTAGCTTTTATTCTTTTTCCCGGTCTGTCCTCTTTAAGTAAAAATCTGAGTTAATCCGAAATGAAGTCCGCTATATCAGGTGAGGAGTTCCTGAATGAATAGCAGTCCATGAAATTTGAATTCATGTTGCGATATCAACTGTTGATTTCAAGTCGAAGTCAAGAATCAATGCTAAGATGTCCCAACTCCGAAACACATGATCTCTCAAATCCATACTTTCAAACCTCTCCCATTCTTGCCTGTAAATCCAGCCACTTGTTTTTTCTTTAATATGCGTTCATGATCCTTAATGTTCTTTTCTTTCTTTTTCTTTTTTTTTCAAATAAAAGAGCCTAAGCTCTTGAATCATTGAATACCTAAAGCATTATATTAATCAAAACTGAACACCTAGATTCTCAGACATTAAAATAGCCACTCTAACTTCTACCTAAAAGCTCAAAAAACTCATAAAGTAGTTCCATACTCGATCCATTCCACTATTCAGCTTCACCTCCATAAGCAGACCATGGCCAAAGAATCTGGACCCCAAGGCTACCTAAAGGGCAAGTAACAGTGTAATATTTCTAACTTGAGAACTAAATCTTTGTTTGTCAAGTATGTATATCAACTAAAGCAACTTTGTAATTTGTACTTGTGCAGCCACTAACTCAACTTGGTTTGGCACTAGCACAGGGTCAACAAAGAGAATCTACATAGCTAGCCAAAACCGGGGTAATCAGGACATGCCCAGTTTGAATGTACAAGAACCAGCAATTTTACAAGCCGCGCGAGGGTGGGAGTGAAATTGCCTAATGAAGAGTACAGAACAAAATACGAAAACAACAAATAGCACGTAAAATATATATAATGAACTGCTACAGCAGCAGTGACTTCGTTTTAGGGGAGGCACTTTGGAAACTCAAGTCATGAAGATTTCTATTTCCTCTAAATCGAAGTGCTAAACTTCTAACTAGTTCATAATGACAAATTATTACCACAAATTAAAGCCAACAACATCACATTATTCACATAAAATCATCCCAAATCAATTCAAAATAGTGAAATACATTAGGAAAAAGAAAAAACAATTAGATTAGGTTATCCGACATATATACGCGTAATAAAAGGTAATGGAGAGTGCGAATCGACCTTGATCAATTTCGAACTCCTCGAATTCATCATCGTCTTCAAACAGATCCATCTTAGCTTCCTCCGTCGCAGCAGCCTTTGGTTGTTCGGTCGCCATCACAATCTGTGGATACAGTAACAAGCAATTATAACCTAGATGTATGAATCTTCTGACAGACGACAAAAGATAGAGAATAGAAATCAGTATCTAAAATTTTCAAAACCTAGCCTCTTTTTAACAATTCGACATGGATGAACCCTAGTCAAACTCAGAATAACAATCGATAATCGTAGTAATAAGTAATTAACTGATAAAAGCAAGCTACGGATTAACTTACAGAGAAGAATCGCGAGTTTCGTTTGCAGAGGAAGAGTCTACGGGAAGAAAGGTATGGGAGCTGGATTTTGTGAAGCTATGAAGTTTTATGTGTGTGTACCCAGAAGCTTGGGCCTTACGACGCCGTTAAAGGGTGATATCTATTTTCACCTACTAGTCCCTAGACTATTAGTAATTGTCATAGTAGCCCCTTAATTTTAAACTTCGGTTATGTTTCAGTCACTTGAAAAACAATCCATAGTCGAGTGATCTATTTTAAACTGAAGTGATCTAAAGTGAAAGTGAAGAATAATTTTCATTTAATCAAATATGAACTTATCTAAAGTCTGAATTAAAGACTTACCAGTATTTTTTTTAAATGGATTCAAATAACTCGCCAAAGAAGTCTCATGTCAATTAAATTGTAGTATAATTTTAAGAGAAGTCCCTAGTTTAAAGTAATATAATTTAAAGTAATATAATAAGTCTGTTGATTCAATCAATTGATTGACCTACCAATTAATTTTAATCCGTTAATCTTGTTTATCCAATTTTAATCTGGTGCGTACATGTGTCATTAGTTAATTAAAAGATGTAGGGTTCGAATCCTGTTGGCGTGATTTTTCTTCATTATTTTTTTATTATTTTTATTGAAGGTGTTTGGTTCGAATCTTATTGGCGTGATTTTTCTCTATTATTTGTATCATTATTTTAGTTGAAGGTGTTGGGTTCGAATCTTATTGACGTAATTTTTTTCTTTTTTATTTATTTTTTTCTTAAATTTTATTTTTTTAACATAGTTGAAGGTGTTGTATGACGTATTATACTTAATTTTAAAATATAACCATGATATGTTCTTATAAAAAAAAGACATACTTCCTCCGTCCAATAATAAATATAACACTTGATTTTGTTGACTTTTTCGATGACCATTTTGACCTTAAATTATTCTTAAATCATACGATAAAAATAACTAAAAACATCATATTATGAAACTAGAATGTTTATATGAAACACTTGACAATATATTCAACTGATGAAAAATACCAATTAACATGCGAAAAAGATGCATTACAGATTTTGAAGTTGAATGTTTTCAAAGTTTAGAGATGTATCTGATGGTTCTTAACTCATCGGAATAATACTTTTTGTATGTCTAATACAGTTCAGTTCAAAACTATTAATTGTATAACTACAAAAACTATATACATTTATAGCACACCATTTATATAAGTTTAATTACTCAATTAGTTATTTTTTTATTACGTTTGAAGTCATTATGTGAAAATTATATATTCACTCCATTTATTTCAATATATTATTTAATAAAACAATAATGTTTTACAAAATTACGCTTCACACGCATAGCGTGTGATGCGGTTCCTAGTATCTAATATTTTAGTAATTGAAAAATATTCAAAACTACCATTTCTTTTTAATAGAAGTTGTAGTAAATGGTAAGATCAATTACAATAATTATTTTTCAACCAATCACGTTATCAACAATCTGAAATTCGATATGCAATTCTAAGCAATCACACGTTATCAACGATCTGAAATTCTAAATAAATTAACTTTTAACTTTTCAAAAAAAGTAAGATTACAACGATTTGTCAATCAACTTATCACACTAACTTTAGCGGTGAGCGAGTGAGGGGCAAAGTGGTCATAGTCTTGTTGGAAATTTTAGTAAAATAAATAAATTTTCAATTCGATCGGTCTATAGGTTAAATACAGTTTCGTAATTGTGTCTAAGTTACTAAAAATGGATGTCGCTAAAACGCGTTAAGTCATTAAAACCGTCTTGAGGTGAAATGGTGATTAATACAATAAGTATGTTGATCAACATTTGAATGATTGAGTCATTTATACACATGTGGATGAATGTTCCATTGTGCTAAAATTAGTGTTGAGGAAATTATGAAGAAACAAAAACCTCCTATCGAAATCGAGACAAAAAACGAGGTTGGTAGGGCGCTGCGGTGCCAAACTTTTCTGTCCAAAATATTGGCGCTCCGCAGCGCAAATAACGAAGGGATGCGTTTGTTCGCTCTACTAGCGGGTATTTAATGGTTTTTTTTTTTTTTTTTTCCAAACAAACACTTCCCTTAAAGTGTATGTTAAACTTATTCGTTCGCTTTAGGACACTTGGGTGATGATTGGAACACATTTTGAAGGATTGTAACACTTGGGAAAGGATGGGTTTGAAATAGTATAAATAAATGATGAAAGTCACTTCTTAAAAAAACACTTGAAAACTCATCTCCCATTTTGCTCTTTTACACTCTTCATACTAAAAGTAAGTTCGATAGATTCACATATAATAGTGCTACTTAATTGTATTAAAAGTAGTTTTATCCTAGAAGACACCAATAACATGACAAATTTGTCTTATAAAAAAAAGATAGCCAAACTATTAATTTTACTCGCCGTTATTTTGTTATTTGTTTGGTGAAACACTCCCCTACTCCCCTACAGATTAAAGCATCACACTTGCTACCAGTCTCACTCTCGCGAGCACCATGTAGGCTGTACATGAGAGGTGGATATTGCCATATTGGGTCCAAAAGTAACACGACCGACTCAAATCAATTTTTCCTTTCTACTAGTATAGTGTAGCTTTTATGTAATAATGGTGATAATGATGGTTACAGAATGGAAGACTCTAGGCAATACGCATGCTCTCCTTTAGTGAGTGCTACAATTCAGAACAAGATCAATCAATTCTCAGCCACATTTCAAATTACAATCAACCTAAAAAAAAAGGAGCCAATACAGAGTATTTACTTAACTGCTTCACATCTGCAAACAAGCATGTATAGTGTATATATTGACTATTTCATTTCATCACACTGCACTGTAATATATTACATATATAGTCCAACAATAAATGGATCTTAATTGAATTAAGGTGTTTTTAGCTTCCAAAAACTCCAGCTAAAACTTCAATCTGCAATCCAACTATTTACATAAGTTCCTAAATTAATAAAACTGGCGAATTCAACCTCACCTCACATCAACGAAGCGTTCTTGCCGAACATCCTTGATGACACGAGAGGAACTCGTTTCCGTAAACTTCTGCAGGATTTTGATGAGAGATCTCGATTTTCTACCAGCGTGTGAGGTTCCATCCGTCAGCAGAGAATATAGAGTAGACATGAGAGACTTCTCCTTGGCTAAAACTGCTACCACATCAGCTCCGCAGTTAAGACACAATGAATGAAGAGTGGAAACACAGTATTCCTTCCCAGCCCGCGTCTCCATAGAGTGCAACAATCCCAGAATAACTGGAAGCGCAGAGGCACGTAGAATTGCCATAGATCCATCAAAACTATCTGCTAACGTAGAAATAACCGCTAATGCATCTGTTTTCATTTCTGCCTTCTCTGAAGAAGCTATAAGGCCTAACAATATAGACACTGCTCCTGCTTCAAGAGCTCTCTGTTGATTCCTATGGTACAATAGCAACGCGAAAATAGCAACCACCGAGTTCTTTTTCCCACAATGTGATCCTTCTCTTATCAGTTCCAATAACGCAGGAATTGCATCAGTTTTTTCTCCAATAACCTTTCTCTGCTCGTGGACAGACCCAAGATAAAAGATAATCGCAGCTGCAATTTGCTTAGACTCCGGTTTTAGTCCATTTCGGATCACAGATACGATCATATCCAAACCCCCGTTTCGGATAATATCTTTCTGGCCAGCAGGCTGCTTGGACAGCTTCAACAAAGCTGAAATCGCGTTTTCTTGAATCGTCGCATCAGATGAACTGAGCATTTCCATCAGTGGTGATATCGTACCAGCTTCGATCAAGCAAGACCTGTTATACAAATTCGACTTTGCAAGAAGCCGAATTTCATATGCTGCCTTGTTTTGCTGAAAACTTGATCCATAACTTAGCCTCAGCGCTAAAAACTGTGACAAAAACCTAATAGCTTCGGCATTTGCAGGGCTTCCCGGTAATATCGTCCTGGATAAGTCCCGGCTGTTCTTCCTCGATTTAGTCAGTGAAACACCATATTCCCCACAAAACTGCTGAATAAGCTTCTTAAGGCTTGTGTTAGGCACCAATTCTGTGCTAGTGAGCTTCCCACCTGTCTTGGGACAGATCAAGTTCCCCGATTTAAGCCATTTCTGAATCGAAACGCGATCATAAGTCTGCCCTGTCGATACCGTAACTGGATCAGTCATCAATTCCAGAGAAATCGGACACCGAAAATCCTCTGGATTCAAGCAACTCAGGTTCTCAAAATTACTACTTCTCCCATTTGATTGCTCAAGAGATACAAAATCGCAATCCTCGAACAGAATTCCCCTGCAGTAGCTCAAGAATCCGAGCAAACCACTCAACAAAGGCACCTCCCTTTCGTCTCCATCCGAATACGCCATCCCAATTTCGTCTTCCAGAAACTTAATCTCCTTATGACAATCTGTCCAAGTATTGATATGTAACTGACCAAGGATCATCCGGACTATAAACGGGTCAGGCTCGAGTTTGTTTTCCAATTGATTGAGCACCAAAATTACCCTCTTCATCGCGATTTCATCTAACGATTCGACATCCATTTTCGCCTTCCTCAACTGGTCGGCCAACATTAGAACCAACTCCTTGATCTCTAACGCTATGTCCATTGAATTTAACGGTAGAACATCAAGTGCAGTCGATAAAGTCCGAACCAAACCGCGAAACTGATTCGCCACGATGTGCGATTTCATCAGAATCCAAGTCCTCGCGCCTTCCCTCGTGCAATCTTCGAGCAGAAATTGAATCTTCTGGAACGTTAAATGGAGCTCCGACAAGCAGAGTATGATCGAATACGAGATATTCGAATAGAAATTAGCTCGAATCTCATCGAAAAACAACGAAAGGATCAGTATCTGCCGATTCAATTCGCGAGCTTTTCTTCTCTGGGTTGGAAAGAATTTGGTCTGGGAATTGGATATGTTTTGTGAGATTTTGATCAGAGAATCCAAAAGGGTCACCGGAGATATGTCCTCGCAAGGATTAATCGCCGGGAACCTGAGAATCCGGCGATCATTCCGATCAAATTTGTCGACCATGGATTAAACAGATTGTGTTTCTTGCAAGTAATTGAAAAGTAAGAAATGAAAGAATTTGAAATTCTGTTGGCTTAGATATAGAAAGGAGTTTTTACCGGGAGATATTTTGGGGACACGTGTCGAGTGATGAAAGATTGACAGCCGACAGGTGATTTCGTGGAACTTGGCGCAGGGAGAAACGAGACACGTGGTTGGGACACGTGGGGGTGAGGGATTGGATGGTGAAGCTTCATGGATACATGTGAAGATTTGGCTGTTGTTGAAGGAACACGTGGAGGTTGAGTAGACACACGATTAGTTTAGGGATAGGTTTGGGGCAATTAAGATTATCACAGCCGAAAGTGACAAGTGATAGATTTTAGGTTACATATGTTTACGTGTGTGCTTGCTTCTAAACGCGGGGAAAAGGATGACCAGACTTATATGATTAATAATTTAATTGAGACTTATATGATTAATAATTTAATTGTATCGTAACTGGATTCGTTATTTTCATTTTCATCCGAAAAAATATTCACTTCATTTTATATCATTTTAAATATATTGGTTGTCTTTTTTACAATATTTTTTTTCCATCCCACTAAAATCTTCTCATTTATATTAAAATGATTTTAATTTTTCGACGTTTGACCTGAAGTTAATCATAAATCATGTCGAAAATGTAATTTATAAAATTATATTGTAAAAACATATAATTTTGTAAATTACGTTTCCGACATGATTTAGAATTAAAAATTAATGTGTGGTCAAATGTCGAAAAAAAAAATCAACATAATGCAAATACAAAATTTTTAATGAGATGGAAGAAGTAAAACAAATTTAATGACATGGTTTAAATTTATGGGTTTCTAAATTTATTTAGTTAGAAAGAGTTTAGTTCAGAAGTTTACGAATATAACAGAAACTATCAAATGATTATTAAACGGGTTAGTAGTACAACGTAACGAGGTTAAGATACTGACATGCTTGAGAGTTAATCATTCACAAGTCAATAATAATAATTTAATCAAGCCCTCTATCGTACTAGCTCATCATGCACATAATGACTAGTAAATGTTTGTTAGCACCGTAAAGTAGAATCAACCAGATGCATGAATATCGATTATCGACATTGTGTGTGTTGCACTAAATACAATTAATCTTTGGGACTTTTGTGTTTTTCTCAAAAGTTTACATGTTACATATTCCTCCCATTTAAATTGAACCGTTTGTCTTAATAATAAAGATGATTATCCTATTGAGTTAGTACTATATATTGGTGTGAAAAATAAAATAAAATGGATTTGTTTCTACTTTCTAGTTTACAAAATGAATAAATAAGTACTAATAAAGTGTGACAAAGTTATAAGAATGCCTTATAAGAATTACTAAGGTAATCATAATTCCAGGAATGGGAAATTAGTTCAAATTTAATGAAATTCTTGAAAGGATAAAATAATTCAACTGTAATGTAATGGGACGGAGGTGAAGGAGAGAGTATGATTCAAAAAGGTGCTTAATATGAATCTCATTTTACAACTTTTCTTTTTAGAATTTAACCTTTAATACGGAATTTAGTTGCAGTATATATATCTTCAAATTGGACCTAATTTGAACCCTAGAGTTTGGAATAAAGCATTAATCTGTGACTTCAATTCGGGAGAGTTTGGTATGGATTGTATCATTATATAACTTTAAATCATTGGTTTGTTCGAATTTTATCATACGTGAAAAAGTAAATAGTATGAGAGTGGAATAAATTTTGGGAGAGTGTGAAAATGCCAAATGAACAATTAAGTCCAAAATGATGAATCATGATCATTCTGAAAAAGAGACCAAACTTAGCAAAATTGGTTTCTTTTTTTTTTTAAAGGAAGAATTAAATATATATTAATACTTCAAAAGCAAATCACAAATTACCCGGTTAAGAAATGGTAACGAATCTAATCCCTCAGTATCACTAAATTTTTTTTCTTTGTTTTTTTTTTTTCTGTTTTTTTTTTTTTTTTTTTTTTGTGTAAATCACTAGTAGTTTCATATGCCAACAAATGCGTTATTTTAATTATTACAATTTTTAGGAATAAAAAAATAATAGAAAGGATATGATCTTGTTTCAAAATTTATTAAATTAAAATTAAATTTGTTTAAATTTTCTTTTTTATGTAAAACTAAATTTAGATCCATTCAGTTCAAATATGTTTATACTTCAATTATTGAAGTTCAATAATCAATACTACTCCCTTCACTCCATCCAAATCTTTTTGTTTCTTCTTGGACGTTCCATTAGAAACTTTACATTTATAAAATGAAAATATTTCCTATAATAATTACCCTCATGATTCAAAAATATTTATAATTTACCATTTCACCAACTATTTTTTATTCATTCTTTAACATTATAATATCCCATTTATCATTTTTTTCATTAAACAATAACTCACTCATAATATTTTTATATTATTTATTTAAACAATATTTCAATTATAATAATTTTTTAAAAAATTACTCCTTCCATTCCACCAAAATTGTCCTACTTTAATTTTTTTCAGTCAACATCTTTAAACTTTGATTAACGATTAATCTTAAACTATAATAATAAAGTATTTAGTAAAATTATATTCTGAAAATTTAAGTTCTATATTTTTATAATATAATTTTAATAAATATTTTATTATTATAGTTTTAAAGTAAAATAATTGAAAACTGTTCAAAAAGAATTTAAATTAGAACAATTTTGGTGTAATGGAGGGGGTGTGCCTTTTAAAAGAAGGGAAACTTCAAACTTACATGGGTGTATTAGATAACCGGGCCCAAATTGTATACCAACCGAACTGTCGGTTAGATTCTGAAATAATTATTTATGAGCGTCGAGCCGTCGAGTGGGTAGTATCATTGCGAAAATGGCATATCTTATCCTGTTACGTACGTCAGAATTGTTGGCTTGACCGACGCAAATTGGACTATTGTATACTCACTCCTTTTATCCATTTTAACATTTTATTTTATGGTCAATAACTTTTAAATTTGACTACAAATTACTCTTAAATTGTAAAGTTAAAATATAACAATATTATATTATACCGTTGAGTCCATATCTTTTTGTATTATGTATGGATTATGTTACAAGACTTATCAAAGAAGGGACTAGACAGAATGGTTTTCACTTCTATCCCAAGTGTAAGGAGTTGGGTTCGATTCAAATCGGCCGGACGATCTCATGATCTTTAGTAAAGCAGACCCTTTCTCTCTTACTACTTTGATGGATATCTTACACAAGTTTTCTGCTTCTTCGGGCTTACAAATTAGCAGTTCTAAAAGTTCTATTTTGGGGGTGTTTCAGAGGAACTCGAGCGGAATCTTCTTTGAATTACTGGGTTTGCTGAAGGTAACTTTCCGTTCAGATATTTGGGACCGCCCTTAAGTCTGAAACAGCTAAAAATCTGTGATTACGATCCTTTACTGAAAAAGTTGATTGGAAAATTCAAGCTTGGAGTTTTAAAAAGCTAAGCTATGCTGGTCGGCTTTAAAGACTGTCTTAGATAGCATTATGAAATTTTGGGCACTATTCCTGTTGCAGTTATTAGAAGGATTACTAGGATTTTTAGGAATTTCCTTTGGTCCGGAACTGGTGAGGGGAGGAAAAGTAATGGTGGCCTGGACTTTAAGTAAGTTCTATCTTGGAATAAGGCGGCAATGGGTAATTTCTTGTTTGATATTGATCTCAATTCCACGGGTTCTTTGTGGCATAGATGGATTCATTGCTACAAACTTAAAGGTGTCTGCATTTGGTCAATAAGGGCAAAACAGGGGAATAGTCCTTGGCGGTGCTATATCTTGCATCTAAAAGAGTCTATTACTCATTTATTTTCTGTGGAGCACATTGAGAGTATGAAGAGAATTTCTAGGAAAGAAAGGATTCAACAACTTTATAAGTCCTTCTGGCCGGATGCTACTGTGACTCCTTGCACTTGGCTAGCGTGTATGGATCGTCTACCTACAAAGGCCAGATTGTTTAGTTGGGGCATGTTGGATGATGATATTTTTCCCTTTATGCAAGAATGCTCCGGAAACTAGAGATCATATTTTCTGCCAATGCCCTATCTCTCTACAGGTTATTTGTCATTTTTTATCAACTGTGAATATATACAATTAATGTGTCGTTTGGATTTGCAGATTATCTTGATATGTTTGTTCAAGCTTCAAGGAGGATTGGGTTTCTCTATCAAATAAAGGCTGCTGTTTTTTGCTCTGCTATTTCGGCGGTCCGGAGTTTGAGAAATTCAACTGTTTTCTTGGAGGAGCCAGTTTATATCCCTCAATTCTGTTCGCAGGTAGCCCAACAATTCATGATCCTAGATCATTGCTACATGGAACAAGTAGGATTTTTTGACCCCTGCGCTTTTATTTGGATCATAGTTCTGATGTTGGAGTCCAAGTGGGTCTTGAAATATATTTGAAGGTCAGCTGCCGTGTTTGTAGAGTAGGACAAATCATAGCTTAGTGCTAGAGTTAGGATTACTGGTGCCTGGATTCTATTGCCTTTTGCCGCATTGGTTATAGGAGCTCTTACATGTAGGGGTGGGCATAAAATCCGAAACCGAAAATTCAATCTGAAAATCCGACGATCCGAGCCCAAACCGAACCGATCTGAATTTTCGGATCGGATTGCGGATCACCATTTTTAGCAATCCGAATTTTCGGATCGGATCGGACTAAAATCCGCAGATTTTCGGATTAATCCGATCCTATCTTTATTTATTTATTTTTTAAAATAAATTATAGCTACTATATATACTTAAGCCTTAAAGCCCAATTAACCCTAGAATCTCCATTTCCGCCCCCTTTCTGTTTCTGGGCATCTTCTCTCTCGCCTAATCATTCTGCTTTTCTCATCCATGCCGTCATAATCCTTCCATCTTCATTTATGCCTTCATAATCCCTCCTATCTGTAATTCTTTTTAGCATATAACCCATAGCTTGAGAAATCGAAAGGAGTATTATCCTTGAGACCAATCAACGAAGAAAACAGAGGTAGAAAGCAAAAGCAAGATGACAAGATCTAAAGATCCGGCAAACAAGGTCAAATGGTTGTGTGTAGTAATTAATTAGTTTTCTGTGAGAGTACCCAAATCTTGTTTGCCTCATTCTTGAGTTACGATTTTTGTTTTCTACCTTCAATTTTTAGTTTTGTTTATATTTATTTACAAATTAAGCATGCGCACAACTAAATTTCGGATTAAACGGATTAATCCGAATCCGAACCGACTATTTTCGGATCAAACCGAAACCGATCCGAAATTTCGGATCGAATTTCGGATTGGAAGAAAATCTGCATTTTCGGATCGGATCAATCCGAAGTTCGGATCGGATTTGATCCGATTCGCCCCATGCACAACCCCACTTACTTGTTGTCTGAGACTTACTTGATATTTTTGTGGGAGTCATAAGGTGGTCCAGCGGAATAGAGTTGAGTTGGTGAAAGGAGAGGTGTGGGGTTTGATCCCCAGCGGAGACATAAGACAGTTTAATTGTTGAGATATAGATGGTATAGGATATTGTATAATAGTAGGGTAGTAGTTGTAATATTTTCCCTTTCAAAAAAAAACTTGATTGGGATATACCCCTCTTATTTCATGTATATATATATAATATACATTTAGGTTTAATGGAGTTTACTTCTTTTTAAAAAAATGGAGGGAGTATTATTTTGTCACAGTCGACAAATTAAGTCTTAATTTTCTTCAATGTATCGACACGTAATAGATAAGATAATGTAGATAAGTTGTTTATGTCGTGGTAATTAAATGTTAATGATGTGCATGAGTTATGTGTATAATTGACCGTTGATTTAAAATATCCAGTCTTGTCAATAGTTAAATAGTTATAGGACCACGTATTTGAATGCTTACAAAAGGATCGATCACTTTTTAGCAGGTACACTAATTAATTTCTCATTAAAAACGCGTAAATAGCTAGCTAGTCACTCAAATAATTAATAATTACGACTCCTACGTATTATACTATTATAAGTTAAAATGAAAGTGATGTTTCAAGACATTCCGCGGGAAGGCCGTGTTGCTAGCAATCTTACACCATTTTACCAGATGGTACATTAGTATACAAATACTACTCATCTGTTTTTTTTTAAATTCTTTATATTTGATTTTGAAACGGTTTTTTAGGAGGTTGGTATGATGAGTGTAGTGTTTGATTTAGTGGCAGGACCCACAATAAAGTTGTGAGATAGAAAGCTGCAAAAAATGGAAACGTAAAGTATTTAAAAAAACGGACGAAAAATGAATACGTAAAGAATCTAAAAAAACAGATGAGTACTATTTAACTTGAAATTTTATTTTTCAATGAAATCACCAATGATAGACTCTGCGATTTTGGATATATGAATTCACTCACCCGCTCAGACATTATTCGTAAATTTAACTCTACTTCCAGGTTCAAACCCTTTAAAATTGACCTTGTCTTCAAGGTTGTAAACTCTTCTCTTTAAACTTCACTTTTCTTCACATCATGAATCCATCTTTATTGTTCCCCGTTGAACCAGATTGCCTAAAATACTTAATCGTGTAATGGCTCGATCAAACATGAGAAGGCAGTAAATTTGACAATAAGGATTGAGGAACAGATATTCGGATCTTCCAACAAATTCCATAAAGTTACAATCCAGAAGCTTGGTCGGTTGACTAGTAAGAGCAAAACTATCAAAGTCATCACATAATACTCGTAACTCCGGTCCATGTGAATATGGGATGCACCTAAATCCTTATTTTGCTCATCTACCTTACCATGTTCCATCAAAATCTTTATATCCCAATTAATAACCGTTTCATCAACATCATTAATTTCCTCATCCCAAACTGTCAAATTATTTTCATTCTGGTCTAAATATGCGTCCACATTCTTATTCCAATTTTTTCATCCAGATCGGCTCGCTATCCCAATTTATATATTCATTCTCATCATCATAATCTAATTCAAATAAATCCTTCAAATCACATGACAAATTAAAATTGATTACATTTTTTGATAAAATTCCCCAAAAAACAACGCTTCCAAATTCTAGTCGAACTCCTCCATTGAAAATTATCGCCGAGCTCGTCTTTCACATCGAATCGCCTCTTCTTTTTCTTCAATTCAACCAGCTTCTTCTCACGATCTGCTTGATCTTCTTCTAAACTTCGTAGCAACCTTCTTGAGTCCGCCACACATTCTCGAATCTTCTGGAGCTCTCTTAATATTTTCTTCATCGTGATGATCAACAATATTGAACACGATGACTCTATTCAACTCACGGAATCTAGAATTAACTCTCAATTAAAGCACCAATGATAGCAACCCGATTATTGTCACCCCGATTATTGTCCGTCAATTAAAATGAGTCATTAGATCGATGATCATTGGTCAATAGATTTAATGGTGGAGTTCTGTTGACCAAACTACGTATTATACTGAAATAACATTAACGATCGATGATATTAGGTGTTGCATTTAAGTGTCGTGCTCGTCGCACTGTATCGCTCTAAAATTAATTTTAAATACATAAAATATAATTATGTATTAAATATGATAAATATAATTATAAAATTAAAATAATTAATCTGAAATCAATTAATCACAATTGTTTTAAAGGATAAATATAATCTTTATCTAGAATTCATCCGATTAAACAACAATTCTCATTTCTTCAAACATCTTTTTTTTTTTGTTACAGAAATATGTAAAAATACTCTACTGCCATCACTTCACTATAAGCTCCACACACCACACCCAAGAAACAATACTAACCATTACCTCCACTTCCTGTCCCTGACTTCGTTCTCACCAACTTTCTTTTTTCTTTTCTTTTTTTTTTTTTTCTTCTCTTTTCCGACCAAAATCAAGAGTAAGATCACCAAACAATCAAAACATCATATTAACATATACTATTAACATGAAGAATGGAGTTATAAGGGTGTACGAGTGGTTTGGGTGCTGGAGTAGCAAGATGAGGTCGGAGATTCGAACTCCGACGGAGTTATAAGGTGGTTTATTATATTTGGAGTTATAAGGTGGTTAAGGAGTACTGTAGGAGTAGGAGTAGATTATATTAAATTGGCCGTTTCAAAAAAATATTAACATCATATTAATATTTATTGTATAATTATTTGATTTTTATCTTCGGTATAGATGGAAATTTTGATATTTTCTAAATATAGCAAGTAAGGGCGATAGTGGGGAATGACACTTGATATGCATCGACACCCTGACTGACATTAGTCAGCGCGACACCTTGACTGACGGTAGAAAATTCGATTTAACTTCAAAAACTTACTCAATTAGATTTAATGAAATTTTTTGAAATCCACCTATACTAATTGACTTCAAATAACTCGCTCAATTAAATTGAATAACCAATTTGAATTTCGAAAGCTAGCTTCAGTCATTTTAATGGCCGAAACTAACTGTTAATTTTATATTTTTGCTGAAATTAACCATTTAATATAGTCTAGTTATTAATTTCAATTTGCATGAAACTAACTATAAAATGATTAAATTAACTCAAAAACTTATTTATACTAAACTAAAACAATTAAAAAAATATGAAAACTAACATTATAAAAATATAAACAATTATTTTCACTGTAAAATAAGAAATTAAAAATTATGAAACTAAAATTAACTCTCAAAAATGTTTCCCATGGTCAATAAATCAACGACCTTGATCATCAACGGTGGTTTCCTGATTCGTTAATTAGTTTATTTTGGTATGACTTCTGTACCTCTGACAACCTCCACAGGAAATACACATCCATCTCTACTAGGGTTTTCAAATACAACCTTCCCCAACCCCTGAAAATTACATCCCCTCTCATCTTGGAAAGTCGATTGAAAGTAGACGTTAAAGGCATAAGAAACATTCTCTACAAAACTGAGCATCCCACATGAACCGCCGGGGAATAAACAAGTGCAGTCTGCGTAAGAACATGCAAAATCAAATTGATTCTTAACAACTTGTAGTCTTCTCGTGTCTCCGTTGAAAGCGCACCACCTTGATGGCATCCGACTAATCCCTCGTCCTGTCGTTGGATAAATATCACGTCCTTCTCCAAATAGATCAATCTTGTACTTGGGTTCTCCATTAGACCTATAAATGCCCCAGTGTCGAGAAAATGGCAAGAAATGGGATGGATTTGCACTCTCATCCGTCAAGGCATGGATATTGATATCAATTGGTTCACCTGGCCGCATTGGTGTTCCCTTATTGCTAACAACTCTAGGTAGCAAGGATTTCCAAAATCGCTCTGCAGATTCCACGCTAGCACCTTGGTAGCCATCCGTTGGCCAACCAATTTGTGAAAAGACTACTTTCATGTCTCCATAGCCGACTTTCCTCAGTGCCCAAATAAAAGAATCGTAGACTAGGTCGAACAAATTATGATAGGTAAGCCCATTTACATCTGTGATCACAAGCTTAGATTTATCATCTGAGAATGCAAAATCATAATCTAGTCCTGATGTGACGATATATTCGAATGGTAGAAACTCGGCAAAAAATGGAGCACCGGTTCGATTCATGATCTCAAGCGATGCTATCATTGCTTCTCTCACATCTGGAAGGAATTCTGCTTCCGAGGGAAGAATGGTTCCGGGCGTAAGAACTCCGTTTGAAGAATGTGTGATGATCACCTTTGTTTTAGATTGTCCAAGTTCATCAAACCAACCTTGAAAAGTTCTCATCCTATCCACCACACTCATGAAGCTAATGTTACTTCGTCGTGCCAAACCAAATGCGCTATTTCCGATACTCAAATACCTGCGTGTGAAATCACCAAGAAAGAATTATTATGGTGAGGAATGGAACATAAAATGCCGGTTCCTATAATATATGACTTCTTCAATTTCTAGGAGGGTAAAGTTGTGCTTCTAGTGTTTTTTTATCAATGTCATTCTAAAATATTTATACGGTAATTACCAAAGATGGTAGTTAGCATGATCAATTACTTGAATATTAAAATTTTTTGCAAGATAATTACCAAAGCATGGTAGTTATTTGCATGCGAGTTTCACCCACCAAACTTTAAATCACGGTACGTACCTGAAATTTATATCAGGAAATGGCAGAAAGGTCTTGCCTATCCATTTTTTTGCCACTTCCTTGCTAGATATGGCACTTGGATTATGAATGCTGACGGTGATGTTCATACCAGTACCTTTAAATGCCTTAATGACATAAACATTGCTGCTGAACAATTTCACGTTTTGAATTTTGTTCTGTAATAATAAATCCACCACAACAGCTGGATCCAAATTTGCTATTGCATTCCTACCATAATTAATACCAATAACAGCATGAACAAAGCTATTTGGTAACCTATAAACCGACAAGATATAGCTAACCACCAAGAATTTAAGCCTCTCCATTATCTTCATGCTGTCAAGTTTAATTTGTAAGGCATGTAGGATTTATCTATTTCTCGATATTTACATGTGAACAATTATTTTTTGTTTCCGGCAAAGTAATATCATAAGAATTTTAGGGTTCTTCCCTTTTTTTTCCCCTTTAAATGACATCCACTAATAATAAGATTTTGATAGTTACAAACTGGAGATGGATATAAATTATCGTGAAATAGGAAAATCTCAACTTAATAATTCTTTGATGTTTAATTATAGGTCATTTCTATAAATGAGTTTTTTATTTTCTCATCAGTACATTTATTTATAAAATATGCATTTTATTAAAGGCAAAAAAGTTTACAATATTTCAAAGGAATTTTTACGCTCACAAGTCACACGACTTGCACCCCCTCCTCAAGCCCCTCTTTGCATCCTAGCCCCTGTTAGTCAAACCATTACACTTGAGTAGAGTTTTTCAACCCTTTTTAAATTCTTTGAAATTTTAGGGTATTACATTTAACCCCACTACAAGAAATTTGCCAAATAACGACGCCATTTAGCGAATATTTGTCACTAGTTCGTCGCCTATAGCGACAGATTAGTGACAAATGGAGCTCAAATGTGTCACTAGTTCCTCGCTATTAGCAATTCATTGCTAAATAGCGACAAATAAATTAATTCCTCGCTAAATAATTGACCCGGATAAAAACAACCCTTATAATTTTAGTGATGAGTCCCAAATATTGTTAAAAAAAATAAAATAAAATAAACTTAAAAATCAAAAGAAAAAAGGAAATAAGATGAACAGTAGCTCCAGCTCTGATCGGAGCTCAAAAATAACTTTGATTGGAGCTGTGCAGAGCTCCGATCGGAGCTTCAAAGCTCCAATAGGAGTTGTTCATCTTCTGCCTCCTATTTTTATAAAGTTTTCTTAAAATTTATATTTATTTTTTCTTAATAAAACATAAAGAAAAGAAAAAAAGAAAAAAGAAAAAGGAAGGGGTTAAAGGCATGTTTGTTTGCAAGGAATTGAGAGTTGGTTTATAAGCTGGTCAACGCCATGGATTAATCTGTAATTTTTTAATGAAGCTGGGTTAATTTGAAAAGTGAGTGTTTAGTAGGGGGTCCAAATATAATTATGTCTATGATAAATGGAATACATGGAACAAATTAGTTTAACTGGCAAGTTTTGATGTTACTAAAATATATCTATTCCCGTCTTAATTCGTCGGCATGCGAATTAGGGTGATTCCAACTCTCCGGAAGCTTAATTAGGTATTCGCGTGAGTGCCTTCTGACGTGAGTAATAATATACCGAGTTGGTCGCTCTCTCAAGTATATTGGTACATTCGGATCTATGCACCTATGAATTCCTGAGCTCCGTAACCAATGGTCTAAGGGAAATAGCCTGTAAAGGCTCTACGAGTCAGGGTCTCAACGGTACATACTGAGGACTACGAAGTCACATGCTTCTGGGGCACAATATCCAAGGTTCAACATCTGAAGTATAAAGGACTACGATATATGTATCTGGATATGCCAACCACAACTAAATGCACTAGACAAGTGGATCAGAACAAAATAAGATATTTATCTGACATGAATATGGGCCACGTCCATATCTATTAAGGTTAAGCCTACCAACCACATATGTGTGTGGACACTTGGCAAACTGTTGTGGTGGCAAAGACATGGGCTCCTCCAACGTCTATGAAAGGAGTGGTTCTAGAGAGATAGCTAAGGTGGAAAACATATTAGCGCAACACTATCAAAAAATCACTCTACAGATACAGCCTTAAGTCTTCCAGGTGGGAAGAACTATTGAGCAACAACAAGAAATACTCTTGGAAATATATCTTTTTTATATGATAATGCGTTATATTCACACCTTCATTATGTTAGCAAGGTAGGCATTCAACCACGTTTGAGTAATGCCTCAAATTATCGGTTTGACCATACGACAGACCGGATATTCACAACACCCACATGTAGGAATCTAGTACATGACTTCTGGTGCCAATCAGCCTTAATTTTCTCCGATGCCTTTGGTTTGACTCCGACGTGGGAAATGTGGCTTAGGTCCGATGACTCTTAAGTACTTGATATTATGGAATCGCCTCAAATTTGATAGTATTTATATTGCTCCACGTCAAGTTAATTTCAAATTCATTAAAGCGAATAAATACATTTCAAAACATATTTATTCAAGCCAATCAAAGATGTACTTATAATTCTATACAATCATATTACCTACCTCTCTATTTTGTTATTAGGTAGTCTCATTGAAACTACTAGCAACATTCCTACACCCTCCTACACCCTATACTGAAATCAAGTGACAATTGTTTCCGGAAGTAAATTAATTAATCTCACTATAAAACAAAACAATAGTGATAAATTAGATTGAATAGTGCTAACAAGTAACACTATTCCAGTTATTGGTGCACAGGTAACTTACTTTTACAGTTTTTGATAGTGAACTCTAAACAAAAGGGCTAAAAATAGTAAAATAAATAAATAATGGGGTTAATTAAAATAGCCACATGTCAATCTCTTATTGCTGGCCTAGAGGCTGGCATAGAGATTGACATAGAAAATCCCGGTCGCCTCCCGGGAAAACAAGAACAAGAACACAAGACCATCTTCCAATTCAAACTAATTAAGAAATCTAGAAGAAACCTGCAATAAACTAGAATTGAATTACATTAAAAACTAGATTCTTCTATATTCCAAATAATTTTTCCTACCTATCCTGGAAGTTAATCCAAACAAAATCAATGCAGGAAATCTTTCATCGGATCATCATGATGAACCCTCTTCATCCTGTACGCCTCCATATCCTCCGCAGTCACCTCATCGTTCCACTTCACGTTGTACTTGCGTTTCCTTTCATCTCTCTCGTCTCTCTTCCTCTCATCCTCCTTCACTAGTGCTTCTGCCAGTTTCTTTTCATCCAATACCAAGTCCTCAGGCACTTCATTCCCCCAAGTGGCAAGGCTTTTCTTCTCCTCACTCGCTGCAGGTACAACTTCCTCTTTACGAGCAATATTTGCCCTCATAAGATCCCCTGCAGCTTCTGCTGCTTCGATTCCAGCAACACCAGTACAGTAACTATTTCTAACACTCTGCTGACAACACTTGTAACCCCATTGGCCATCCTTCCACCATGAACCCCATACACTAGTATGATTGTTCACATAAACATCTTCTTCATACTTGCCCTTCGGAATAGCCACCTCCTGCCCCTTAACGATTCTACCAGCACGATCATACTCAACTTCACTCTCCGTCTGCCCAAGTAAAAGTTCCTTCGGCAGCACATCTTCAGCAGCAACAGCAGCATTACCGTACTTCTCCAAAACCGCCTCTTTCGTCTGAGACTTTAATTTCTCCTTGTTAATCTTAAAATTCTTATACAACAACTCAGCCTGTGACGGAGCAGCTTGCATATGCACGTCGTGACCCTTATCAAACGCTTCCCAAGCGTGTATATTCATCTGTTTAAACTCCAAAGCTTGTCCACTCAGCCTATTCTGATTATCACCAGCATAAAACTTCTCGTTCGGATCCATATCAGGCAAAGGATCCTCACGCATAGACCGCGTCTTAGGGTCATAATGAGCCGAGTTCACATCCAGGTTAAGTAGATACTTGGCAACATCTTCACGAATTCGCAAGTTCCTCACAGTTCCAGTACTACCACCACCTGTCGTTCTCACACGCTTCTCAACCTTGGCGAAATCCATCTGCTTACTCTCGTCCACTTTCGCCTCATCAACGTCCTCCTCACTCTTCTCCTCCAGGTTCTTCATCTGTTGCTCCTTCAAGTACCGTTGCCTCGCCAAATCCCTAGCTTCATACTTCTCAACAACATGCTTATACGACGCGGCATCATAACCGTTCCATCGATCTCGTTTTCCGTCGTAATCGAGCTCCAACGTCTCAATCTTCTCATCAGCAGCAATGCTTTTCCCTGTCCACTTAGCCCCGAGTTTTCGGGGCCTTTCGACGCAATCCTTCTTTGCATGTGTGATTGCTCCACAATTTTCACAAGCACCCTTGCGATATTTATCAGCCTGATAGATCTTTGCACCCCTGTCATACCACGATTTGCTGTTTTGATTAGGATCGGATTTCCACTTACGTTGATGCTTCAATGAGGGCTTGTCTTTGTCGCCAAGGTACCAAGGTGCAGAGGACATGTACTGGGGAATATGGGGATTGATTTCGTTTCCATCTTCATCGACCTCAGCAGGAGCAATACCTGCTTTACGAGCTTCTTCCAATTCAAGCTTTTTTCTGTGATCCTCTCTGGATTTGAACGAAGCTGAAGCTGTAGCCATGATTGGATTCAACACAAGAATCAATTCACAGGTTTTGGGATATAATAAACCCTAGATAGAGGTGTAAAATCGACAATATATATATGATGATTTTATTGATCGATCGATTAAAGAGATACAGAGATTAAACAGGAGCAAGCAGGGCAGTATATATATATACTTATAGGCACCATGATGATTCCTGGTTAGTTTATCTTTCAACTTCGATTAGGATTAGAATTTCCGTTCTTAGTTTCTTTCATATTGTCAAGTTCTTTTAGGATTAGAATTTCAATACCTCTCTTTCAATTTCAAGTTCTATTAGGATTAGAATTTCCATTCTTAGTTTCTTTTCCTGTTGTCGAGTTCTTTTAGGATTAGGATTAGAATTTCAATACTTAGTTAGTTTCTCTTTCAAGTTCTATTAGGATTAGAATTTCCATTCTTAGTTTCCCTTAATTGATTGTGATTTGATGCACTCCATGTGTTTGTTAAAATGCCTACTTGTGTTGGGGATGTTCAGGACATAGAACGGTTTGCTATGACCGACCATTTACCTCGTGAGTTGCTTCATTCTCTTCTCCCAGGGCCTGTAGCTGTGGTTCTAAGACGAGGTTTGTGAAGTCTGTCAGGTTTGCAATATTTTACTCAAAAAACTTTGATTCTTTGTAGGTCAGTTCTCTTCGAAAAATTAGTTTCTTTTTGTGTTGAGTTAGTTCCTTCTCAGTTTTGTGGGCTGAATTATTGTTTAAAGTTGCTTAAATCTCAGCTAATTTGAAGCTTTCTAGCAATTAGCATACAAGGATTTTTCTTCCACTAGTCAAATACATCAACACGTTTGTTGTTTCAGCGAATGACCTCTGTAACCTGCACTCAGGGTTGTCATGCACGCATATCTACTCCAAATGCACAATTAGGCTTACCTGAACTGCAGCTTGGAGTAATCCCAGGATTTGGAGGTATTACTATTTTAGATTTCCTACTATAATGCAAATCAGTCAGTCAGTTGATATATGCTTTGCTTAGTTATTCAACTGCATATCATACCATGCAAAACATTCTCCAGAGACCTAGACTGTTCCTAATTGCACTTGAGATATGCAAGGCAGGATGCTATCAGCCTGAGACAGGCTAGAAAGCACACTGTTTCTCTTCGAGTTATCCTTATCAAATGTTACGTTGAACTGCTAGTCCTGCTGATATTCATGATTTGTTTCTTATATGTTGTCCTATCATTTCAATGTCCTTATTGTCGTCGCTCTAGAGACAAAATGTTTTCGTATTAGAAAAAAAAGCTGGCTCAACTATATGGAGGCCCTAGGTTGTTATCATAATTTGAATATAAGGTATAGATTACGACGATCTGCACAGAATAATCATGAGTTTAAGTTGTAGTAGGTTTGTTATGAATAAATCTCAGTACTGTAATATGTTTTACTATGATCTTAAAGTTGTTCGTTATCTCAGGAACCCAAGCACTGCCACGTCTTGTAGGTCTCGCTAAGGCTCTTGAGATGATGTTGGTAAGCTTAATCATCTGATGCCATCACAGAAGGCTTCTAAAGCAAGTAATTTGAGTTTCAAGTGTGGTTTACCTTTCTCTTTTGATATTTATGTAGACATCAAAACCTGTAAAAGGAGAGGAGGCTTTGAACTTAGGCCTTGTGGATGCTGTTGTTTCATCGGATAAGTTACTAGATACTGCTCGTCGGTGGGCTCTTGATATTTTGGAGCGAAGAAAGCCCTGGGTTATAAGTTATTATAGAACAGATAAGTTGGAACCTCTTGGGGAGGCAAGGGAGATACTAAATTTTGCTCGGGCGCAGGCTCGTAAACGGGCTCCGAATCTCAAGCACCCACTGGTTTGCATTGATATTATTGAGGAGGGCATTGTTTCTGGTCCTAGAGCGGGGCTTCTGAAGGTTCGGTATACTTAAGTTCCAGGTTTCTTGAACTTGATTAATCACAACCTCATACTAACTAACTTCTTGTTTTTGCAGGAAGCTGTGGAGTTCCAAGGACTTGTAGAGTCGGATACTTGCAAGAGCTTGGTCCATGTTTTCTTTGCCCAGCGTGGTACCACAAAGGTTAAATGAAATTAATATCAAATCAACGTATCCTAGCAGAAACGAGAACTTAATTCTAGATAAAGCTGCTATATATATTTTGTCGAAGTCCTTATAATGGTGTTGTGAGGTCTTCCTGTGGATTTCATGGGAGCCCACCTGTAATTACTAATTATTAAAGGATGATATAAGTTAACTATAAAGCAACTCTTAAAAGTCACACATGAATTGAACAGGAAATTCTTAAATGTGCAATGTGCATCTAATTATCTAAATATTTTTTATTCTGGTAATGTCTGTAAGAATTTTATGAATTCTCATAAGTTGGAGTCAATACTGGGATGTCTGGCCTTGAATCAGTTTCATAGAAGTTCTTGTTTGTTTTAATTTCTGAAACAATAGTAATCAGAAATTGAATCCTTTTTCCCCATTAACGAAATTCATTTACTGCTTAGTTCCTAGAGCACTCCATTAGCCCTGCAGTTTTAGAAATGTAAGTTAGATTTTGAATTCTGTTTGCTAAAATAATTACTCCAATCACCAGAATATTTGTGGTAAATATATATGGTTTCAATGAAATTCTAATTGGGTGATGTTTTAGCTTTTTTAAATGGATTCCAGTCGGTGGTATATTTGATTAATGAATCTCTTTTTGACCTGCCTTGTTCCTTTGTCTGCACAGGTTCCTGGTGTCACCGATCTAGGCTTGAAACCAAGGCAAATAAAGAAGGTTGCTGTTCTCGGTGGAGGGTTTATGGGCTCTGGAATAGCAACTGCATTGATTCTGAGTAACTATACTGTTATCCTAAAAGAAGTCAATGATAAATTCTTGCAAGCTGGAATTGGCAGAGTAAGAGGTGAGACCTGTGTATTTATTGATGTGCATTGCCTTCAATTAAAAAACAGATCCCCTGACTAGCAGTTGTGTTATTCAGAAAATCTACAAAGCCGTGTCAAGAAAGGGAAAATGAGTGAAGAAAAGTTTGAGAGAACTTTTTCTTTGCTCAAGGGTGTACTTGATTATGAAAGCTTTAGAGATGTGGACCTGGTCATAGAGGTATATTGTGCATGTACATCGACAATTTTGTAAGATTCTTTCTGTCCCAACTTACGGTTCTCTGGTAGATTGACATTGTTGTCTCTTGTTTCATTTTTAATTATGTGAATAGGCTGTCCTCGAGAATATATCTTTGAAACAGCAAATCTTCGCTGATCTTGAGAAACTTTGTCCTCCACATTGTGTACTTTCTAGCAACACTTCTACTATTGATCTGGAATTAATTGGGGAGAAAACCAAGTCTCAGGACCGTATCATTGGATCTCATTTTTTCAGGTTGAATATTGTGTTGTTTATTAATTTGTTTTATCATCTTATGTTTTGAGGTAAACTTGACTCACAATAAACTACTTGCAGTCCAGCACATGTGATGCCGCTCTTAGAAATTGTTCGGACCAAGAAGACTTCTCCACAAGCAATTATAGACTTGTTAGATGTTGGAAAGAAATTAAGGAAGACGCCAGTTGTGGTTGGAAATTGCACTGGCTTTGCTGTAAACAGAATGTTCTTTCCTTACACTCAAGGTGCTCTTTTGCTTATGGAGCATGGTACAGATGTCTATCAGATCGACAAAGCAATTACCAAATTTGGAATGCCGATTGGTCCATTAAGGTACTAGAACTATTTTTCGTCTTCTTGATTCTTAAGGAGGCCTAGCATGCCTATTTCTCTGATGGTATATGATGATTTAATTTGGTCGTATCCAGATTGTGCGATTTCGTAGGATTCCCAGTTTCAGTTGACATAGGGATGCAATATCTCTTGAATTACCCAGAGAGAACTTACAGATCAATGATGATTCCAGTGATGCTAGAGGATAAAAGAACGGGTATGCTTTGCATTATTTCAATATCAGAATATCAATTAAGTTATATGGTGAAGTATCTACCATTGTAGTCAATCCAAAAAACAATTCTTCAAGTCATACCTATTTACATGGATCACTGAATGCGTGGATCAATTGTAGTGAAAGGTGAAATGGTAGAAGCCATTACTCATCAATCGATGGAAGAGTATTTATTTCCTTTTAGTTTACTCTTGTTACGTAATCATCTCACTCCCATCTGTAAAAAACTGGACTTGGTTATGAGATTGAATTTTGGGTTGACTAGGATGAAAAATTAGTGTGCCCTATTAAGTGGCAGCTTCCCTTCTCTTAATCTACTTAAATGAGCTAGCAAAAGCTATCAAAGGACCGATGTTATGAAACAAAGCTTCTAATATTATGTATGTGCTCTAGGTGAATCTTCTCGCAGTGGGTTTTATCTGTATGATGAGAAGCGCAGACCGTACCCTGACCCAGATCTGAAGAAGTACATTGAAAAGGCTAGGGAAATTTCCGGTGCTAAAATTGATCCTCAGGTTGCTTTTGACTTCTTATATCTTAATATCATGATGAACATGCATCTCTATTCCGTATTAACTTTTGATATCGAACTCTCTCCAGCTGACAAAGCTATCCGAAAAGGAGATTGTTGAGATGATATTCTTTCCGTGGTGAATGAGGCCTGTAGAGTCCTTGCTGAAGGCATTGCAGTCAAAGCTTCTGATCTTGACATATCTTCCGTAATGGGCATGGGATTTCCTCCTTACAGGTTGGTTGGACAAAAGTATTACCCATGTCAATCCTTGTTCCGACTGAGCATCAGTACATATACAGTTGCTGAATATATTTTTATATTGTACCAGGGGAGGGGTTATGTTCTGGGCTGATACTCTTGGATCAAAATATATACATTCAAAACTAGAGCAGTGGTCGAGTTTGTATGGAGGATTTTTTAAGCCATGCTCTTATCTAGCTGAACGAGCTGCAAAAGGAGCTCCTTTGGTTAGTATTCTAAATCTGCGTTTTATGAGTTCATCTCGAATTCTAATTTCCATCCGAATTCAGTTTAGCTAAAAGTTTACGTTTTGTCATGCAGAGCTTAAGTAAGGATCCAGTGAAGTCGCGATTGTAATGTTGAACTTGATACTGAGTTTGGTGGTTGGTGTGTAGTAGTTTCGCATCATTCTCTTAGAATTTCTGTGCACGAACCTGGTTGATTTAAACAGCTCTGAAGCGGGTTTTAGAAATAAAGAGGAGAACAACCTACTATGTAATATTGTTACAGTTATAACCTGGGAAGAGGCGAAGAGCGGAGGCTCATGAGACTAGTAGTATTATAATTATAATGGTGTTCATTATGTATCTTGTATTGGGAAGATAAAGAAAAGAAAAGATGATGAATTTATCTTGTTTAATTGGTCTCAAATACAACTAAGCTAATCTGAATTGAAGAATGAAGCGAAGCTAAGTTGCCTAATTTCACTGACCACTATGATTATGTTTCTAAATAACACAATTTCACTAATCACTATGATTATGGAGTTTATGTATCTAAATAACTAAGTTAATTAATGACTAAAGTTCTTACCACTGGTACCAAACGTTTTATGTGTATTATTACTATACTAGTAGTAGTTCCAGTATTGGGTGTGGGCCGTGTGGCTAACCTGACCTAACCTTAAGGCTTAAAGATCGTGATTCTTGACGTGGCAAATTTAAAGATAGTAATCTCGCTCAATGAGAGAGGGAGAGAGAAAATCGCTAGGACGAGTATGACTCTATTAGTGTCACGTGGCATAATTTAAACAGCTGCCTACCAATAAGCATTTTGCCACTCTCCGATCTTCATCCCCTTCCCCCTTTTTCTCCTCTGAGCTGAAAAACAACCACTGATCGGAAATGGAATCAACAACCAGCTCGAAAGCCAGAACGGTAGCTCAACTCCAATCCATCAATCCATCAAGCGTAAATCAGGCAAGACCTATGCCCAAATCGCCGAGCAAACCGGCTTAACCAACGTCTACGTCGCTCAGCTCCTCCGCCGCCAAGATCAGCTCAAGCCGGCCACCGCGCCTCTTCTCCAAGCCGCCTTACCGGAGCTGAAAACCGAACACCTCGACGAGATGATGCAAGCTCCTCTCCGTTCCTACGATCCTAACTTAATTCAGGATCCCACTGTTTACAGGTCCAATTTCAAGTCTCAATCATTCTTATTTGTTTACTTTACTGCACAATTCAAGTTGTTTATCAGCTACTGTAATGAGATTTCATATGTTTTGAACTTGAATTTGTGTAATTCAGTTGAGATTGTGTGCTGTTATGCGTGTGTTTTGACCTAATACTACTTGCTGCGAGGTTAAGTAACTTTATCTGTGTACTTGTTGATATTGCAGATTACACGAAGCGATTATGCACTTCGGTGAGAGCATCAAGGAGATCTCGTAAATGAGGATTTCACGGATGGCATGTAAGTTGTTATGATGTGGTATTTGTTCGAAGAACATTGCATGTGATTGAATGATTGTTTAGCAGTTTAATATCTCGAAAGCATGTTGTTGCATGGATTCCGTTTGTTTAGCAAAACTAGTTTAAATGACGCTTATATGCCCCTGAAATTGAGAGTTCATAAACTAGTTGAGTGTAATGAAGTTGTTTAGTAAATTAGCTTATGTGCTAAATATAGGATGAAAATAAATCAAATGACATGCTTATTTTGGTCAAATAAGCTCATTTAACTTGTAAGCTAGCTGATAATCTCATTGTAAAGATTGCCTGAGCATTGACATATGCATATCTAATATCAAGCGTGTTGCGGTAGCTGCATTCCATCGAGATATATTAATGTCCTTTAGACCTTTACATTCCATTTTGTTCACTTCCTTGCACTCGAGCAATTATAGAAGAGTGCTGTTGCCTGTTTAAACATTTAACCATTTTAATTACATACCTTTTGTGTCTGCTTCACTAAGTTTTGCGTATACCTTTCTTGTCGTGGTACTAATTTGCTTTGGTGGTGGAACCTTTTATTGATCAGCATGTCTGCCATTGACTTCTACTGCTCCGTTGATAAAGTCAAAGGTGTGGATGGGAAGGATCGTGTTGTGTGACTCTTGATGGGAAATATTTGCCATACACCGAGCAGGTTAGTGGACTAGGTTCTATTCTTGCCCGTATGCTTATGATGCTGTATATTTCACAACTCATGATGTTGTCATACTTTGAACTCGTAGCATTTCCTCAAAGAGGAACTTCCCATTTTTATCTCTACCAGCAGTGAATGATTTGGTGGTGCATTTGGATTTGCGGACAGTTTAATGCTCTAATATTTATCCCAGTAGTTATTTTCACAAATGTGAATCTTATGGTTATCTTTCATATTCTTAGTACAACGTCATCATGCTTACTGGTCCTGTCAAGTTAATGTGACTTATTACTGGTTGATACTTTTTATATTTATGTACTATTTCTTTTGTGCAGATAAGTGAGCATATGGTATCGAGAGTGAAGGGGCAAGGGAAACAAGATGACTGTGAAATCAAATCAAAGTAGCCCCATAAGTTCCATCAATACGTTGGAACATGGTATTCTGGATGTGCTTGAAATAAAAGTAGGCAGAATTCTGCGTTTTCTGTTGAACTAAACTGTATCATCCATAACTTTGCTGTAAATTTATACTACTTCATTGTGTATATTCTTGTTGCTGAAAAGGCCAGGTTAAGGATCAGAACAGTAGTGTTGCAATTTCTTCAAGAACCAGAAATCTGTCTTGCCTGAGTTGATTCTCGAGCTGGTTCATATACAGATTGCTTCTCAGTAATTCTGTAAATATCCTCTCAATCTTTCTCATGTACCTTCTGAATCATGTGCTTGAAGTGCTCAGGCATGTTAGCAATTACCCTGCAGCGAAACAACGAGCTTAATTCTTTCTGCAACCATTTTTTCAAGTTAATGCATTCTTGGTGTAGGCTCCTTGGTCAATCATCTAGTTCTGTAAGCTAGTCAGGCCAATTTCTAGATTTCTGATTTGAGAGAAACCATGGGAAGTGCAACTAACCCCATTTCCTTCATATCCAATGCAAGCAAGTTAACTCAGTAAGGCACTGAGGCTTCGACCCAGATGAAATTGTTATCAAGGCGAACCCCAAAGCTTAAATAATCGTACCATCGTGTATAGTGACTAGGGGCCATAGACGATATTCAAACTTCACTAGAGGAATATGAAGAAGAAGAAACACACTTGAAAAGATGAAGACAACCCAAATCTTAGAAACCACCACCACGTTCTCTCTAAATTGCAACCATACTTTCTCTTTTGCCTGAGATCTCACTTCTTTTTAAGAAACACACTTGAAAAGATGAAGACAACCCAAATCCTAGAAACCACCACCACGTTCTCTCTAAATTGCAACCATACTTTCTCTTTTGCCTGAGATCTCACTTCTTTTTAAGGCAGTGAGGTTACCATGAAAATGATAATTTTTGTTTATCATTACATCTTATCTTATTAGGTTAAATTTTGCCGTTACAATAAAATAAAATAAAAATTTCAAACTCTTTCAATTTCGATTCTCCCCCCCCCCCCCATCTCTCTCCATAGCATAGCATGTAGACATGAAAGATGAGACTAGATCAAAGTCCTAAAATGCATGAGGCTAGATAAAAACACGTGTATTATAAGGTCATGCCCCTCCTCCTTTTCCGGGCTTGGGACCGGCTGCAACCAACGCAGGCGGAGTTACACATTGTTCCCTCCCTACCCCCAACCTTCCCTCCCTACCTTTCCCAATGTCAAAAGCACTCGTATAGTTCTGCCCCTACACCCTATGTCTCAAAGAGATCAAGTGGCAAGCAATTTAAGACGAGAATCTTACGGGAAGCTCTCGTATAGTTCTGCCCCTACACCCTATGTCTCAAAGAGATCAAGTGGCAAGTAATTTAAGGCGAGAATCTTACGAGAAGCTCTCGTATAGTTCTGCCCCTACACCATATGTCTCGAAGAGATCAAGTGGCAAACAATTTAAGGCAAAATCTTACGAGAAGCACTCGTATAGTCCCGCCCCTACACCCTATGTCTCGAAGAGATCAAGTGGCAAGCAATTTAAGGCAAAATCTTACGAGAAGCTTTTTGACATACAAACACAAGACATATATATATATATATATATATATATATATATATATATATATATATGTTGGTTAGTAATAATAAGGTTTCAGGTAAAATGTTCTATATTAACACCTGGGCAACACCAAGATTAAAACCCTCTATTTTCAACTCGTTTCCCATTTGTTTTAAGGCCAAGTTGAGAGATGATGAGCTAATAACTATGCTTGGACTCTGTTAAATTCTTTCGATTCGACCTGGACTCTGTTAAATTCCTCAAGTTTATGGGCTCCGACCAGTTAAATAAATAGCATCAAGTGAGCAATTAAGGATCGGACACATTGAATGCATCGAGGTACATCAGCCCTGTGCAACCCAGCTTTTCCCGTACTCACTATTTTTTGCGAATTTACTTTTAACTGTATCTTTCTAACCCGTACCTAGGAACCCAGAGATTTACCAGACGACCTAGGAACCCAGAGATTTACCAAGACATGCGTTCACTATTACAATTTAAATAATAAAATGAGATCCAAGTTTTATTTTTGAGAGTTTTTTCACTTGGTGTATGTAAAGAAGATGTCAATATAAGAAAAAAATTACTACTAACAATCTTTTTTTTTACTGACTTTATATATATATATATATATATATATATATATATATATATATATATATATATATATATATATATATATTATTTTTAAAAGTTAAGTTGAAAAGATCAAACAAATTCAAATTCAAGACCCGAGTAGAAAAAAAAAAAACAGGAAGCAAGGAAATATGAAGAATTATCTATACTCTACTACAAACACTTAATTAGCAATTAGCTAGCCGTAAGCAAGAAAAGAAAAGGGGAAGGAAGACTTAGACAAATATACGCAACGCAACGCAAATTGACGATAGGACGACGATGTTTTAAATCTAAGTTGAAAAGAAGACACAAACAACATTCATACTCATACGTCATACGAACCAAAAAAAAAAGAAGAAAAGAAAGAAAAAAACAAACAAATAAAGTAAATAAACAGAGAAAGAAAAAAAACAAACAAACATACCAACGACGCAACGCAACATAAATCGACGAAGTTTTAAATCTTAAGTTGAAAGAAAGACACAAACAAACAAGTAGTCCAGAAACAAAGCATACGTAAAAAGAAAAAAAAAAAAACGTACCAGCTTGAATTTTGATAGGACGACGATCGATGTTTGCGTTTCCTGGGATCCGTAAAATCTTTAGGCTAGGTTGCTGCTCTTCTAGTTCTAGGATAATACTCGTACCCTAAACCAAATCCCGGAATTAACGTTTCCATATACTTGAGAATCTGGTAATTATCTTGAATATCAACAGTGGGTTTCATCTCATCTCTCGCCTTCCTTTCTATATCACGCTTCCTCTTCAACTCCTCCTGCTTGTTCGATTTCTTTCTTTACTTTGATAGGATCTTCTTTCTCTGTGTCGTGGGTGGACTTGTATATCACCCTTGCAAATCGACTCTTCAACAGGGAGTAGCATGCTGCCGTTTCCGGTGTCATTAATGTTCTTCCAACACAGTATTCCTCCTCCCGCTCTCTGCTGGTCTTCAGATCGTCCGATGTCTTCCGTATTTTGGGTCCGCCGCTGGCATAATCATCAGAAGCCAACGTACGCTTTCTCGTCGTAGAAGTACAAATAAAACCAGAAGCCAACGGAGGAGCACGCTTTCTCGTAGAAGTACAAATAGAATCAGAAGCCAACGGAGCACGCTTTCTCGTCGTAGAAGTACAAACAGGCGCCATAAAATTATTATCGTCATATATATATGGATTTTTATTTTTGAGGAGGATAAGGACTTTCCAATTTTGTTTCACCTAGGTTTCATTGTCCTAATTTAACTCTCTAAAGAAACAAAGGTTATATATTATTTCTAAATTATATAAAAAATAAAAAAAATAAAATTTATATTAAAAAATTTGTTACACTTTTTAAATGTAATTTCTGATTTAATTCGTAACTTAGAAGTAATCTGTGTAAAAAATGGTCAATAAAATTAAATTAAAAGTTTTGAACGGGACAGAAGAAGCAATAATTAAATTCATGTAAGTGCGCCGCAGACCACTAATGTGGCCAACCAACACGGTTGATCATTCGTATGCTCCGAGGATATGTTAGCTCCACATACACTAATATATATTTTCTCGCACAATTTGAATTTCTTCTATTATGTACATCCCCCTAATGAGACCCTCTCTCACTATTCACAGTGGGTTTCACATGCATCGTGATGATTAAGGGGTCTCACTAGGGGGATGTGTAGGATAGAATTTTATCATAATTTGTCCTCTTTAATGCGTGTACTAGGAATTTCTAATAAGTTACCCATGCAATAATTGTTCAAGATCAATCACGATTAACTCTAAATTTCTTATGAATCAGTTTCAAAAATATCATTTTGTTTATTAATGTATGTATTTTTTAAAGGAAAAGAGAAATGGCAACATACATAACAAGTGATAACTACCAACTTTAACTCGCACATTTAACTGCCAAACTACATAGATAAAACATGAACTGTATTATAATTCACAGCCATGCTGGATTCGTCAATGGAGAAACAACAGCCTTCACCTGCAAATAGCTTTTAAGGCTCTCCATACCCTTGTCCCGTCCTATCCCGCTCATCTTGAACCCCCCAAAAGGAATTGCAGCATCAAAGACATGGTAGCAGTTGATCCAAACAGTGCCTGCCTTAAGTCCTCTTGACATTGTGTTTGCTGTGTCTATGTTTTTAGTGAAAACCCCGGCTGCTAGACCATATGGACTTGAATTCGCCCTCTTAATAACTTCATCAATATCCCTAGTTGCACAATGACACTGTTAATTTCCTGAAAAATCTCCAGCAGAAATAAGGCAAACCATTTTAACTCACCTGAACTTCAAGATACACTGTACTGGGCCAAAAATTTCTTCTTGCGCTATTGACATATTATCCTGATACAAAAGGAGTACATGTACATCAGTCGTTACAGTAGCTATTCGGCAGCTCAATACTGGTGAGCTGAGTGAATGTTAGGACCACGAAGTACCTGCACGTTTGAGAATACAGTAGGCTGGATATAGCAGCCTTTGGAACCAAACCGTTCGCCTCCACATTCCAGTGTAGCATTGCTATCTGTCCCGGATTTTATAAAACCAAGAATTTTTTCAAACTGTACTGAGTCTATCTGAGATGCCAAATATCTCATACGAATTAGATAAAAGGTTCAAGCAAAGTTGGTCTACTTTTCATCATCTAACATCAAATATAAAGAGAACCTGTGGGCCTTGTTCGGTCTCTTTCTTGAAGGGATCACCCACTCTTCGCCGCAGAGCACGTGCCTTTGCCTTCTCCACAAACTCATCATACACACGTTCATGGACATAGGTACGAGAACCAGCTGCACAACATTGACCCTGCAGATCAAACTTTGATTGAGTCACAAGATTTCACTCTAAAAACAAACAATAGCCAGTGGATAAATTGATTGCTCCGTTCGACCTGATTATAGAAGAGTGCAAAATGTGCTTGGCGGACGGCCTTGTCAATATCAGCATCCTCACATACGATAACTGGAGATTTTCCTCCAAGTTCCAGTGATACTGCCTTCAGATTACTTTTTGCAGCCAACTCCATTACGATTTTGCCAGTATTGGTCGATCCAGTGAAAGCAAGCTGCAAAAAACAAACTTTTGATGATCCGAACAACCTTCAAACTCAAATTAAACGTATGGCGAAAAGTAGCCTATGCACCTTATCCACGTCCATGTGACGCGCAAGAGCTGCACCCGCAGCTGCGCCGTAGCCAGAGACGACGTTTAAAACACCATCAGGAAGGCCTGCCTGTCATATTTACATTTAGATTAGGAGATTATTAAGATTATTAACAAAGAGTCCAGAGCAACACCAGTTGGAAACAATCTTCTGTTTTTTTCTTATTTTACTTCATCATCACCTCATGGAACAGTTTTGCAACATAAAGAGCGGTCAACGGTGTTTGCTCTGCAGGTTTGAGAACAACTGTGTTACCGCAGGCAAGAGCTGCAGCAACCTTAAAAGCAAACATGAGAAGCGGAAAGTTCCAAGGGATAACTTGACCCGTGACACCAATTGGCTCATGCAAAACTTGAACATGGTACGGTCCATCTACTGGAACTGTTAGGCCCTGAATTTTATCTGCCCAACCTGCATTTACCCGAACATAACAGTCAGATAAACTCTAAGGACATTTTAAGAAGGAAGTTTATGTGCATACCAGCATAGTAACGGAACAGCCGAACAAACGCGGGAAGTTCAACTGCAAGAGTCTGCTCATATGGCTTGCCACTGTCCCATGTCTCAAGTTGAGCTAACTCTTGCTTGTGTTGTTCAACCAAGTTAGCAAACCGAAACATTATCCGTGACCTTTCCTGTGTAACATTACCACTTGTATAAGGATGAACTGAAGTACTGAACAACATAATTCACACATTCTTACATAAGCACTCATTCTCGGCCAAGGCCCATGATCAAATGCTTTTCTGGCAGCTAAAACTGCACGGTTGATATCTTCCGTATCTCCTTCAGCTACTTGTGCAATTACCTCTCCTGTACGTGGATCCAGCGTAGGAAATGTTTTTCCTAGAGCAATAAAATATCCATTTATAATTTAGGGCAGTCATTCAAAAGTTTTCGATTTGTAGTTACTGGGACGTGGGAGTACCTGATGCTGAATCTACAAACTGTCCATTGATGAGAAGCTTGGTGTAATTAACCTGAACCGGCCGATGGACAGGTTCCTCAAGCACTACAGTAGTGATGAGCCTATGTGATCCCCTAGTCATAAGGCCATGTTTTTGTTCTGAATGCATACGTATCAAATTCAAAACGAAATAATTAAACAAGATCTCCAAATGATATAACATATGCAACCAAGTATTATAGAAACAATCTTCAAAGTAGTACACTAGTACTCACCAGGAAAACCAGAACTGTATTGAGGGGACAGAGGACGAGAGAACAAGCTTGAAACTCTGCGCGCTGCTCTCATTTTCGTTGTTTATAAGCCCAGTAAGAAATGTTCCATTTCTTGCTTGGTATATATATGGTCATGCACTCACTAGTAAGTGGTAATAATAGTCCATGATGAACCTGTTTTCATGACAAAATTGCCACCTCGACTCTAGATACAGCAAACAGAGCATATGTGAAGTTGAGAGTATATTTGCTTGTACATTCACAGAAAGTTGTTAAAGTTTTGGTAAATCATGCCAAAATTGCTGATTTGTAATTGGCGCTATGTGTGCTATTATGATTCCATCTCATCAGAACATGTTAAGAATTGCAGTAAGAAGGAAAATAGACTATAAACAGGAATAGAAATGGACTCCAATAAACACTCGATTTCAATTCACCGTAGAATTTGGAAATGTAAAAGTTCTAATGAACTTTCATATTGTTACACATTGTTATCTGCCTATACACTATGCAAGTACAGAAATATTAGGTACGCCAGAGGAATTAAGGCCTTGCTAGAAGACTTAAGACTTTATGTTTACCTTGCAAGCGCGAGCAAAATGACACGGGTACGTATGTACGCGAAATGATGAAACCTACACAGTGGTCAAGTGAAAGTACTGCCCTTTTAACTTTGGTAATAGGAAGTCAGTTCGTTTCAGAATCGTAAGGGGAGATGTCAGGTGGTAGTCACAATGCACAAACACCTTCAGTTTTGGCCACAAGTCTTTATGTAGCTCCAAACCACAAGTATAGAACATTTATAGACCACATACATGACTCGGGACAATACTTTCATTATAAAAGTTGCAAAATTATTTTTACCAGTATAATTAATTTAGTATTAAGTTGAGGTCAAATCGAACTTAAAAATACTTAACAAAATCAAAAATCAAATAGAAAGTTTATTTCGGAACAGAGTAAGTATTACTTCAAGTTCATCACTAGGACGCGTAATTTGGATTGCTCAGTTTCCTATGCTTGGTATGTTTTCGTATGAAAATTGTGATAAGCTCATGGATGTCCGGTTGTTGAAGCATGAGGATAAATCTGTAGCAAACAATTTGGCACAAAAGTTTTTGTTCATTCAATTTTTATAGAATTTCTCCTCAGTTGAACCTCAATACTCTGTACTCGAACCCAAAACATGGATGTTGAATACTGGTTCCTCCTATCCTCTTTTGGCTCTGCTTGAGATGGTTTATATTTGGCATAGTAAACATCGTCATCATATTGCTATGTTCAATTTTGTGAAATGAAATTAACTAGGTGTGGCTTAATCGCTTAAAACCCAACACAAGTATACACAGGAATATGCATTCGACAAGCACACACAAGATTTATCTGCTCTGGCTAATCAAGCTCAGCTCTGACTAATCAAGCTCACAAGCCAGTACGCACAAGATCTGCTCTGACTAGAGAAATCAAGCTCACAAGCCAGTAAACCATGCGGAGATGACTTTACGACCGGTGCACAAGTTGGAAGTCACAACATGACATCCAATCCAAGTGTACTTGAATATACTGATAAATATGATCAACTAAGCTAACAATGAGTGGCCACAGGACAATGGTATTTCTTCAAAGCTTGTTAATATATAGTAGCTGAAAAGTAGGCAGATTTTAGCTAATATAGCTATCTCCTATTGTCTTCTCCCTGCATGGAGAGAGACAGATACTCGGCCAACATTTATTAATCGTCTATTTCCGCTACCAGCTACAATACCTAACGCAACAAACTTGCTTGATTATCTAGCATAATAGCATTCAATTACAATTGGGAAAGATGTTCGCATGTCATTGTCAAGTTACTCGGATGCTTGCCCCAGATGGCAAGTCACTCCCAAACAATGGGTTTACAATCCTGTTTTCTTTAGGACGAAATAAAGATAGTGAACAGATTTCCACTTAAGACATCTCCCTACAGCCTTAAGCCCACAGGCAGGCAAAGAAAACTAGAACAAATGGATCTCTCGAGTGTTTTACTTTTATCCATAAGTAGTCAAATCTTTTCAAGATATTCGATGATGATAACTTCAGATTTACAAGGAAACCCATAATAGCAATTTTGATACATTACAAATTGTCTATGACTGTAAGGATGAAATATATGTCTACCACACATGATGGAAGAAACCTCAAGCATACACCCATCACCTGACCATAGCTTTCAGGCTTTTATCCGAATCACGAAAGAACCTGTTAATAAGACCAGGATTAGGAATACTTAGCAGACAGTAATATACTACCCTTGCAATTTATTCATAGTAATATAAACTCTAAACCTTGACATGAGATATTTTGATCTATCCAGAATTCCCTTCACTGATGTAGAGGCTATCACACTATCTCCATAATTATCACAAAAAGCATGCATCAGGTAGTGCCTCTCTGCCTTGTAGATTTACAGAAAGCAGACACTATGTATTCCTGATCAACCCAACATATGTCCCTATCCTCCTCACAACAAAGTGATACCTTCTCAACAGACTCTTGAGTATTTGCATTTTTACAATTTTGTATCTAGTTCTGTGCTGTAGTGTTTAACGCTTTAAGATGCCTAGTGTTGATACCCAAATTAAGACCCAGAGCAGCACCTTTATACCTGCCTCATCAATTTCTCTCAAGGCTGCTCTCCCCCCTTGCTCAACTATACATGTATTCATGAAGTTTTTTCAATTCTTAGATACTATGTTATGGTACTTAGTCATCCTACACCTACAGAATGACAGTTTTAAGACACTTGAAATTCTGTTTACTTTCATTTCCATGCACAATTGAAGTTTATTGGAACACCCAACAGGACGGATATTGAGAAATCAAAGTAAGTTTGTTTTTCCTTGTATAACTAACAGAAGTAAACCTATTATTATTTCAGCCTGGTTGTAAAGGAGTATAATTCAACTTTCCTGAACCTATTGAAAAGTTCAGTTCATCAATAACCCTATGCATGAAACCACATGCGACATAGGTTTAGCTAAAACTATGGGCCTTCGAACTAGACATTTCAAGATAAACCATTCCAGATACGGATAAGGACTCAACGGAACATAAGGGATTCAATCTAGAAATGGCTCATAGAAAGCAACCATAATCCACTGCAAATAAATTAGAAAGTCACCTGCTATAGTTATTAAACAAAACATTAAAGCAGGTAAAGGAAGAGAGAGAGCAAAGAAACAGGAAAATTCTCTCACTGGATTTTATTAATGAGGATGCTATGTTAGTTGGCAAGTACAAATCTACAATAGGTAAGATGTGACTAAAATGTAGTACTAACATTTTTGGTAAGTATCACAATTGGCAAGATCCATTAACATTATGGCTTTGAATAAAATTAATTCAAAATGGACAATTGAAATGAAATTAAAATCATAAAAATAACTCGGTCTACAGGATAGTTAGATAGTCAGTACTCAGTTGTTACCGAATAACAATTGATATTGTTTTGGCTTACTTTGTTTTCTGGCTTTCTGCAAGGGAAGACCTAACTTTATACTATTTCCATGACAACTTGAGTAAAGCACAAAAAGAAATTAGAAACAGAACATCAAAGTTCTTGTTGCTTAAATCCAGCAGGAGCTATTGTCGCTCTCTTCTGCGCTTTAATCTAGAACATGTACTAATTGGTTCTTGTAATTTTACTTGTTGAGACTTTAGAGAGTGTATAACACATGCATAGTTTTTGCTAAGACCAATATGCATATGTTTCTCATGCATCAGGTGATTGTTGTTGAGCTACACTATTTGGCCCTGAATATTTATATGATGGTCAATTTAGATTACGATTAGACCAAACGCATGCATGCTTCCTAGGAAAGTTTGTGCAGGGCGCAGCAGGGCACACAGCTTGTCCTTCTTGGTCTATCTGCTACAGGATGTACTGAAGTTTACTAAAACCATAATGTTATTCTGGCCCTGGATTAGTCAAACTTCGCATCCTTTTTTTAACTATTATTTTCACATTGACAATTAATTCATGTAGGTTCTCCAAAAACCAGGGTTTAAGATAGATGTTTTCAGAAGTAAACTTACACGCTGGAAGGCTGGATATGTCTGCAGAAACTGCACAGGGAATTCCCAAGTTTGAAAGTGCTCCTCGTATAATTCCACATGGGAAATAAAGATGCATGGCTGCAACTTGTGATGCCTTACTTTCTACCACTGTCGTGGGATCTTGACTTGGAGAAGACGTTTCTGCCAATGGATCAACTGACATATGCGCTAGCCACCGAAACCGACTATCTTGCAGTACGAAAGTACCCTATGAGCAAAGAATTACTCAAGTCATTAGCACTTAAGTATATTGAAAAGAAATTGCAAGCATATTTGATACTCATACATACTCTGTGGTTTGTCTTTAAGTTATCTATCTGTTTCTTGAAGAGTTCAGACCAAAAGTCCTTGCAAATAAATTTGATAGCGTCAAGGTGGTCAGTAAACCTTGGTCTGTCCACCGTGTACCTGGCAGAAACATAGTATATCAGAACGAGTTTCCTCAGTGTCACGTGAAATGCTGGATATAACGGGATGATCCATTCCTAATTATAAGAAGATCATTTCGAGAGAATAAGGTGTTTCCAAACACCAAAGACAGACAACATAGCATATCATCCAAGTTAAATCAAGAAAAACGCAAAGGTAATCCTTATTACTCAGCTCTGCAACTCTTTCGATAATCATTTCCCGTCCCAAACGATAGTCAACTTGAAAATATTACAAAGTTAACAGTAAACATATGCTCAGTATTTTTTTAGTTAATAATCATGGAGGAGTTACTACCACAACTATAACAATGAGGTTTCTATGCTGTGCTGCATCTGAGCTCACTGTGGAGAAATCATTCTGAATAAGTTACAACAGAAAGATGCATTTTCTTCCTACATTTGGAAAACGGTAAGCTGATGCATTTTCAGGCGAGAGTTGAAAACATAGATCCATGAGTTAAATCTTCAAAAATCAAACAAAGCATAGGCATATCTGGAAACGAAAAGATAATCACAGATTCAAGTAATCAAAAACCTAATTGAAACTGCAGCTCACAATCACAGAGATAACTGAATCACGAACTAAAATGAGAAATGATACGAAAGAGATAAGAGGTTGTTAGTGGTTACCTCTCGGATAGCTGATGGCCGACCTGGAAACCGATGGCCTCGATCCGACGAGCGGCGAGTTCAGGTTTGTCGGCGTAGAAACCATCGGAGTACAAAGAGATGATCTCCGTGAGAAGCCTCTCCACGCAGCTTTCTGATACTTCTCTCACCATCTTCCTTCACTTTTACCCAATTCTACCTGCAACCTCCGATTTCACCGTCAAAGAAGAACCAACGAAACTGGGCTGCAGGGAGACGTGTGTAATTTTCATTTAAGTTACAGATATTTGCATCACACTACCTTATAATAAGATAAATCAATTTTCATTTAAGTTTCTAATTTTTCAAATATTACATTAAAATTAAATTATGATGGGTTTTTCAATTTCTGTCGACTGGGTGAGTATGAAAAGTACTTCCGCATACCCGAAATTATCTAAATAGAGCATTTTTTGTTATGAGATTGATCGAGTTCACTAAAGTAAAGTCGAGCTTAGATTTACTCAAGATCATGCTTGAATAATTTGTACGGTACGCACGAATCAAACGTCTTCAGACATGGTTGGTGCAGAAAGAAAGGATTGGTCTTCACAAGAATCGACATCTAGATAAAGAAGGAACAAACAAAGAGATTTAGGCCTTGCATGTTGAGTAATTCCAAGGGAAAAGAAAAAAAAATAAAGGAAAACCTAATTTTCTGATGTTTGTTTTAAGGGAAATTTAATATGGAAAATTAGTTACTGTGGAAAACTTGGGAAAATTAGGAAAATAAAATCAAAACATAATCCACAAAATCTTCAATATTTATCTTCATATTCCATCTCGATCAAAATTTTCACGTCCATTTCCATGTACTGCATAAAACAAAATTTTCTTCACAAAATTTTATCTCCCTATCTAAGATTTATTAGAGACTTTGATGAAATTTTTTAGAATTTCGTCTTCCCTCCAAAATTAATTTCTTAATTAATGAATTACATCTCCACCAACATTATATACATATACATCTCCGTTTCTTCTGGTAATTTTTTATTAACCCTTAGTTATATATGAACATTATCGATTACTAATTTCATATTATCAATTACTAATTTGAGAAAAAATATTATGTTCTCAGATTCTTGAGTTAGTGTATAGTGTGATTCTTGAGTTAGTGTATAGTGTAGTAGAAACTTACTATTGACTCCAGAAACTTTATATTATCGCACTTTATTTTTGTTGACTTTTCGATGTCCGATTTGACCTCAAATTTACAATAACTCGTTGCGAAAAAAATAATTTTTAAAATTATATTATGATAGTATACTTCTTATATTTGTATAATATAACTTTTAAAAATAATTTTTTCCTAATCAATTATGATTAATTTGAGGTCAAATTGTATATAAAAAAAGTCAACAAAAATAAAATGGAAAACTCTAAAGTTTTCGGAGGAAGTAAATTTTATAGACGAAAATTAATATTTTAATTTAATGATAATAATTGTTTGTCTTGGCTGAGTGAGTAGACTCAAATATATAGTTACCATACCAATTTTAAAAGATGAAAGATAAAAAAAATATAACTACCAATTTATTTTTCAGGAAAATAAGAATGAGATGCCAAACGGTAGAAAAATAAGGAAAATATAGATTTTTCTCCAACATTTTGCAAAAGGATTTGATTTTGCTCAATTTCTTTTCTTTTCCCTTGGAATTACTTAAACCATGCAAGGCCTTAAGGAAATCATCTTATTACAACAAAACACGGGCAAAAGTCCTCCAATATATTTATAATAGTTACCATATAAGAGTAAGAGTGTCTAGTAGCTAAAACTTCAATCATAAAAAAATCTAATTAATCTAGAAAATATCTACTCACACTAACTATAAGTAAATTTTCAAAAATAGATACCGGGCTCATGGGCTATCCATAAATCAAGAGATAATTGATTTTTCGATGTGATTCATTTTTAACATCATTAATTTAATAATTATATTTTAATCCAAAAGCGTGGAAATTAGCATTGACATAGCTTATTTACAACTTTGTCATTAGATCACAAACTCCCAAAAAAACAGCCCAATAAGGGAAGAAAAATAGAGTTATTACAATAAAATAATAAATAGATAAAATTTAAAACTAAGTATGCTAGCTCTACCATAAAAAGAATATCATATGTTTTCAATTTATTATATTGTCAGCAATAATGTAACCGTTATGTTTGTTGGTTTATTATTATCTTTTGCATAAATTGTCTCCTGTGATACTTACTCAAATTTAAGAAAGTTTAAAAGAACTAACAATAATAAAAGGTGTATATTTCTTTTCGATATTCTATAACTAAGAAGTCGAAAGTTACGCTTGATCATATTGAGCAATCTTAGAGCATTTTTTATAGTTTGAGATTTAAATGGGGCTATAAACATAGAAGTCCCAAAAGAAGCTTCTTCCAAATTGAAGTCTCCAATGGTTTTGGGCTTAATTGGTACTTATTTGTGAACCCCATGTACCACATTATTACTCAATTAGCCAATCAAACAAATAAAAGAATAAAAAAAAAGAAGATAATTTCACTTTAGTACCCTCTTAGAGCATCCATTCTCAAATTAAGTTCTCTTCGATCAACAATTACAAATTGGGACAAAATCCACTTTTTGAGTTGACCAAATTTAAAATCTGAAATTTTAGTTTTCAAACCAAACATGCCCTAACTTTATGAGTTTTAAAGACAAAATAATGAAGCTAAAATATAGAAAAACTAAAAAAATAACAATTAAATAATCAAAAAAAATAAAACTTGGTAGAGCTTTACCTCCACCATTAATGGCGGAGCTTACTCCACCATTAATGGCGGAGCTAAGCTCCATCAAGTTTTCCGGTGGAGTTCGATCTGCACCACCGGAAAACAGTGAAACCACGGTGGCGGAACAAAACTCCGCCAATTACAGGCGGTGTCTGCTCCGCCATTGATGTCGGAGCTTCTGCTCTGGCCAGATCTGGTGGAGCAAAGAGCTTTGCCTGCTAATGGCGGAGCAAGCTTCGCCTAGATCTGGCGAAGAAAGCTCCGCCTAGATCTGGTGGAGCTCTGCTCCGCCATTAACAGGCGGAGCTTCTGCTCCGCCCAGATCTGGCGGAGCAGAGAGCTCCGCCATCAAGGCAGAGCTTCAGCTCCGCCATTTTTTTATATTTATTTATAATTTTTTTTATTTTTAAATTTTTTATTGAATTTTTTGATGATTTTTTAGTTTATTTAAAACGTTTTTATTAGTTTTTTTTTTTTTAAAGCTAAGGTTGTTTGGTTTGCAAAAATTTCAAAAATTGGATTTGGTCAACTCAAAATGTCCTAATATGTAATTGGAATGTTGTAAGAATCCCTTTTTTCGATATTGTTGATCTATGGGGGATTAATCCGTAATTAGAAACGATAAGAAGGTACTAAAAAGTTATGGATCCAATAAAAAATAATAATATGGAGAGCATAATTGACAAGGGCTACTCTAAAAAGAGACTCCATAAGTATATGTTTGGTTCAAAATGATCAATTTGGAGATTTGGAAGGAGGGATTTTAGCCCATAGTCTTATTTGGGCTAGAGGAGGGATTTGAGTGTATCAAATCCCTCCAATTGTTGTTTGGTTGATATTCCACAAATAGTGATTTTGAGGGATTTGAAATGACGTGTGTTGCCCGGTGGCATGTATATCAATTAAAGAGTAGTGGACCATTAGTAAACGTAAAATTGTCCAACTTACATTTCTTTTTTTAGAAGCGGCAAAGCGAGAATCAATAATGGTTTTCCATTATCCCGTGGTATGAAAACGTGACTAAATTGGTCCTAGTTACTCTTCGGGACAGAGTGGACTCGAACACCGACCTATTAGTTGGAGTTGAAGCACTTTACCAACTGAGTTACACATCGTTATCCAAGTACATTCCTAGCCCGTACGTCTCTAAGGATAATAATATATGATGAGAAGTGTTATGGACCGAATGAAAAATAATAAAGTTGTGAAATACAGCTAGCACAATAATGTTAGATTTTGTGAAGTGCCGTAATGTAGATGAAGGAAGACACAATTATTAAGCTTTAATTAATTAATTAATAATTAATAATGCGACAAATTAGATTGGTCTGGAACCTAGAACCGAATTAATCGCTTGCGATTCTATAGTCTATCTATGCCCACCGTTCAGTTTGCAAATTGCAATGTTTAGGTCAATTAATTAATGAAAGTGGACAACATTATTATATGACTAGTATACTACTGTGGCTAATTTACATACATAAATGCATGGAAATTGACAACTACTATGTACTCGTTGTGTTCGATCTCAATCTGATCATGTCCTTACATTTCTCAGTAGATGATGAGTTTAGCAGATTTTATTATTATAATAAATATAAGATTAGATTAGCTCCGAGCTAGTCAGCAACGTATCACTGGTTACATGCATGTAGATCATCTCAACATGCGCATCTGATGCATGTACACGTAATACTGATCATATGCTACTACTGCATGGCTGCTACCTGCTTCACTCTTTGTCTTGTTCCCAAACAACAACAATATTTATTCTTTTATAAAAGGACCAGTTTGTCGTTTAATTAATAATCTTTCCATTTTTTTCTTCTTTCCAACTTCAAAAAATTGGGAACATGTTAATTACAGGTAAGTTTGGAACATGTTAATACAGGCAGAAACAAAATTTTATTAATTAAAGCCCCATAAAATAAAACATATAAATGGAAAACATCGATTTAATTTGAAGAATATGCTAGAATGTAATGGTACTTCCCATTGCTGTGTCAAGCGACCACTGGTCGTCGCATAAAATTATAAAAATAGAGATTGGAGAACATGCAGGTTCAATTCGTTCACGAATAAACATATTATATGAGATCGATTTCACTACTAACTAAACATGCACACTAGCTACACGAAGGCAAACTAAGCAAAGAGCAACATGCATGCCAACTGTATGCATGAGATATCCTAATCCTGAGATTTTGTTTTTAATTGTCTAAGTGGGTTAAAAGAGATAAGTAATTAGTATCATTTTAGTTAGTTAAAATAGATAGGGCGTAGGAGATTGACAATGGGGGAAACCTAGTTATAACTTGGTCGTTCCGTTTTTGTTTTCTTTTTTTGAGCATACCGTTATCTATTTATGTTGTGGATCGTTGTTATCTCTCTTACTAGTCTGGTAAGAGCATGACACCTGGTTGTGTCGAGATCGTGCAGTACACGCCAGGTTGTGGTATCTCATTCAGGTTCTTCGAAACTTTGTGGCACCTCCACGGATTCACAATCACCCCGGACAATCAGAACATTGTATGCAAAAGGCAACCAATAAGTGTTAAAAAAGAGAAAAAGATTTAAGACCCGCAAAAGCATATGGGATTCCTCAGTTTGTTCGTGTTTTTGTGTGATGCTCGTGGACGTTTGTTGGATTCATATGGTCATGCATGTGTGGAGCTTGGTTGGTTTCGATCGGGTAGCGTACGTTCTGTGGGAAGTTTTGGCTGCTTTGCGCCCATTCTGTCAATTAGCTTTCTAGTTGGTTTTGGTTTAGTGGTGGTTGAAAGTTGGTGGTTGTAAGGAGATGGTCTTTCTAATTTTTGCATTCTTAAGAGTATTACTCATACTCTCTGTAAAACTTTGTTATTTTAATAAAAATTTTACCGTTACCAAAAAAAGTATTATTTCAGTTACAATTTTGAATGTTATTAGGATCAAATTTATATATGTGCCGTTGAGCTTGAGTTTGTCACATGACTTTGTACGTATAACTTACTCACCTTAATTTCATGGATTGCAAACTATTATGTGAGGCCAAGGGATACCTTGCATTTGAACAATATTTCTCAAAGGCTTACATGTAGGTTTGCAGACAATTATATGATCCAATGGATATATCCCGTAATTACTCGAAGAGTAGTGATTGCAAATCCCCAACTTCTTTCTTACAAAAAATAGTAGTAATAAGAAAACAAAGAGAAAAAAAATCTTGATTGCATGATGACGAAATGATATTGATATGTTTGTTTATTATATGTTGAATGAAAATTGTCGAATATAAGAATGATCGAGCACTACTACGTAATTCATCTGTCCCGTCAATGCTTCCCATTTCGTTTTGTTGACTGTTTTTCGGACAAAAATTACTACTAAATTACAGATTGAACAAAATTCGAAAAAAATTATATATAAAAAGTATACCATTTCTACTAATTTAATATAATTTTTAAAATTTTTTTCTTCGATATAATATAGAAGTAATTTACAATCGGAAAAAAGTCAACAAAACGAAATAGGAAACATTGAACTGCTATATATATATATATATATAGAGTGATCGATGTGGTTGATACTAATGAGCTAGCTCGAAGAAAAAAACTAACAAAATTAAATGATGATGAGCATGGAAGAGCATAAGCCAACAATAGTGTTGATAGCATGTCAGATGTTGTATGCAGGTGTAACTCTCACGGGAAGAGCAGCACTACTGCAAGATATGAGCTCCAGGGTCTTCGTTGTCTACAGGCAATTCACTGCCTTCTTGCTCATTGCTCCCATTGCTTTCGTCGCAAGGTACTCACACATACGTAATACTAACAAATGTTTCATATTTCATTTATATATGTATGTATGCCTCGCGCACTACGGAGTGTGTACTATCCGTACGTTTTCATTTTTGATAAATTCCAACGTTCATGTCACTTATAATTTGGATTAAACCATGGGTTGGGGACTTAACTGGTGCAGGAGAGAAGCAAAGAAATGCAGCTTGGGATGGAGGAATTTTTGGTTGATATCTCTACTCGCATTTGTTGGGTTAGAATTTAATTCCAACTGTATATATCTTCGAATAAAATCCGAATTAACTGAATTTTGACTTATCCAGTTAATTTTGAGATCGATGCAGGGTGACCTTTAATCAGAACATATACTTCGAAGGGCTGTACCTAGCCTCATCCTCTGCAGCTAGTGCATTCGGCAACTTGGTACCTGGAATCACTTTCGCAACGGCCTATGCCATCGGGTATACACACTACTATATATTTTGCTTGTTCGTAAAAAAAAAAAAAAAAAAAAAGCTACATAGTATTTGTTAATGTGTTTATTTTCTGTTGACAATTAGACTGGAAAAAGTCCATCTGAGAAGCATAAGAAGTATAGCAAAGATCATGGGGACAGTGATATGTGTAGGTGGTGCTGCAGCCATGGCTTTACTCAAGGGTCCAAAATTGCTAAACATGGAATTTCATTTTCACCCAATTATTACTATTACTTCATTTTTCAACACAAATTTATTAGGACCGGATGAGGACACATGGTTGCTAGGCTGTTTCTTACTCTTTGCAAGTGCTTCTTGCTGGTCACTTTGGCTCATACTGCAGGTATTTATTATATTAAACACCCTATATTTATACATACATCAGATCAGTTCAGTTCAGAGTTTTTCAGTTGAATCAAACAAAGTATTAATTTGTTGTCTATGAAAAGCATTAATTCGATTTTTATCTGAATTTCTACTGGTACGAATCATTATACAGGTCCATGTATCAGCAAGCTACCCTGATCATCTTTCCTTGACAGCATGGATGTGTCTCTTTGCAGCTTTGCAATCTGGATTTTTGGCATTAATCTTTGAACCAGACACTCGAGTCTGGACCTTAAATTCATCTCTGCAACTCTTCAGTGTCTTATATGCAGTGAGTAACTAATTTTACTTTATTGATCTCATCTAAAAGAGAGTTATGGATACCTACTTTTACCCACATTAATATACTATTTTTGTGAAATGAACACGAGCGTATTTTTGACGTAGGGCCTGGTGTCAGCGATAACTTTCTTTGCGCAAGCATGGTGCATATCAAGAAGAGGTCCTCTGTTTTCTGCGTTGTTCAACCCTCTGTGTACTGTAATCGTAACGATCTTCGCCTGCTTGTTCTTGGATGAACAGATGCATACTGGAAGGTAATGATACAGTTATCAATTCTTTCATATAGTCATTTCACATACACACCTAGAGACTAATTATTACACCTAAAATGACTTCTTTACTCTTGTTTCTCTGTTGATATTAGTTTGGTTGGTGCAATAGCTGTGACAATTGGACTTTATATAGTTCTATGGGGTAAAGCAAAAGAACATGAAGTAAAGGAGGAGACAACTACTGATCTTGTGAAGAAGCAAAATGCTCAAGTTACACCATTTTGTGATAATGTTGATCTGGAAGCTCCACTTTTGAATAAAGAATCAGCCAACTTCTAATACTAGTTATAGAACAGAGCGTACTTAACAGTAACAGCCATGAAGTTTCATTCAACATTCAATAGGATGCAACTTTGGCTGAACATGCATTTGCTAGATATACTGTCAAAACTTGAACTTAAGATCTACAGTATTACTTTCCATAAATGCCAAGTAGTAGCAAGTAGCAACAAAAACAATAAACCATGGGGCATCAGGCACAAAACACGTCACTACTCTACGGTAAGGTTTATAGATTCTGAGACGAGGAACACTTATAAAGCGACAAGTCCAGCAACAGTAAACTGAAACGAAGGAAATATCAAGTGACTAAAATTAAATCGTTTTCAATCACGTCTTGTTGCGTAAAAGTAAATTCCCTCACCTTCATTGCCACCGGTTCGATCAAAATGAAGCGGACATGCATGATTGATAACCAGAAGTGTTCATTCAGTAAATGAAAATGAGCAGAACAAATATGATTTTATATCCACCTGTGCCAAAATGTTGTCAACTTACATGGTTACATTATAAGTACATAGTTACATACAGAAATACAAATCAGAATTATGAACCAAGGATAACATATGAGAGAATCCACACTGATCTAAAACAACATTTTCAGAATGCATCAATTTGATAGCCCATATGATATACCTCTACTGCTGACCAGTCATGATTTCTTCCTCATTTTCCCTGCTTCTTGTTTGCATGGTACACCGAATGACAAATTCACTCTCTCCATCTGCAGGATCATGTAAACCTAGCAACACTCTCAGAAAAAGCTAGTTCCTCGCTCAGAAACTAGCTTGATGCAATTTTTCCAATCCGAAAGGACTAATGTAATACTAGAAGGGTAGTTAACGGAGTTGTGGATGATCCGAGTGTATTTATTCGTCAGATGAATATGCTGACATTATCTTGGTGGAAACTAACCATGATAATCCGGGTTTGTCCTGTTGCTTACGAATTTGCTAAAGTGGGAGTTGTTCTGCGGCATCAATGAACTCTCTGGGGTTCATGGACAATATACATAGCCAGTGAGGGAAGAAAAAGTAAATACCGAGAAACACGAGAACTCCCAAATCTGCTTCTTCACCAACTGCTGCCCTACGGGGTGAAACCAAATAAATCTGGCTAGCACACCAGAGGCAGTACAAAACTGCAATTACCATGAGCAGCAACAATGAATTTTGATATGATTTTCTTTGCGACTTCAGTGGCTTCACACTGCAGGATGGTTACAAACAAAACATGAGCATCTCAACAACATTTCTAGATTCTAGCTAGAACTTCAGAACAATTTAGTTTTCAAGATAAGTCATATCAACACCTGTGGATATAAATAAAACCTCCAACTAAGGCTGTGCACAGGAGACCAATGACGACTACGGCATCAGGATTTACAGGTGCACGGTTCTCCCACCACCCAGTGCTTAATATCCAGGTGTACATGGAAGAATGACCATTCTCCTGAGCACGAAGAATAATGAAAAGAAAATTTTCAGCAAAGAAATCACACGGGAATTATATTCAAAAGGAAAGACAGACATTTTAACTTAAACTCAAGTGAGGACCCTGGATGTATCTGATGTCAGCCTCGTAAGTTACCAAGTAATGCATTTAAGAAGACTAGAGAAGTAAAAGTGTTCAAACTGGTATTATTTAGTTCGGAAGGACGTTTTGTAGAATATTATAACTGTATCGTGAACTGTGAGGCATCAAATGGCTGGGCTCACAGCAAACACATGTAGCTCCCACCGAGAGCCACATGCAACAGGAGCATGCACTTCGCCCCTGTTGCCACGTTGAAGGTTAATGCACATAAAGTATCATGGCTTTTAGTGTCTGAGAACAAGAAACATAATGAATTTCTTCATTGACATAAATATCGAAGATCGGAAAGTGCACAAAGAAAAAAAAAAAAAAAAAAAAAGAAATTCAAACAGCAATATGGTGCAGAAAACTCTGTCTTACCTCAAACAAATGATCTAGGAAAAAATGCGAAAAGGATGCCGCAAATATCAACAGGAAGCACTGCTTTGCTGTTAGGGGAACCTGAACACAGAATCATCGATCAGCAGGATTCAACTAGTAACCAGGCAAATGGGAGATTGCAACACTATGCTCATATAACTGAGTAAAGATGTTAACAAAGTTTTCAAATGCAAGAGGTCAAAAAGAAGAAACAGCTAATGTTGAACTAAATTAAATCAGTTCATCTCAAAATATCTTGTATATTAGATGAAGAAAAGGGAAGTTTTCTGTTTCTTGCACAGATGATATAAGTGAATAAAATTCTGATGTGTCCTTGCAGTTTGGTGACATTTTATCAGGGAATATAATTGTGAATCTTAAAAAAAAAAAAGAAAAAGAAAGACAGATTTTTCTTTCAGAGTAAACAAACTTCTTAGTCTTATTTCTTATAATAACAAAGGCCCAAATGACCATGATTAAACATCCACGGATCCACCCCAGCAAGCAGGGGCCAAGTGAGGTGTTTTGACAACCGAAACTTAGATGACAGATAAACAGTTTGTTGAAGCAAATATATCAAATTCTAAGATTTTCAACTCGTCAAGACCAGCTGCATAAGCTACTACATGTGAAGCAATGATAATTTGGGTATATAAGACAAGTTAGCAGAGTAAGGAAAGTCCACAAGTAAAACTGCAACTCTTCAAGCACCAGAGAGAAAAGACAATCATAAAGCATAACCCGCGAACATCACAATAATAACGAAATGATTATCCACGAGAAACTATGGCTACCCTCAATGCTGTCTTCCAAGCGTAGGAATCAATTTGTTCTGTTCGAAAATCTTAAGCGCCTAAGACTTCCAGATTATTTATTACCTACCATATGTATGTTGACTACAAATTTACAATGCAGATGATCACAAAATTCATAATTCAGAATCATGACAAATTTAGTAAGCAAACATTAAATGCAGTGAATTTAATCACTCTAAATCAAGTTTGCAAAACCATTTGCGAACACTACCATAAATCAAGTTTGCAAAACCAGTAATAATCACACATTAGAAGAAAACAAGTAGCAGTAGTAGAGAAGATAGCTACCCCAGAGAAGGAATCGAGAATGCCCTTACGAAGGGCAAATCGGGAAGCCCAGCTGTAGAGCAGCGACAAAGGGATCCCCAGAATCAACACGTACCAAACCGGGTCGTGGATCCAGGACTCCACTGACGAACCCAATATGCCGCCCAGGCCCAGCGTCGAGGTCAGCCACTCCGAAAAGGAACCGATGTCTGGCCCGAAGAAGGCGTTGATTGCGTACGTCACGCAGTGGTGAGGCCCGAACCGACCGTTGGATATGTGCATCAGGGCCTGACCCGACCCGAGTGTGTACATCATGTGCGGTCCCGGACCCGGCATGTTTTCCGTTTCAAAGCGTATTGGATTGGTGACTACTCCTACTCGTCTGGTTGATTTTCTTCACTGTTGCCAGCTAAGTATTTTTCTTCTATTTTGACCATCTTACAAAGTCAAACTAAAAAGCTTGGAGTTGCAGTTTGTTGAGTTTTACTTTGACTCATCAAAATTTGAGCTAGACTAGATGGATAAGGTGGTTGAGTGACTCAAAATCTCAAACTGAAGGTGTTTAATTTGGTGTTTAATTTACTACTCATTCAACTACTACTAGTTGAGTGAGTTAATTTCGCTATACTCCAATATTTCCCTTAAATTTAGTTAAGTTATTTTAGTTTCATGTTAAAATTCATTCATTCAATTCAATTAAGTTCAGTTTCATTAGTAAGTTATGATAAGATGGTATTTCTAGTGAGTAATTTAGATGATATATGTGCTATATGCATAATAGGAATGCAAAGGTAAGCTCAAGTGAGAAGATGATACAGCTGAATGGAAGAAACTTTGCTGACATAACATTGCTTGAGAATTCAACGGATTGCTAACCCACAAAAGATGCCTGAAAAAGAACTAACTCAACATTAAATCTAGATATACAAGTACTAGACTAGAAATCAGGAACCACTAAAACCTAACTATAACTAGTCTTATTCAACCATGTCTACAACACCCTCTCGGAAACTAAGTAAGGCACTAACTTAACAGTAACACCAATCAAGGTTCATTCAGCATTCAATAGGATGGAGCTTTGGCTGAACATGCACTTGTTAGATACTGTCAAAACTTGAACTAACATATAAATTATAACTTTCTATAATAAACTATGCGGCATCAGGCACAACACACGCCACTACTCTATGATAAGATTTCTATGTAGGTTCTGAGACGAGGAACATTCAGCAACAGTAATTTGAAACAAAGGAAACGTCAAGTGACAGAAATTAAACCGTTCTCAATCATGTGTTGTTGCGTAGAAGTTAAGTCATTTACCTTCATTGCCACAGGTTCGATAAAAATGAAGCAGACATGATTGATAACCAGATGTGTTCATTCAGTAAATGAATATGAGCGCACCAAATATGATTTTATATCCACCTGTGCCAAAATGTTTTCAACTTACATGGTTACATTATACTGATCAGTGTTATAATGTTATATACACCAAGAATATAACAAATTTCAGAGAATCCACACTAATCTTCAACAACATTTCAAGAATACCATCAAATCGATAGCCCATATGATACCTCTACTGCTGATCAAGCATGATTTCTTCCTCATCTTCCCTGCTTCTTGTTTGCAGAGTATACCGAATGACAAATTCGTCACTCTCCATCTGCAGGATCACGTAAATCAAGCAACTCTCTCAGAATTCAGAAAATCCAGTTCCTCACTCAGAAACTAGCCTGATGCAATTTTTCCAATCCGAAGGGACTAATGTAATACTAAATGAGTAGTTAACGGAGTTGTGGAGGATCGTCAGATGAATATGCTGACATTTTCTTGGTGGAAACTAACCATGATAATCCCGGGTTGTCCTGTTGCTTTACGAATTTGCTAAAGTGGGAATTGTTCTGCTGCATCAATGACCCCTCTGGGGTTCATGGACAATATACATAACCAGTGAGAAAGAGTGAACATTCTCCTGAGCACGAAGAACAATTAAAACAAAATTTTCAGCAACGAAATCACACAGGAATTTTATTCAAAAGGAAAGACGGACATTACAACTGATCATCCTGACATATGATTGCCTAAGCTCAAATGAGGACCCCTAGATGTATCTGATGACAGCCTCGTAAGTTACCCAGTACTATTATTTAGCTCGGAAGGAGTTTGTGTAGAATATCATAGCATGTGTATAGTGAATTGTGAGGCATCAAATGGCCGTGGCTAGCTCACACCAGAGACAGACACATGTAGCTCTCACCCGAGAGCCACATAAAAAATTTCTTCATTGCCTCGTTGAAGATTAATGTGTTATAACTTGAAGTGTCTCTGAGCACCAGCAACATAATGAATTTCTTCTTTGAGATAAATATTGAATATCCGAAAGTACACGGAAAAAACAAATTCAAACAACAATATGGTGCAGACTAAACTGTCTGTCCTGAACACATAATCATCCATCAGCAGGATTCTACCAGAAACCAAAATGGGAGATTGCAACACTTTGTTTTCAAATGCAGGATGTCAAAATGAAGAAAATGTTGAAATAATCTATATAAATCAGTTATCAATATATTGTTTATAAAGTGAAGGGAAGTTTTATGTTTCTTGCACAGATGATATAACTCAATAAAATTCTGTTTTCATCAGTTGCCTGAAGCCAAATGAAGCAAGAGGCTTGAAAGATCACAAGAGTAATAAATCACAGACTGTTCTTTCGTACAGAGTAAATAAACTTCTTAGTCTTATTATTTCTTACTGTATAATAGCAAAAGCCCAAATGACTATGATTAAACATCCTCCCTGGCAAGCAGGCAGAAGCCTAGTGAGGTATTTTGACCACCGGAACTTAGATGGCTGATAAAAAAATTGTTCACGCAAACATCACACAGAGAGGAATGCAAAGATAAGTTGAAGTGATAAGATGCATAATAATCCTAGTTAAACTCTGTTTCAATTCAGTTTAGTTTCATTCGGTTCTGATAAGATAGTATTTTCTAGTGAGCAATTTAAATGATCAATGTACTATATAAATAATAGGAATGCAAAGGTAAGCTGAAGTGAGAAGATGATAAAGCTGAATTGAAGAAAATTTGCTGGCATAACATTGCTTGAGAATTCAATGGATTGCTAAGCCACAAAAGATGCCTAAAAAAGAACTACATAAACAATAAACCTAGAAATAGAAGTACTAGAAATCAGGAACCAGCAAAACCTAACTAGAACTAGTCTTATTCAACCTGTCTAAAACACCCTCTCGAAAACTAAGGAACTTATCCGCTCATGGTGAACAAAGAATCTCCCAAGTCAAATGAGAAAGTTCAAATATGGAAACAACTCATTGCGGATTCGGGGGGCGGCTGTTGGCAGCAGAAACCCTGGATCCCCATTCAAGCAGCTCTTTGCTAGTATCATCCTTGTGCACAAAAACTTCGATAAAGCACAGGCTATCCTTTTTCTCCCCCGTTGCGGTACTGATAGCACTGATAAGTTCCTCTTCACAGTACACCTGCATTAAATTGAGAAACACAGATTTTCAGATGTTTCCTAATTGATCATAAATTAATACTGAACAGCAATTCAGAAGATGCGCATACCTTAGTAGTCCAACAGTTGCCTTCACCATTATGGATAGCATCCACTAATGCAGAGTAGTTCCAGTTCTTGATCACATTGTAAGGTCCGTCATGGATTTCAACTTCAATGGTGTACCCACCATTGTTTATCAGGAATATTATGGTCTTTTGTCCGCAGCGAATCATTGTTGAAACATCTTGACAGGTTACCTGAATCGTTAATCAACTATCAGATTCAAGTCTTGTTTAGAAATAAACATAGTCAATGCCTGTGTTTCTGAATTTTTACGATACAAACCTGAAAACTTCCATCACCGATGCAAGAAATCACACGTTTCTGGGGGACAGATTGAGCATAGCCCAGGGTAGCTCCAACGGCCCATCCTATCGATCCATACTGCATCTGGAACTCATACCTACAATACCAATTTTTTATCATCTAGTTGTTGTGAATTAAATGACATGGCTAATATTGATAAAAAAGAATGATTTCAATTTACCCGCATCCCTCGGGCAACTTCAACTTCTGGCAATTAAACCAAGAATCTCCTGTCTCGGCAATCACAGCTGATTCCTCTGACAACATCTTCTGTATGTGCTGGAAAAGCACATTAACCCTCAATGGTTCCTTAGGCACACTCTTGAGAGGAATCCCATCAGGCACATAAATCCTCCTGTAATTCTCGAATGCTGCGGTATTCTTTTTAATTTTCTTAGAGAGTGCTTCCAAGAAATCTTTCATGAGCACACATCCAAATGCAGGGCCATTGCCAATCACGACACGATCAGGCTGCAGAATGATAGCTTTTTCCTTCTTGAGAAGGAGAGAGTAGCCAACCGAGCTGTAGTCATTGAAGATAGGGCCAGCAAAGATGTAGGCATCAGCCGATTCCACAATTTCACCACAGAAGGCAGTCCCAACAGCACCCCAGTATGTGCCAATGAAGTGAGGGTGGGTCTCTGGTACTAGGCCCTTGGCCGATGGCATTACTGCCATTGCATAGCCACATGCATCTGCAAGTTCCACAAATGCAGACTTAGCCTTTGCCACACGGAGTTTAGGCCCTCCAATCATTACTGGCTTCACTGCCTTGTTTAGGAAAGCCACAGCTGCATCTACTGCAGCCTCTAGCCCGCGCTTGTTGCTCACTCTGTGCAAATAAAATATAATGAGCATTCAAAATAGTATAATATTTATTTTTGAAACCGCAAAACAAATTTCTTTAAAATATGAAATCCAGGACCATTTTTTCGAAATTAAACTCCCCAATCAGTTCCATAATTAGCAGATTCCATATTCGATTTTTTTTCAAAAAATTTACTAACATATTCTATTATATTGCTTTTGAATAATACATGATGCGATTTCACAATCAGTTACCACAAGTGTTTAAGAGAATGTAAATGCTTAGGTCGATATTAAGAATGGTAAGGGATAAAATCAAGAATGAACAAAGTACTAACTTTGGCGTAAGGGAGAAAGGAATTGGGTCCTTTGCAGCAAAAGTTGGATGAGCAATCCCGGGCAAATTGCAACTGATGCTCAAGTACACAGGCTTGCTCTCCTTTAGTGCCGTGGAGATGGCTCTATCGACTTGCTCATGAGCATCTTCCAAATTGGTCACAACAGCCTGTAGTAAAATAACCAATGAAACGTTCATAATATAGCCAACATTTCTATAACATTGAAACATTTCTAATTGTTTAGATTCTTAGAAATACGTAAACAATCTTTAAAAAAACGAGGGAGTACGGTTTTACCTGGTAACAAGTGACAGCCTGGTAACAGCGCAGCTCCTGAGAGAAATCAGTGAGCCCAATGGTATGATGCAGAATCCTATTGGTCCCGTAATCGTTCGTGTTCGGTCCACCAGCAATGCAGATCAACGGCAAATTCTCACTGTACGCGCCAGCAATTGCGTTTATGACGCTCAGTCCGCCCACGGTGAACGTGACAACGCATGCGCCAACACCTCGGGCACGTGCATAGCCATCCGCAGCGTACCCTGCGTTGAGCTCGTTACAGCAGCCGATATTTCTGAGCCGTGGCTCAGCAATGAGGTGATCAAGGAGAGTGAGGTTGAAGTCACCAGGAACGGAGAACACATCCTCGACTCCGATCTCGACCAGGCGGCGGGCAATGTGGCGGCCGAGGGTGGAGTCGGCCGAGGCACCGGTGAGTGGGGAATGAGTGTCGATGGTGGAGACGCCGTTAGCAGCGCTGATGACGTTGCCATTGGCAGGTTTGCTGGAGTCGATGGACTTAGAGATTAGTAGAGTGTCCATGTTCAAAAGATGATGTTTGTTTGTTGTGTTTAAACTCGATGATGATATGAATGTGATGATGTTAAAGGTGAAATTGGAGGGGTTTATATACCAGTAAAGAATCGTGAAAGTAGGGGAAAGTAGTTTGCATTAGTAAGATTTAGTCATTTAGTCTTGTTGGAGAGGATTTAGTCGAGTGGAAGTGGAAGGTATTTTCTTGTTGGAGAGGAAATATGGTAGGATAGATTTAGTCAATTAAACGTTAAACGGTAAATAGGGAAAATCAGCGAGCGAGTAAGAATGATTTAGTGAATAGGGAAAATCAGCGAAAATGTTAGTTTGATGCAGCTTTTCAAAAAATATAAAATTGAAAATAAAAAAGAAAATGAAAAAGTTAGCCGCTAAAATAGGGAAACGGAATTTTTGTTTGAATAAAATAACTAACTAAAGACAGAATTAGAAGGACTAATTTACTATAAAAAATAGAAATAGAAGGATGATAAAAATAGAAGGAAAACATGCAACGAAAATTTTGGATTGAAAACTTAGTTAACTAACTAAAGATAGAATTAGAAGGACTAATTTACTGGAACTGAAAATAGAAGGAAGATAAAAATAGAAGGAAAAAATACACCACATGCAAAATTGCTCGAAATTTTTGGATTGAAAACGTTAAGTTTACAAAATGCAAAATAAATTGCTCGATAGTTTTGGATTGAAAACATAAAGTTTACCAATGCAAAATAAATTTTGGATTGAAAACTTTAAGGCTCTGTTTTTTTCATTTGAAAATTGATTATTTTAATTTCAGTTCAGTTCAGTTTTGCACCTATTCATAAAAAAACGAGAGGTAAATTTGCACCTATTCATAAAAAAACATAAGAGGGAATTTGCCCTTAAAATAAATACATGTGTCTTTTTACCTATTATGAAAAATACATTGGGGTAATGCGCCAGAAACTCTTTATAAATTGTTAGGCTTATAAATACGATCGATATCATAGCCGATACGTCAATTTCCTTCCCCAATCGACTAATTTGACTAATTTAATTGTTGATCTATTCTATGCAGCTCTAATGGTCCAATCACAGGGTCGAACGCCACACTAATTATTATGCTCAGATACAGCAGTATATCAGTTGTTGATCAGCATCTAGCTAGCTAGTGGATTCTGAAATGTGTACGGCTAATTATAAATGGCTACATCCAAAAATAACAATATTAAGTTGCCACTAACTTTTAACTTTGATTTCACAAAATACTCTATTACCACCACCATCTCTTGCATCCGACTTCACCGAATCCATGTACTAAAGGGGATTAATTACATATTAGTGTCAATTTTGAATCTTTAATTTTATAATTCTTCCTACATTCTAGTGTCGTGAGATTAATATCCTAAAAACTAAAAGTAAGCAAGTAAATTTCGATGCTTATTTTTTCCAAGATCATGATGTTTGTTTAATTATTACCCTATTAATTAATCAACATGTTTTCCATTTCCATGCATCAATATGATCATAATTCCACACATCATGCATGATGCATCACAATTCCAAGCATATCTATCCCCAAGCTCCCCCCGACCCAAAGTAAGCACAATGGTTTGAGTAAACCTACAACAAAGGTAAAGACGGAAATAATTATATTATGTATTACTGAACCAATTTGCAGGTTAAGTCCCATTTTTTCCTTAATAAGAACCATTCCAATAAGCTATATTATTTCCTTGTTTTAATAATCGCAGGTGGTCATGAAAAGAAAAGAACCTGTTCAGAATTCTGATTCTGGTGTAACCGGAAATAATAATTGTTGTTCAAGCAAAACAGTTAGAAAAAAGCTGCAATTGAAGAGGAAGTTGCACTGAAAATCAAATGACCTTGAAGTACCAACACAAGAGTCAGCTTTCTAGATTGGAAAATAGAAGAGCATAAAGAGAAGAGGAGTTGTTTTGTTTTGCATTATTAAGTTAAGTTATGACTCTTGTTTCAAAAGGAGAAATCGCATTTTCATGAGTTTATTTGTGGACTTTATTTGAGGAACGGTTATTTGTTCCTTGTCTTCGAATTACTGTGGATTTTTTGTTTCAAGAATCAAGAGTTTATGAGATATTTTAATTTTATATTTATGCTGAAGGTACTATTGTATGTAAGTAAAAATGACATGAACATATTTATTTTTTCTTTTCCTTTTTTGTTGAGCCGAGAAAATGGCATGTTCACAGGGGCGGATCTACAGTGTGGCAAAGGGGGTCTCGATTTTGTACCTGTAATTACTATTATACCCTTTATTATTAGAAAATAATGTTGAAATTAAACTATATTATGTTATATATGTTGTGAAGAATAAATAAAGGTAAGTAGTGTAGTGGTTGTCGACTTGTTGTGTTGGTATTCCTTCTGCTATGTCCTGGGTTCGATTCTTCGGTGTCTCATAAATTTTTATACCTTCTTTACTTATTTCCATGTCTTTTCACTAATAATTATTTTTATTTTCCTTTTTTGCTTTTTACTTTCTTATCTTTCTACTACTTCTTATTTATCAATTGTACTTCTTTTGTTCTTTCTTTTCTTCCTTTCCTTGTCTTTTCAGTAGTATTATTTAGTTTGCTCAAATTCTTCTATACTATCTTTCTTTTATTTTTCTGAAATTCTTTGGTTTAAATTTTTCTGAAATTTACTTCTACTTATTTCATCCAAAAATGTTCTCCTCCCTATTTTATTATTTATTTTCTCAAATTCTGATAATATCCATATGCTTATTTCAACCAAAGATTTCCTTCTCCTTATTTCAATTTCTGCAATTTAGCTTATAATTTTTCCATTTCAATAAAACTCAATCATTGTATTTTCATTGTTCAAATATGAATTAATAATACTATTACTTATTTAGACATGATCATTTGTTCTAAATAATAAATATTTAACGCTAGAGAGTATTCCATTGTGTATGATTTTAGCTAAATATGTGGGTATCCAATTAATATTTAGATAATCCCTTTTACAAATTCACAATTACGTCTAAAATTAATTACAACATAAATTTTATTTTATGGAATACTTTGACTAGGATTAAATGATAATAGATTATTTAAAAATAAATTAAATTTTAATATTTTATCGGCACTCTTATAAATTGTGCCCCTCAAAGAAAATTTACTGCGTCCGCCACTGCATGTTGAGGTCAGATAATGGCATGTTCAGGTCATTTTTTCTGCTGAACAGAGAAATAATATGTTCAGGTCATTTTTCTGCTGACCAGAAAGAGTTCAGCTTGTTTTATTTATGTTGACAAAAACCTGTTCATGTCTTTTTCTAATGTGCAGGAAAAATGACAATATGACATGTACAGTTAAGACTTGTAACTTAGGCTTATGAACACTATCGAATTCTGTAACTATGGTCTAAAATTTGACCAGAAAGCATTTAAACTTAGGCTTATGAACACGATCGAATTCATTGCAGATTCTGTCAATTCCTTCCCCCAATGGACTAATTAATTGCACTATTCTATGCAGGCAGCTCTGATATATGGTGCAATGCGGGCCGGGGTCGAACGTCACGTTCATTTTCTGCTCAGCCTCGCAAAATATGATCAGCCACTGATGATCAGCTGCTAGCTAGCTAGTGGATTCTGAATGTGTTCTGGTAATATTTTATTCCATAAAAACTCCATGTTAGTATTAGTGAAAAAATGATGATATCAACTCACAAAGCATTAACATATGGCATACAACTCTTATTAATACTTCTTTGTGGATGGATGATTGATCCTTACGTACAACTCTTACTTTCAATTTTCCTAAAATTTACTATATCAATGGTTCCCTGGATATAAGATATTGAGTTATATTGTCTAGAATTAACATGAGATCTCCAAGAATTTTACAATCATAAATCATAAAGATGGAACTGCACATGACGACCCTTTTATCATGAACAATCAGGTATACGAATACAAATAAACCAAGACGTTTTGATACTTTTAGTTCGGTTTCGGTGAGATTTTATTGTTTCATAACACCATGAACTATCTGTTAAGTTGTAAGGGGCACCAACTGATCGAGACCAACTCTGATTACTAAGAATTGGACTACACATATGTCACGGTATTGATTTCTATATTATAACAAAAAAATCCTATATCGAATTGAAATTGTATCTGTTAGACCATCTCCAACCCACAAACTCTAGTTTACGCAACGTCAGCATTCCACTCACATCTAACTCTATCATATTCTTCATCTCCATCTCTCATACTCTATCTTACCCATTTTTTTTTTCTTTTGCCATTTCTTTTTAAACTACTTTATTCTTTTTTCATTTTAAAATATTATATTTCATATTATTTAAATGTCATTAATTAATTAAAATAACATAAAATTTCATACTTCATATTATTTAAATGTCATTAATTAATTAAAATAACATAAAACTTCATATTTCATATAATTTATATGTCATTAATTAATTAAAATAACATAAAACTTCATATTTCATATAATTTAAATGTCATTAATTAATTAAAATAACATAAAACTTCATACTTCATATTATTTAAATGTCATTAATTAATTAAAATAACATAAAACTTCATATTTTATATTATTTAAATGTCATTTTCTATTGATTTTTAAAATTATAAGGCAATTAAAAAAATAATAATAAAGGATAAAACAACAAAAAGTAAAAAGAAAAAGTAAAAAGAAAAAAAAAAAAGAAAAAGAAGCAACTAACGCGTTTGCTTAGTTGAACTAACGTAAAAAACAAGCGCCGGAGGGAAACGTTTGCTTCGCCAAACACCAAATAACCTGCTAGTTTTAGTATCCTGCCCGACACATTCTTAATTTCAAAATTTTAGAAAATGAGAGGTGGTTGAAATGTCATTTTCGTCTCATCTTTCTGTTGTGGTAAACAACAAGAGTTACACTATGCAAACTCATGGTACCAATACCAATGCCACCATTTTATACCAAAATGTTCGCCCAAGTTCTAAATGATTAATTTTTGAAAAGATATATAAAACACAAAAAATGGCAAAAAAGCATTCGGCAAAAAGGAGACTTAGAGGAGAAACATTAATGGCTGGTACAGATAGAGTTTTTGGAAGCCCATGAGATATCCTAAGCTATATTTTGAGAACTTTATGATATCCTAAACTTTATTGTATCTTTTCAAGGCTTGAGCTTGACATTGCACATTGTAAACGACTAAACTCGGTGCGTTTAAGTTTTAAAACTTTATAGTAATCCCTTTCACCTACATCACATCATATTTGCAAACTGATTTATACTACAGTGAGATTGTAATTTGACGATCTCTAGTCGTCTATGCACTAATTTATATCAATGTGTTATATGCACATTTTTCTTCGGTGCAAACTTCATTTTTATTAACTAGCCAACTGGGAAAAGGAGAAAAAAAATACATTCCAAAAAATAAAATCCAACAATAAAATATAATAATAATAATAATAATAATAATAATAATAATAATAATAATAATAATATTAAATCCTGGTTTAAGGTGTAGCCGTTATATTTTTAGTACCAAAAAAACCAACTCTGACCTTTCTACCATCCATTCCAGTCCAAAACAATTCACACTGTCACTAATTATAAAATTTCCCAAAAACCCTACCAATAATTCTTCTTCTTCTTCATCATCATCATCATCTCATCATATACACACCAACCAACAAACTCTCTCTGTATCTATCTACTATCTCTCAATTTTATATATGTCTCTCCAATCCCAAAACATCGAATAGAAATGGATACAAACCGCGAACCACCGCCAGACGACCACTCACCCACCTCCCTGGTCCACTCCCGCCGCCGCTGCTGCTCCTTCTTCCCCTGCTTCGACTCCTCCTCCGCCGCCGCCGCAGCTCCGTCATGGTGGCAGAGCGTACGGACGGTGGAGATCGGAGCGGAAAACTCTCTGTGGGCCAGGGGTGTATCGGCCTTCATGAAGATCCGTGAGTGGTCGGAGCTAGTCGCCGGTCCGAGATGGAAGACGTTTATCCGCCGGTTCAACCGGAGCCGGAGCGGCAACAGCAGCAACAAGCACGGGAATAATTTCCAGTACGATCCGTTGAGTTACGCGATGAACTTTGATGAAGGGCAGAGTGGTCATTTCGTGGTTGGGGAAGAAGAGGATTATTATGCTTCTAGGCATTTCTCGTCCAGGTACGCCAAAGGATCAATCGAACTCCCGGGGCCCACTAGCGTTGTTTAGTTTTCTGGGATTTCTCACCGTGCGCCGACTGTGCTAACCTGCGCCTGTGGAATATTTTACATTACAGCTGTAAGAATTGTGGTAGTAATTTTCAATATTTTTGTGTAAATACTTTCTAAATATGGCTTGATATGTTAAATGACAGGACTAGAATGCGTGTGAGTATTTTATCTCTTTGAAAATTGTTTCGTCACTGTTACTTGTTGGGGAGAATGAATAGATTGATGAGTTTGTTGGGGTCAAATTGAATTGGAAAAATGTAGTTTTAGTTTCTTTTTGTTGTCTTATGGGGGGGGCGTCATATTCTTTTTGTGATGATGACTCGACTAGTGCCTTTTCATCATTCGTCCATTTTTTAGAGATATTTTGGAGGGGTAGCCTATTTTGGATATTGGAGTATAACTTAATTTTCACGTTCTTCAAAGTTTGAAATGAAAACGAAAGTTCAGTTTGCACTAATTAATGGAGTTGAAGCAATTGATTGTGTACTTGGTTAGTATAAACTTGACTGATTGCTTGAAATGGAATATGCGAATATATATATATAGCATATTATCATCATGGAAGAGTATAAGTATATGAAAATTACGTCTAATTTTCGAATATAAGGAAGAAAAATTAAGAGTGTACACAGAAGTATATTTAGGAGACGGTATTCATGAAAATATACAAATAGATGGATAAACAAATGAATTCACTTATTAAATTTTATAACTTTTTTAGATGAAAGGGGCTAACCATTGCGATAACTCTAAGAGAGAATATAAAAGTGATTTGCGATACACTCTAACTCTAAGAGAGAATATAAAAGTGATTTGTGGATCACACACATACTTTTAGAGGGTGTTAACATCTACTAAATTCGAAGTAATATATTCCTTATAGATTTGGATTACAATTCATGTGAACAAATAGAAATGGAGAGGAAATTAATGTTTTAAAGTTCATGCATAGCTTAACATTGTTTGGCACAAGAGCATAGAAAAATCACTGGCCGAATAAACAAGTCACAACTCACAAATCCAAATCAATATGGCCATTCTGGAAAACTTGAACCAACTCTCAACATTACAGCTGGGTCCATTAAAGCATGGCTCTTCAACTTCAGCCACTTCATAACTCAAAATGACCAATTAGGCAATCGCCCAATTGGCCGAGGTCGAGTTTACGATGAATTTCATAAACCTTGCTAAACAGGACATACATAATCAGGCACTTCTTCCTCCCCATTTCTTATTACCATCGCCTGCACGGACAATGCGAACATCCAAAGTAATGGGATCTCGTGAACCTGGAATTACGCTGAAATAACACCGATCTCCCATTTCCACATGGTTGTCATTCGCGAAGGCCTTCCAACCCACTAGGCCTATTGCAGCTATCCTCTTCCTGATGTAAAATACAACTTCCCATGTCTTTCCGTCTCTGTGAAGCAACATTTCTTGTGATTCAACGAGATTATTCTCCAGGGCCCATAGTTTCGACAAACACTTCATGAAACATCCATAAAACTATTTAGATCAAGCAAATATTTTAGTTCTTGACAACATTTCTTTGACACTACTAAACACTACTGATTCTTGATCTTCAGGGAACATTAACTCTTGAAATATTATTACTTACCAAAAAGTATCTTGGATGTACATAGGAAAGGTGCATATAAACTTCAAGACCGTTCTCATCATCCATCCTCTGCTTCATTACCGAATTAGTAGATCTTCCTCGACTTGGTAGGCGATTGTCATGATATCCTAATAAAACAGAACTAGTTAACCATAGCAAAGTGTAAACTAAACTTAACTAGATCTACAACAGTAGAGTGTAGAGTTTAACTGTTTAATCATGCATTCTATCCTTGAGAAAGAAATATGGTACCTGGATACCACAATGTCCTTAGTTTTACCTTTGGCAGACGGCGTTTTCTCATCCTTCTCAGCAACATCTTCATCATCTAGCATCGCATCAGCTAGTCTTGTGAGTTCATCCTGAATCATGGTCTTTATTGATGTTTCCGTTGATGTCAGGTTCGAATCAAATTTCTGGACAAGTAGCTTCAGTATCTTAGTGAAAGTAACTGTATTAAAGTAGACCTCCTTCAGGATTTCGTGAATTGCATTCTTTAGTTGCTCATCACTTGGGTGTCTTACTTTCTTCTCCTTGGACTTTTCCAATTCAAGAGAAGAATCATCATCGGTAGATTCATGCAGTCTATACTTGCCTCTTTTCATGGAATCCATGTTTCTTGGACATCGCAACTCTTTAGCCAGTTTACCGGTATGACCTGAGTAGTCTCCTCTAGTCCTCTTTCTTGCACTAATCAAGTTGCCAGTTGCTGTGTGGGTTCTCATGGAGTTCTTGTTGCTTGTTAATACCAACTCATCATCATCGTCGTTGTTGTCATCATCATCATCAACAACAGATGCACGCCTGTTACAGTCGACTCTGTGTTTCCTAGCACTACCATTCTTATCATTCTGATGGATTTCAGTGACAGGAGTCACAGGATCATGTAATGCCCGGACCTCCACAAAATGACTACAAGCCTTTTCAATGCTAGTCTCTCCATCGAACATAGTGATTTCGAACTTAGAATCACCACAATACTTGAAAACGAGACTATCATTTTTCTTCAAATAATGCGACTCTACAAATTCTTTCCATCCCTCCTTTAGAAACATATTCCCATTTTTGCCTGTTTCCAAGCCTATTCGCCACTCACACCCAACCGGTGTCTTCAAAGTTACAATTTTAGCCAGTTTTTCAGTTACGTTTTGCACGAAAGTTTTCGGTAGCACCTTCATAATATTACCACACAAACATAAAAAAAATAAAAAAATAAAAAATAAAAAATAAAACCACAGATGAAAGAACAGTTTATTTGCTTCAAATATTGTAAGGAATGAAATTGATCTACTCACTAGTCCATCTCCAGGATTATCAGGAAGACATCGTTCGAATTGCACGACTCGAAATTTCCAGTAAGTCTTCTCCCAGTTGCTGAAATGCACATTCTTATAATCCACCATTCTATACAGCAACTGCAATTTATTCTTAAAATGAAACTGCACTTCAATTGAAATATTATTGAATGAAGGCATATCAAAAGGCCATGCTGTAGTGATATAGATAACGGTTAAGGCTAAATTTGACTTCCAGCTGTAATTAATTAATTGAATTAGAGTAGGAGTAATTTGTTTCTAAGTGCATTTAATTGGCTAGCGCAGTTATAAAAATGAGTTCATTTATAATTCAAATTTCGCCTACAGCAGTAGCGACAACGTTTTTTAACTAGAAATCTCCCTTATAGTATGGAACTATGGTCCAGTAATCAGTGATCAGTCACAACATTTCGCAGCCAGGTTTATGGTTCACCGGAACGTACCCTTCTACTACAGCACTGCTCACTGGCTACTGGAGTCGGCAGAAATCTAAGAATCCCATGAATTCGTGATGCTTCATCATCCAGATATGCTTTTCCCTGTTCCAACGACACCTGCCATCCAAAAATATATGTTTGTCAGTTATCATCGATTAGTCCTCAGGTTTTCAGCCAGGTGATGAACTTTACATGTTTTGATTATAATCCACCCATACTGAAGGCAAAAATAGCGCCGGAAAGAAGGAATACGATGATTGAAGCCCTCCCGAAGACAGTAACCAGTTTTCTTACTAGACATTGTCCCCAGAAACCAGCAATACCAGCTACTCCTGTCAGATACAAAGCTGCAAAACAAATGTATCATCATTTATGCTTTGGCAGTTGATGGCAAGAAAACTGATCAAGTGTGTTAATGAAAGTATGTAGTCGCGTACCATAAGGAACGGGGAATCTCTTGTGACGGTAAAACTCTACTACAAATAAAGATGAGGAGAACAACATAACAAAGAGTGTTGTCGTGCTAGCTACCTGTAAAAGAGACATCATAAGTTCTCTCAATGTACATGTACATTGTCACTTTATAAATGATAGCATTCAGATAGCAATATGGACATGCCTGAGGGATCACACCAATATCAATCAAGAGGGGGCCAAGAATGAAACCACCACCCGAACCAAACTAACTTTCGGTGTGAAACTAACTTCAATGTGAAGTTAATTTCAGTGTGAAACTAACTTATTCTTGTTAATTTTTTTTTTTAATTATTATTTTTTTTTTTCGAAAATAATTAATCAACCCTTTAAGTATGAATTTGATTCTCATGTAGTTAAGTATGGAAAAATGTTTATTATACAAAATTGGGCCTAGAAATCCCATCAAATCCAAAACATACTCCTAACCCAAAATAACCCTACTAGTAAAGCCCAGCCCAAAAAACCTTGTAACACACTATATATAACAATCTATGTCTTCACTTCTGAGTTCCATCATTCACTTCTTCTTCACCTCTGTCTTTCTATTTATTCACTTCTTCAATTGTTATCTCTCTCTTTTTCTTTTATTTTGTATTTTCTTCTATTCTTGTTTTCTGATCTGAATCTTCATGTATCTAAATCATCTCCATATTCCTATCTTGTTCTATTCTTTTCTTTTCTTTTTTTTTTTCGCAAGAAGTTTAAAATTCATTGAAGCCCAAAGAGAGTCAAGTACAAGATAAGAGGGGTATACCCCAATCGGAAAATCTTACAATCATAGCTAATCCAAACAAATCGATGTATACCAGTGACTATCAAACAAAAAGGAATACTCAAGGCTCTGAATTAGATTCATGACCCGAGTAAAGCCTAAGATTCACTCTACAATCAGTTCGTACAGAAATCCACAAAATCATTTTTTATAATCTATACGCTGCAAACTGCAGAGATGCTCATACTTCATTCCAGCTCCAGGTTAAGACCTGTGACTGTACTCCACGGGCAATCTCAGGTAGAAGTGATCCTTGTTATATACTGATAGATTTCCTTCACTGATCTGACTCTCTTCAGGGGGAAAGAGAAAAGATCAAAGTTTAACAGAAAGCTACCTCATTTTTTTGGAAACGGGACCCAGCCTGATATATTCCCAACTCTTCCATGTATGCGCTCAAAACTGCCAAGGGAGTCAATACTACCCACACAAGTGTAATATCCAAAGAAGATAAAAAACACTAAACTTTTTCAAGCTTTTCAAGAGTAGCATTAATGAACCTGTTTCTTTTCTTACCCAACTTATATCTCAATCTTATGCTCAGGTTTTGCGCAATACTCCTACAAGTAACAACAACCGGTTCAATCTTTCCCTCAAATACCTTCCTGTTCCTTCTCTTCCAAATCCCTTCTAGTTAGCCCCAAATGCAGCAGCCCTGACTTTATATACCAGAGAATTATTATAATCAGACCTGCAAAACATGTCTTGTAATTCATCCAAATCACAGCTGTTAGTACTAAAACCCACAACCCACATTATCTTGTGCAAAATAATCCTAGAATCAGCACATCTAAAGAAAAGATGACCAATCCTCATTTTCAAACTCACACACATCACAGATTTTATTACAATCAATATGAAACCGAGCTAGTCTATCTTTGGTGAAAATTCTTTTATGAACAATTAACCAATGAATAAAAGAGATTTTAGGTTGAGAAATTGAATTCCAAACCTCTTTGTCCCACTGTACCTTAGGCAACTCTAAATGAAACAGCTTATAACAAGTAGGCACCACTTGTTGATACCCTTTCTGCAAATAAAACTCACTCTCTCCTCCTGGCTGCAACTGTAGAAGGTCATCCCTAAGCTTCAATAAGTACCGCCACCAAGGAGAATCAGACTTTTTACTTTCCACCCTCCAAATGGAAATTTCCTTAAGCTTGTAATTTTCCACCCAAGACGTCCAGACAGTAGTCTTTTTGTTCACATCTCCTAATCTAACAATCTGACTACACAACAACGCTTTGTTCCACTCCAACACTTCCTTTATGTCTAAACCACCACTACTATATTCTTGACAAACTTGAGACCAAGCAATTAAATTCCTCTTCCCCTCCTCTTTGCCATTCCACAAGAAGTTTCTACATAACCGAACTACCTTTTTTATCACAACAGCATGTATAGGAAACACATAACAACAAAACCTCTCTATACTACACAAAACAGACTTTATCAACTGCAGCCTACCACCATAGTTCAAATTTCTTGATGACCAACCCTGAATCCTTCCAACCATTCTCTGAATCAAAGACTCATACTCAACATTCTTTACCCTCTTGGGACTAAGAGGAACCCCTAAATATCTTACAGGAAAAGTTCCTTTGTCAAAACCCCATATTTCCATCAACTCCTCCTTATCTCTATCCTTAACTCCAGCCAAGAAAGTAGAACTTTTCCCTCTATTCACTTGTAACCCAGACATTGCAGAAAACCTGACCATTGTCCTCTTTAGCACCTGCAAAGAATTAGCATCTCCTCTACAAAATAAAAGCAAATCATCTGTAAAACAAAGGTGAGTAAGACCTATCCTACTACATTTAGGATGATACTTGAATAAAGAAGACTTACTAACACGCAATTTCATCAATCTAGACATATACTCCATGCACAAAACAAAAAGATAAGGGGACATAGGATCCCCCTGTCTAAGTCCTTGTTTTCCTAGCATATAACCTTCAAGAGCCCCATTCACACAAAAAGAGAAGCTAGCAGTTGACACACAAATCATAATAAGATGAACAAACCACTTATCAAATTGCATACCAAGAAGAACAGACTCTAGAAAGGACCAATTAATAGTATCATAAGCTTTTCTCAAATCAATATTCAACATACATCTAGGAGAGACATTTTTCCTATTATAACCCCTAATCAACTCTTGCGCCAAAAAGATATTCTGAAATAAATCTCTACCACTAACAAAGGCATTCTGGCAAATATCAATAATATCAGGAAGGACAGATTTCATTCTATTCGCAAGCACTTTAGTCATGACTTTGTAGATGATATTACAACAAGAAATAGGCCGAAAGTCAGAAATTAAAGAAGCATTAATAGATTTAGGAATTAAGCTTACAGCCGTTGTATTTATTTGCTTCAAGACTTTTCCCGTGCGCTGAAATTCCTTAACTGCCTCACAAAGCAATCTGCCCGTCACGCTCCAGCTCTTCTTAAAGAAACATGCGTTGAATCCATCCGGGCCGGGACTTTTGGAGTCACTCTTACAAAATAGAGCTGCTTTCACTTCATCATCCGTAATTAACCTCCTCAAGTTCTCATTATCTCTGTCAGAAACTGTATGCCCTAAAGAGAAAACCTCCTGATCACAAGGTATCACCTGCCTTTCTACACCAAACAAATCTTTGTAAAAGGTTAGAATATGAGAAATAATATCTTCTTTTTTTTCCAACACAGTACCATTATCATCAACTAATAAAAGGATACTATTTTTCTTTCTTTGAGATTTGATCTTCTGAAAGAAAAGCTTGCTGCAAGAGTCACCATCTTCTATCCAATCCACTTTTGCTTTTTGCTGCAACTGCTTATTATAAGAACTTTGAATCTGCAAAAACTCTTCCTTCTTATTGGAAACTTCTTGTCTTTGAAGTAAATTCTCTGGATGTGCAAACAAGTAACTCTGAGCTCTTTGTAACTCCTCCATTTTTTCATTAACTCTCCTTTCCATATCCTGAAATTGCCTCACATTCAATCTCTTGAGTTCCTCCTTAACTAACTTCAACTTTGTCACCAATTGAAACATGAAACAGCCATTCACTATCGTACTCCAAACACCATCAACTATTTTCAGAAATTGATCATCCTCTGACCAAATGTTTTTATACCGGAAAGGAATTTTACATTTCTGACCCCCTTGGAAAATTTTCATAATACTTGATGAATGATCTGAAACACCCGGAGGAAGAAATCTAACAGTAGAATCCATCTGAGAAAGATGCCACACCTTATTAACTAACACCCTATCAAGCTTGCAAAAAGTATGATTATTTCCCCAAGTAAACACATCTTCAGTAAAACAATGGTCTTCCAAATCACAGCTCTCCAAAACATCCTTGAGTTCACTTCCAATAGACCCTAAAGGACCAGCCTCACTCCACTTCTCATTCTGAGTGAGAAAGAACAACATTTAAGTCCCCTGACACCAGCCAAGGAATAGTGATATTCTGACTTTTAGTTTGAAGAAACTCCCAAAGACTTTTCCTCTGATCAGGCAAATTCAGCGCATAAACAAAAGTTGCTTCACAACTCCACTTCAAATTTTTAGTTTGAATTCTACAGTGAATACACTGCTCAGTCTTATCCTCTATCTCTATTCTCACTACATCAGGATCCCAAACAATTAGCACTCTACAATTCTTACTACAATTAAAACTCCCTAAGATTTATGTTCTAGTTGATCTTATAATTTAGCGATGTTGTTCCTATCTTCGTGTTGTTGCAGACATGTTTGTGATCTTATTGCACTTGATCTCGTTTATGTTTTTTAGTTTTTTAGGTTTTCAGATTTCGGATTTTTGTTGATATCTTAGTGTTTCATACCTGTAATTTGATTTGTATTGATTTGTTGTGTTTACTTGTTCTGGTAAATTAGAGTAAAAGTCTGATAGACAGATTGAACAAGTTAGAAAAGGGTTTATTGCCTGGAATGTTTTAATTTGTTGATATCTTAGTGTTTCATACCTGTAATTTGTTTAGTATTGATATTGTGTTTACTTGTTCTGGTAAATTAGAGTAAAAGTCTGATAGACAGATTCAACAAGTTAGAAAAGGGTGTATTGCCTGGCATGTTTGAGTTTAGCTGCTTTATGTCACTGCACATACCCAACACTCATGACAGACTTCATGTGTGGGTTTGTTAATTCCGCATTGCAAGCCTTCCACTTCATCCTTTTTTAACATTTTTATCCTGCGCATACACAGCCGGTAACCCGCTTTTGTTTGAGCATGCCCCGGCTTCTCTTCCTCCGGCGACTGGCCAGCGGATGACCGGGGCTGAGCTTGCTAGGCTGCCCCCCGTCGAAGCCCCTGACGGTGCTAGGCTGAGTTGTTGATGTTCCAGATGGTGGTGGTCGTGCATATAATACAACGAAACCTGTGCATAAGTGGCTCCCAGCGCCTGGTCAACAAGTTGCAGAGGGACCTGGGCAACCTGTTGATTGGGATCAACAAGTTGATGGGTATCAAGAGCAATATGGCCAAATTTGATCTGTTTGTCCTACTGGGTTGCTTCAGTTTGATTTTACACTGTTGATACATTCCTTAAGAATGTGAGCGCAATACTGCTGGTTTTACACTGTTGCTTCTGTTTGATTTTACATTGTTGTATGAGTATGACTCAATATTGTTGCATGAGTATGACTCAATTTGCATAATGTCTCTCCTATCTTATTTATTAGTTGTCATTTTAGAAATTTTACACATTGAAAAATAATTAAAAGCTAGTGGGCTAAGCTGGCCCACCAACTTTGTAGTGAAATTCTCGTTGCAGCGAAAATTGTTCTTGTGCAACTCTGGTGAACTGTGATCTGTGAACAACCATAACATAAGAAAATTGGTGAAATTGAAGGTGAATGTCACAGTTGAAGAAGATCATTAAGATTCAGGGATCACAACATGTGTCCCTTTATCGGACGATGGCTGTACCGAACATTCTCAAGTTGGATCAAAACAAAAAGTTTCTCGTCAATTAGCTTAGCAATTCGTTATAGATTTTAGTGTATTGGTAACAATGAATTTTTTTTAATGTACACCATAACCACCGGCCTAATATGGTTTAAGTGGGTTACCCATGGGTGAAACCAATTGTATCAAAATTAGAAGTGGGCGGAATGAAATATGGTTTGAATTGAATTGGGGCATGGGTGCACCCAATACCCATACATTTGGGTCTGTATAAAAGTATTCAAATTGCCGTTGTTTTCGTTTGCGTTGAATTAGTACTACTAGATGAGTTGCAAACATTTCACCTTCAGTTAATAGATCTTATAGGGGCCCTTGTGATGGGCGATTGATACCACCTACAACACTTGCTGCTTCAAGTCAGTTCCTTTAGGGCCCTTTCTAACAGAAGCACAACATATTAATGAATGGGGGTTCTGCAACAATACTTTCTGTTCCATTTACATACTACTATCTATATATGTGGACTTCAATGAGCTAATACACATGGGATGTACTATAATTTTTGTCCAAAATGAAATGAGATATTTCATATTTGTATTGGAACATTTGTTTTGTGACGAATTGAAGGGTGTAATATATTTAGGGTTAATTACATTTTTGATCAAGTGATTGTTTTAGAATCAGGTACCTGAATACTGTAACTCTTTAGTCAAGTGATTGTTTTAGAATGTCAAGTGTCATAAACTCGAGGGTGATAGATATGAGGGATTCATGAGATATATACTGCTCTTGACTACTACATAAAATAAATTGTTTAGTACGAGAACATTGCGAAATCAATAGACAGATTACAGATAGACAAAGTCACAGTTCAGAAGTCCAGAACCAATATTGCCTGCCATTCTGGAAAACTTGAAACAATAACTTAAAACATTACAATCCACTAAAGCATTTCTTGTTGACAGGTTTAAAACTCAAAATGACCGTTGCATTGCTAAAACGGACTCACAGGATCAGACTGTTCCTCTTCTTCTCTCTCGACACCATCCTTTGCATGGACAACGCGAACATCTAAAATAATAGGATCTCGTGAACCTGGAATCACACTGAAAAAGCACAGATCTCCCTTTTTCACGCGGTTGTCATCCACAAAGGCCTTCCAACCCGCCTTGTCGATTCCACATATCCTCTTCCTAATGTAAAACATAATTTCCCATGTCTTTCCATCTTTGTGAAGCAACATTTCTTGTGACTTAACAATATTATGATCCTGTGCCCAACTTTTTGACATACACTGCACCAAACATATATATATCCACATAAAAACCATTAGTTGTGTACTCGCCTACATTTGTTTTAGCATTATTACTAATATCATCGCACAGTCTTGATCTTCACTGAACACAACCACTCAAAAATCTTCAGAGTTGTATTTGATTGGATGCATAGTAACTCTAGTGTTTGCCTTACCACAAAACAAGCCGGATTAACATAGGAAGGCTGCATATATACTTCAAGTACATCGTCATCATTTGTCCCATCACTTGTCCTCTGCTTCTTCTGCAAATTAGTAGAAGATCTTCTGTTTTCTTGACCATTGTCATCACATCCTAACAAAATAGAACTATCTAGTTTACCCACAAAAGTATAACATAAAATTAACTCTACAACAGTAGACTCTTATGTATCAATCACAGTGGCACAAAATGTTATCTTCAGAACAAATTTGTTCCTTGAGAAAGAACGTACCTCGATATTGCAATTTCCTGGATTTCTTGTTTCTTGTCAAAAGTAATTCAGGATCAGAATCATCATCATCATGGTCATCATAAGAAGCAGCACGCCTATTGTAAACTGCTCTATGTTTTGTGGCACTATGGTACTTATCATTGTGACGAATTTCAGTGACAGGATCCAATGCCTTCTCCACGAAATGAGCAGAAGCCTTTTCAATGCTAGTCTCTCCATCAAACATAGTTACATCGAACTTAGAATCGCCATAATACTTGAAAGTAAGACTGTCATTCTTCTTCAAGTAATGTGACTTTACAAAATCTTTCCAGCCCTCTTTTAGAAACACATTGCCATTTTTATCTGTTTCTAGGCCTACTCGCCACTCACATCCAACCGGTGTCTTCAACGTTACATTTTTGCCCAGTTTTTGAGACACATTTTCGACAAATGTTTTTGGTAGCACCTACATTGTATTACCAGATCAACATAAAAGGGAAAAAAGGGACCAATCACCAAACCATAGAACAGTTTATTTCATTCGTAAGTAAGAACCGAAAAATTGAACAACAGGAACGACGAAACAACTAACAAGAACATGAACTAGCAATGTGGTGAATTGATTGTAATGAACCAGAAGATCAAAGGAAATATGGAAAGTACTCACCAGTGCATCTCCAGAATTATCATGAAGACGTCGTTCAAATTGCACGACTCGAAATTTCCAGTAAGTCTTCTCCCAGTTGCTGAATTGCACATTCTTGTTATAATCCGCCATTCTCTATTGCATCTGCAATCTACAGATTCATATAAATCAACCAGACAGAAACATAAAATCAAGAAATGGTTGAAAATGTCAGGAGTTAATTCATTGTCATTTGCATTTATATGAGAAATCACACCTTTGAAAATGAATTGGAAAAATGACCATGAAAGAGAAGCATATATAAAAGTCAGTTTAACTGTCAGTATTTACGAGTAAAAGCCGGAAGAAACGTTCCTTTTTATGGACCCTTTCAATATCAATTTGCATTTAAGTGCATTGAATTGGCACACATAGTCTATGTAAGTGCACTCATAAATAAATAGGTTGAAATAAAAAGCAATACAAGCTGCCTATAAAACTTGATGCCGGAGATAAACTTCAAATTTCAATTCCCGGCCTAGCTATTGCGATATATGTTTCCTTGTGTTGGATTCAACATGATGTTGTCCTGTGTTGGATTTGACATCTTTTTCGTGACCTTGGTTTTCCAGCTCATCTAGCTGGATCCTTGGCGCTTTTTGAACAGTACTTCTATGCCATACCGTTCATCCTAGGTTGCACTCTCTTATAAATGAAAAAGAATATATAAGAGATTGGTCTTCATTTTGTCCGCGACAAGTCTAAAAAGAGTTACTCTAAATGTCATATGGCAACGTTGACCAGACTATCGTATCGTTACTGGAGCATGACAAGTATGAAGTGAGCCACTAGAGGTATGTTCTTTCGATCACATGAGGTTTTACCAGGACAGAGAAGGCAATTCTCAATAGTAACGGAGCTCGTGATCATGTAGAGAAGATCTTTACTTGTTGTCACATGACGAATTCGTGAATGAGATTCATTATGCCGCGATTTGCTTGCCACGAAACCACATGCTCGTGTGATTATGTGGACGCCATTCACATATTCACACAGTGAGTTACGATTAAGAATGTAAACATTATTGCAAAAAATTCAAAAACCAAACTATCAGAAGAACATTGCTAATCACTAGCCGAATCACAAGTCCAAAAGCAAGTTTGCCATTGTGCAAAACATGAATCAAGTCTAAACATCAGAGTCCATTAAAACATCCAGTTTTACCGATCAAGAACTCAAAATACTCGAATTACCCCCTTCAGGGATCTCTCTCATCATCATCCTTTGCTCGGACAATACGAACACTTAGAGCAATAGGATCTCGCGAACCTGGAACCACACTGAAATAACACCGATCTCTGATTTTCAGACGGTTATTCGTTGCAAAGCCCCTCCAACCCTTCAAGTTCACTCCAACTACATTACCCCTGATGTACAATATCACTTTTCTCGTCTTCCCATCCTCATTAACCAGCAGTGCTTGTTGTGATTTATTGATTCCTTGCTCCAGTGCCCATTTTTTTGAGAAACTCTACAAATAAACACCAATGTGGAAAACCATTAATTTGGAGCAAATATCATGTTTCTTGTTCACTAAAGCTTGTTAGCAAATTGATACTTCTTGACTAAAATCATTGCACAAGCTTTACTGAACACAGACATTCAAAACTATAGGGGCAGATTCAAATGTAAAGTAATTACTATTACTGCCTTACAAAATTATATGATGGGGCAACATATGTAGGAAACATACGAACTTCAAGAACGTCGTCAACATTTTCCTCCTGATTCCTAGCCAAATTAGGAGCAGTTCTTTGGTTTGGTTGAGGACTGTCATGATATCCTAACAAAATAGAACAAACACACAACAAGTAATGTAAAATAAAATCAACTCCACAACAATATCTGATGATGCATATAGTAAAATTTCATGTACAAAATGTCATATTGTGCTACAAATGGTTGCACTAATAAGAATCAATCCTGGAGAAATGACATACCTTGATACATAGATTTCCAAACTTTCTCTTTAGTCATGCAACCTCTAGTTGTTCTGTTTTTCCTCGGTGGTGAATCATTGAGGTGATCTGAATCATCGTCTCTCTGCCTCTTTGTTCTGTTGGCAGACTTCTTTCTTGCCAAATGCAAATCATCATCATCACCATCATCAACAACATCATCAACATCATCAATATCATCATCATCATCACAAGTACGTCTGTTGTACTCTCCTCTATGCTTCATTGCACTATATTTCACATCACTTTGTGTGTTCTCAGTGACGGGATCATGTATTGGATTCTCCACAAAATGACTGCAAGCCTTTTCAATGCTAGTATCTCCATCAAACATGGTAACTTCCAACTTAGAATCACCATAGCAATACTTAAAATACAAAGTATCATTCTTCTTCAAGCAATGCGATTTTACAAACTGTTTCCAGCCATGCTTCAGAAATACATTTCCATCTTTACCAGTAACTAATCCTATCCCCCATACAGCTCCACTGGCTGTCTTCAATGTTATGTTGTCAGCCATTTTTTCAGTTACATTTTCAACAAAACTTTTTGGTAGTGCCTACAAATTATAACCAACAAGAAAAAATAAACAAGGGGATCAAATTAACCACTGAACAATCTGTTTACTTAAGAATGTAAGACAGAAACAACAAAAGACAAACGTCGAAACCTACATATTTCAGCTAATCTGTCATTTTATTATTGGTATATGGTATTCACCAGACATACATAATGTGACGGATCAGGTCGTGTCAAACACACTAACGAAAAAAGATACACTCGATATACTACTACTCACCAAGGCTTCTGTAGAATTATCATGGAGTCTCCGTTGAAACTGAACAACACGAAATTTCCAGTAGGATTTTTCCCAGTTTTTACGAAGCATCTCTTCCATTCTACCTGCACTCTACTATGCACAACAATGAGTAAATCAAACAATTTTTGAAACTGGTACAGTGAGATAAAATAACTCACAGAAAATGATGGAATTCAGAGGGTTAGAAAATGGTAAGAAAATAATTTCCCAATAAATCAAATTAATGGCAATATTTTTTATTTTTATTCTCTATGTTACCGAATTAAAAATGAAGTTGAATTAGCCAACCATGCAGAAGAGTTTACCCTTGAGTGGGCTAGATAGCTAGAAAATTCTGGAAAATCGGTTTTGGATTTGGAAATAGTTGAGAAAAATATGGTCAGACAAAGAAAGTAACAAATCCGGGTAAATATTAATTAATTTATTGTGCAAAAGATGCAATACCCGAAATCAAGGGAGATGTGATTATATACATTAACATCAAATTAAATGTCACTAAAAAAAATCAATGTTAAATGCACCTTTTCAAATCATTTAATTTTGAGAATTTTACAAGAAATTTAACTGTCATGTTGGCTGTTTAATTTACTTCTTCTTCTTCTTCTTCTTCTTTTTTTTTTTTTTTATATTATTATTATTATTATTATTATTATTATTATTATTATTATTATTATTATTATTATTATTATTATTATTATTATTCCCTCACATTTGCTCTATGGATTTAGGTTATGAAGGGATTAAAAGTTGGCATCCCTCGGAAAACCTTCAAAATATTAGGTGAATACTGAATAAGCTCTTGTTTTTTTCAACTTAATTCATTTAGGTTCAATTTTGCATAGTTGGACTTTAAACTTCAAATCAGTTTAGTTCGAGTACATTCAATTCAGTTAAGTTTCATAGTTTTGCAGGAGAATCAAACAGAGCCCAACAACACATCAGGATCAGTCCTTGTGAACGGAGAGCATGGCAAGGCTAACGCTAATATTTCATACAAATTTCTAAACCAACCCATTCCTTCAAAGTTCAAACTACTCCGAATGCATATGTTGTGACGGTGAATAATCTGAAAAGATAAAATGACTCAACTTCCAAAACTTCCCTTCACGGTACAAAGTAGTATACCTTATAAGGTCATTTTTTCTAAAGAGACACGTAATACAAAGGAAAAATATATGAAAGAAGTCGCGATAAGAGAAAGGTATCTGGCACTGTTGTTGCAATTCAAATCTTATTTCAGAAAGAGAAAACAAATGCAGGAATAATTTATTGATTACATCAACAATCAACACTCAACATAAAAGCCAACATGCTATAGTTAGTAGCTTAATTGGATGAGATTACCATGTCCCTGCATGTTCATCCAAACATCAAAGAGACTGGGGTGTTAACAAGAAGATGGTCACTGCTATCACCATCTTACTGCTTTTTGTTGGACGCCAATGCATCTTGCAATTTCTCCCCTAATTCGCCAGTCTGAAATACAGGGTAGAGTAGCTATAATACCTTTCAAATATAGCAAGACAATATAATAACAAAAAAAAAAAAAAAAAAAAACTGAAGAGTGAAAAAACCTTGTGCATGTTGAGAATGATATCAGAACCCCCAACAAACTCCCCATTGATAAATATCTGGGGGAATGTAGGCCAGTGGCTGCAATACATATACAGGTATTATTACTAGAAACCAAAAAATCCAGTCTACCAGAAGCGTATTTCTCCCGAATTGAATTATAACACCTTAATAGAATATCATCTACCTGTGAGCTTTTACTGCACTCTTTAGCTCCACGTCCTCTAATATGTTTCTTGCACTAATTGGAACATCTGGAGCACCAATATCAACCGATTAGAATGCAACCACGGTATGCACATTATACATACAAGATGAGAACTCTGTGTTAACTATTTATGCAGTGTTTTATGCCCGATTCATGCAGGATAAATAAGATCAGGTTCATTGATCAAAATAAAAGCAATAGCATGTCGACAAAACAAGAATCCAGCTTTCCCTTGTATTGTGGATGTAGACCGTTAACGAGTAATCAAATTTGCATTGGAGGTGACTCGATTTTGAAGGTCAGATGACTTACTATATTCCTTCAAGACCCTCACTGCCATTGCACTAAATCCACAACGAGGAAGCTCTGGAACCCCTTTCATGTAAACCATCACAGGATTTTCCTTGACATCCTGTAATCAAGAGATCGAGTTTGTTATAGATATTCAGTATAGTTCACAGAAAATTCAGACAAGGGCCTCTACCTGCTCAACAATATCTTTCAATGAAATACCAGATGTCTCAACTTTACTTGTAGGCCTAAAATCCTCATGTGTATCAGGATCACTGGGCACAGAGGTGGAAAAACGTACTATGCTCTGGTAGAAGGACCCAGACGCCTATGACAGAAATAGAAATGCACTATTAGATCAATATAACATAATTATAACACAATGGCTTGTCAACAGCCATGGAACAGTTTCTATATGATTCTGAAATGAATATCTTCAAGAACAAAACATAATTTAATACTAGAGGACATGTTGAGTAACATCCTAATTGCAAGTACCACTATTATAGGCATCATTTAATTAACTGATGAAGTTTATTATGACCTGTAACAGCCAAACTTGAACTAGCACATTATGTCGTCATGTAAATATGTATCTAACTATAACCAAAAGTTCGTTCTTTTGGTAAAATAAATAGTTAGTCTGCTCAATGGATCACAACAGCAGTAATTTATTCTTCTAACATTCATATCAGAGGCATCATATAACTCGTTGCAATTCATCATATGTTACTTCCTGATTCTAAAATGTGTTCAAGTTAATGGTAATTGACATACAAGGAAATCGTGAATCGCCCGTCGACTCAACAGAATCAGAACTGCAGATAACACACTCAATGCCAAGAGAAATCAGTACAGTCTATGCAAGTATATGTTACTATATCACATAAGCATTAACATACGACGAAAAGGGAAATGAATGAATCATCTTAAACAGGCTAAACTTACGGTAGACCCAGCAGCTGGAAAAGCTGTGGCACGTTTATAAATTAAGCTGGCCAATGACCTCGCCATTTGAAGTGGTTTCGGCTTCGGCAGCAGCTGCATACAGGTTGAAATCCATTACATACATGGCATTTTGATACATGGTTTAAGAACTCACATAAACAGAACTAAAAATAACCCGAAGTTCTGGGTGTTTTTTAACTCAACCATATGAAATCAACACGTAATTCAAAACTGTTTGAAACAATGGAAACATTTTCGATTTACAGAACACCATAAAAAGTTATGGAACGTTTCATTTTTTTCAAGAATTTAAGAATAAGTGAAATAGTACTATCAATTTCATTTCCTTATGCAACAATAAGCATGACTTGGTAAGTAGGCATATCATCAAACACCTTACATGTAAACTTCCATTGTTTTGCCTAAATTGAAGAAAATTAAACTTCATACATTAAGGATTGAAACATACATAATTCGCGAGGGACTTAATAAGCTTATTGACCGGAGGAGGAGCTTAATAAGCTTTATGCTAGTTGATTATCACGTGGAGTAGTAGTTGGTAAATAAAGAAGAATTAGAGAAACAAAATACCAGAACAGGAAGTTTCATATAGACTAAAATATATAAGAAGCGAATCTATTCTATATCATATCAATCGAGGTGGTGATCGAAAACTTACTAGTAGAAGATAAGTACCGTCGGTTGATGTGAATCCCTCTTTCCTTGAGCTCCAAAATTTCTGTAATACAGAAGAAGAAAGACAGGTTGGTTGAGAGTTGAGACTTGCGAAATGGGGAAAGCACTGTTTGGGCTGATCCAAGTCCCAGGCCCATAGGAATGGTCCACCATATACTATGATCCAAGGCCCAGGCCTATATGAATGGTCCACAATACTGTATGAACAATTCTACTCCAAATTAAAACTTTTTTCTTTATTATTTATTTATATTTATTTTATTTTTACTAGACAACAACTTATTTCATTAAAACTTTACAAACAATAAGCATAAATTGAAAGTTTCATCACTGATGTAATTAAATTAACAATGAAGCATAAGTTCATTAAATTGTGACTAATTGAAAAATGGGCACATGAATCTTAAAAGGTAAAAAGGATGTGCTTTGCAAATGAAAAAAGGATGTACATGAACTACAGATTGTGAACTGTCTTAATGGAAAAGATACAATTAATAATGTGCGATGTTACCATGTTACACAGCAAACTGATTAATTATATATGGTTCTTCGACCTTGATTTGTCATTGTATGAGGTACATCAGAGTTGTACCAAATGACACATGTGCCGCCACATTACTGGCAGGGAACGCAATTTTAGTACATTTAGCTTCATCATTAAAAAACAAGAAAGACAAAAGAAGGTAGTAGTACTATTTTTAAGTGGCTGGAATGGAGTCAGTTTCATTCAAAAACTTAATCGGTTACAGTTTGGGTAGCAAGAGTGTAACTCTCATCAGGCAGAAGGCCTAATATTTAACTTGTTTTGCGAAAATTGATAGAGACTACTCCATCATAACTTGTTAACAACGTTCTATAGACAAATTGTTAACCTCTTACATTTTGTATATATGTTGGCTAGTGAACCTGCTGCATCCATTTGTCGTTGTATTATAAGCAAAAAACATCTCACGTTTTTACTTCAAATATCGTCAGGGCAAACGTCATTACTCATTTGATCCTTGTCCTCTTCATATGTACTCAGATGATATATTACTATAATATATGTTTGCCGCTCGGTCATATACTTGCATGTTAAGATTCCAATGCACACTAATCTCTTTACAGGTAAAACAACTAGTCAAGTTAATAACAGTAACACTTATATATAATCCTACACTAACGACTAACAAATCACATTCACAAACAATATTAAGTCACTAACACAAGACGTACACAAAGTTACTCATCAATCATGGAAAGCAAAAGCCATGTCCTGGTGATAACATTTCCAGCACAAGGACACATAAATCCAACACTTGAATTCGCCAAGAGGTTACTAGCCATGGAAATCAACGTCACGTTCGCCACAACCATAGCCACCCTGCGCAAAATGCCAATTACAAAGTCAGGTGACCACGGCAGGTTAAGGTTTGTGGGATTCTCGGATGGATTCGACACTGGATTGGATCGCGATCCCGATGACAGGAAAAAATTCATGTCGGAAATTTGATCCTGTGGATCCGAAGCTTTGAGAGAGACTATTGTAAGTTCAGCTGAGCAGGGCCGCCCTGTTACGTGCCTGGTTTACACCCTGCTGCTCCCGTGGGCTGCGATTGTGGCTCGAGAAGCAAACGTCCCTAGTGCTCTTCTATGGATTCAGCCTGCTACGGTGTTGAATGTGTATTATCAGTATTTTCATGGATTTCAAGTTGAAGTTACGGACGTTGATAGTGGCACATGTCACAAAATCCAGCTCCCTGGAGTTGTTCCTTTTCTTACCAAACGTGACATTCCGTCTTTCTTACTGTCCAGTTCGATGATGTCTGCAGGACTTCCGTTGTTTCAGGAGCAGCTCCAAGTTCTTGAGGAAGGTGCTTCGAAACCAAAGGTGCTTGTCAACACATTCGACGCATTAGAGCCTGATGCAATCAGTGTCTTAGGCGACAAGTATGATTTGATTACGATTGGACCATTGATCCCATCTGCTTTCTTCAAATGCACAGATCAGGTTGATAAATCAGAAGGTTCCGATCTTTTCAAGGAATCTGTTGAATACATAGACTGGTTGAATTCCAATTCACAGTCGTCAGTTGTATACGTGTCGTTTGGCAGTTTGTTCAAGGTGCCGAATTCACAAATGGAAGAAATTGCGAAAGGACTAATCCAATGTGGGAGGCCGTTTCTGTGGGTAGTACGAGAGAACAACAACTTGAAAGAGGAGAAAGATGAGAAGCTATCATGTTTAGAGGAGTTGGAAAAAATTGGAAGAATTGTGCCTTGGTGTTCTCAGCATAAGGTTCTGACACACCCTGCACTGGGATGTTTCGTGACGCACTGCGGATGGAACTCAACTCTAGAGAGCATGTCGTGTGGGGTGCCAGTTGTGGCCTTTCCTCAGTGGAGTGACCAAGGGACTAATGCAAAGCTGATAGAAGATGTGTGGGAGATTGGAGTGAGAGTGACTGTTGATGAAGAGAAAGGCCTAGTTGAGAGTGATGAGATAGTGAGGCACATTGAGGCAGTGATGGATACTAATGGATCAGCAAAGGCAATAGAACTGAGAAAAAATGCTAAAAAATGGAAGCATTTGGCAAGAGAGTCCTTAAATGAAAATGGTTCTTCTCAGGTCAATCTTAAGGCCTTTTTTGAGGAGCATGAAGCCTGTCCAGGCTTTCCATAGTTAATATTATTGCAACGAGAAGTGAGGAACTTTACAATGATTCTAGATTTTCCCCTACAAATTGCAACTAAATCTATGTAGTAGATCTTAATTGAAGATAATAAAAAATGAAATTCTTGTTATGTCACCCAAAATAGAAGTACAATATTTATCATGACTTGTAACTTGTTTTCAGTATTAACATCTAACAAGTAACAAGTGGAAACTGTTAGAACTAAGCACATTAGTAGAGACTTATTCGTTTACTTACTATCTTCAATTATAGGAGTTGCCAGTCGATTGGGACAGTAGGTTTCTTCTTCGTTTCTTTGCTTCGAGCACTCCTTCAAACTCAGCAGAACGTTGATCAACTTGCTCACGAGGAGCTAGACCGGATTGATCTTGGTCACGGTTAAAAATTTCAGCTCGAATATTGAACAGTAACAGTCCATTTATAAAAGAAAATGGAGACATAAGCCCACAGCCGCCACATCAGGAATGTAGATAATGGTCAAATGTTTACAGCAGTACAGTTGCTTTCATTCTGTACTTTTCAACTTCAAAAACGTCATGGCAAATGTCATTAACTTGAAACATGTCCTCTGATAATGATTGCCGGTCACACTTGCATGTTACCTTGTTGTGATTTCAAAGTACAGGGTGAAGTTAATAATATGACAGTGATACTTGACCGCGTCATTAATTACTTAATTTCTTAGTTTAGGCAGGGATTAGAGCAAGAAGTCTTTCTGCATTTGTCTTGTTCCAGTTAAAGGAATTTATTTATCATTTCACAATTTTGCTCTGGCAAACACAAACCACACAATAAGTCACAACACCTAATTCAAGGTCACAAAATTACATATCAATCAATCATGGAACGCCATAGCCATGTCCTGGTGATAACATTTCCAACTCAGGGACATGTAAATCCCACCCTGGAATTCGCCAAGAGGCTAATAGCCATGGGAGTCGACGTCACCCTCGCCACGACGATAACCTCCCTGCGAAAAATGCCGATTGCCAAGTCAGGCAACCACGTGTCCAACGGCCAGTTGAGGTTCGTGGGATTCTCTGATGGATTCGAGAACGGATTTGATCGCGAGAGAGATGACCGCAACAAATTCATGTCGGAGTTTAGAGCTCGTGGATCGGAAGCTTTGAGAGAGACTATAGTAACTTCTGCTGAGCAGGGGCGTCCTGTTAAGTGTCTGGTTTACGTCTTGCTACTTCCGTGGGCCGCAATCGTGGCTCGAGAAGCGAACATCCCTAGCGCCCTTCTGTGGATTCAACCTGCCTCAGTGTTGAATGTGTTTTATCAGTATTTTCATGGATTTCAAGATGAAGTTACTGATGTTGATAGTGGTAAATGTCACAAAGTTCAGCTTCCTGGAATTGTGGCATCACTTTCGAAGTCTGATTTACCGTCCTTCTTGCTTCCGAGTTCGACGGCATTTGCTGGGATTTCAATGTTTCAGGAGCAGTTCCAAGTGCTTGATGAAGCTGATTCGAAACCGAAGGTGCTTGTCAACACATTCGACACATTAGAGCCTGAGGCAATCTGTGTCTTAAACAACAAGTACGATTTGATATCTGTTGGACCTTTAATTCCATCGGCATTCTTAAACTGCAGGGAACATTTTGATAAATCAGAAAGCGCCGATCTTATCCAGGAATCAGTTGAGTACATAGATTGGTTGGATTCCAATTCGCAATCGTCAGTTGTATACGTGTCGTTTGGCAGTGTGTTCAAGGTGCTGAAAGCACAAGCAGAAGAAATTGCAAAAGGACTAATCCAATGTGGCAGGCCGTTTCTGTGGGTTATCCGAGAAAACATCAACTCGAAAGAGGAACAAGATGAGAAGATATCATGTTTAGACGAGTTGGAAAAACTTGGAAGAATTGTGCCCTGGTGTTCGCAACTTAAGGTTCTGACACACCCTGCAGTGGGGTGTTTTGTGACACACTGCGGATGGAACTCATCCCTAGAAAGTTTGTCGTGTGGGGTACCCGTTGTAGCCTTTCCTCAGTGCAATGACCAAGGGACTAATGCAAAGCTGATAGAAGATGTGTGGGAGTTTGGAGTCAGAGTGACAGCTGATGAAGAAAAGGGCCTAGTTGAGCGGAGTGAGATAGTAAGGTGCATTGAGGAAGTGATGGACAGTAAAGGATCAGCAAAGGCCATAGAATTGAGAGAGAATGCTAAGAAATGGAAGCATTTGGCAAGAGAGGCCTTACAGGGAAATGGTTCTTCTCATGTTAATCTTAAGGCCGTTTTTGAGGATCATGAAGCCTGTCCATAGTTAATGGTATTGAACTGCAAGTAAAGTGAAATATCTATTCTGAACATTTCACTGTAATAGTACAAACTTGTCCAACAGGAGCCAGTTGTTAACCCTGTGTAACAAGTCAAGGAGTGAGGAACTTCACAAAGATTCCACATTTCCACTAAATCAACTCTGTACTCTCTAGATCTTAAATGATTATATATTAATAAAACCTGGAATTCTTGTCACCCATTAATTAATTAATCTGTGGTTGAGTTAGATGTTAGCTGAGAGTTAGGATGCTGAAGTAAATTTGATGGTTGAAACTTCTGTAACAGCAGCAGTAGTGGGAAACTTTGAGGCCATCACTATCATGGATCTCTCTTCTAATGATTTCGGTACGTGGTGAAATCCCAAACTCCATTGAGCTCAATGAAAGAAACAGTTTTACAGTTATCATTTCTTCAATAAGGGTACTTAAAATGCAATTCTTGATGAGATTGCAAATTTGATCAAATTATGATATTGACTAAAAACAGCTATACTCATCTGTTTTTTTTTTAATTCTATATATTTGATTTGTTGACATTTTTTAGTTTAGTTTGACCTACGATAGATTCTACATCAAATCGTAAAAAAAATTAATAAAATTATATTGTAAAAATAGAGTGATTAGACTTTCATAATATCATTTCACATTTTATTTTTACGGTTTAATTTAAAATTTATAAAGTTCAAACATGACTAATAAAAAACAAAACAAACTTAAAACGTATAGAATAAAAAAACAGATATATATTCATCTGATACAAGTATTAAAGTATTAATTGCAGTATTAGAGTATTATACTACACTTCAACATCCAACTTTTTGTTAGTACTAAATATTTTTCAATATAAAAACTCAATCTACTTGAAAATCATTTCCGGTTTACTACTTTTTACCCAAGTCATTCTGCTCTAGGCCATTTAGATGCTCATGTTGATCGCCATAGCTGGATTCTTTCAGTTTGACTTGACCACTAATTATATTTCAAGTGTTAGTCATATACTAAATCAATATACTATATGTTTACTAAATACTTAGTATTCAATCTCTAATTAATAATTGCAGAAACAGAATGATTGAACGTCATATAAGGGCTGCATGCATGTGATTGAGAGCAATATAAGGGCTGGTGAATATTTTATGAGAAAAGCACCGTTGACAAAACACAGAAGAAGAATACTAGTAGTAATATTTCTCCTTGATTCAGTTTAGGATCTGTATTTCATTAATTTCTGCTTAATTAATACTCCAAACTCCATTCTGAAGCACTGAAACCAACCATGTTCAAACTATCACCTCCCAGAAGTACTACTACAATTATTTCTTCACTCTTCTGCTTCTTGCTTTTCGGCTCTGCCTATTGTTTAACACTCGAAAATAATGGCAGTGCTGATTATGCAGCTTTAATGGCCATCAAATCGAAATTCATACTTGAACCTGATAACATACTCTCCACCAACTGGACCTCAAACACTCATTACTGCACTTGGTTTGGTGTTTCATGCTTCAATCTCAGAGTCACACACCTTGTTCTCTCTGAACTGTCCCTTCGGGGCGAACTGTCTCCGAAATTCGCCAATTTGACTCACCTTCAGGAGCTTTATCTCATCAGTAATGAATTGGGAGGAATTCTCCCGAGCGAATTTGGATCCCTCCAACGATTAAGGATTCTCGGATTAGCAAATAATTCTCTCGTGGGTAGCATTCCTGCGAATCTTAGCAGGTGTTGGAAGCTGGAGAGACTTGATCTGTCAGATAACTTCATTACGGGATCCATACCTGTAGAACTTGGCTACTTGGCCAATCTTCAACTGTTGAGACTCTCTCGCAACAATCTTACAGGTAATATTCCAACTTCATTTGGTAACTTTTCAAGTTTACAATACTTCTATCTAAACGGGAATGATTTAGATGGCCCTATTCCAGTAGAGCTCGGAAAGTTAACTAGACTCTCAGATCTTAGGATCGGTAGGAATAATCTGGTTGGCAACATCCCAGATTCATTTGGTAACTTTTCAAGCTTAGAGCACTTCGATCTTGAGGAGAATGATTTAGATGGCGCCATTCCAGCAGAGCTCGGAAAGCTAGCTAGACTCTCAGGTCTTAGGATCAGTAGAAATAATCTGGTTGGCAACATCCCAGATTCATTTGGTAACTTTTCAAGATTACAATACTTATACCTGCATGAGAATGATTTAGATGGCATCATACCATCAGAGATTGGGAAGCTTACTAGACTCATAGATCTCAGAGTCGATGGAAATAATCTGGTTGGCAACATCCCGGATTCATTTGGTAACTTGTCAAATTTAGATGTCTTGTATCTGGATAGTAATCGAATAACTGGGAACATCCCATTATCTCTATCTAATGCTACAAAGCTTACAGATCTGTTCTTGAGTAAGAACAATCTTCAGGGGGAGATACCAAATGAGTTGAGTGGGTTGCTTAATTTGCAGAGATTGCATGTCGGGGAAAATAGAATCTCTGGTGGAATTCCATATGGAATCTTCAATATCACATCGCTTGTAATCCTCGCCGTAGGACAAAATTACCTTAGTGGTAATCTTCCACCAGATATCGGTAACGGGCTTCCAAATCTTCAAGAGATTTTCCTGCGTGACAACCACTTTAGTGGAGAGGTACCCCCTTCCATATGCAATGCCACAAAGCTCATTGTTCTAGATGTTCAAAATAATAGCTTTAGTGGACATGTCCCCATCATGCTTGGAAATCTAGTCCATCTCGAGCATCTGCAATTGAGCCAAAATTCATTCACTAATAGTCCTGCTTCCACCCATCTCGAATTTCTTAAATCAATGGTAAATTGTCAAAGTTTGGAATCTCTACTTCTTTCAGATAATCCACTGAACGGCCATATACCAGAATCCATAGGCAATATGTCTACCAATCTCAAAGTTTTCGAAGCCGCATCCTGTGGGCTAAGGGGTCGAATTCCACAAGGATTTGGAAACTTGAGTGGCTTAAATTATCTGGGCCTACATACGAACAATCTACAAGGTTCGATACCTTTATCATTTGCAGGCTTGCGAAATTTAGAAGGCATTAGTTTGTCAAAAAACAGATTGGAAGGATCTGTTCCTACTGTATTCTGTAGCATATACATCATGAGTGTTCTGTATCTGGATGGAAACAGATTTTCAGGCTCAATCCCAAAATGCTTTCAAAATCTAACCCAATTGAGAAAGCTTTCGCTAGCCGCTAACAATCTTAATTCCAGTGTACCATTAGAATTTTGGAAATTAGAGAATGTGCAACTACTGGACTTGTCCAGAAACCTCTTGAATGGCTCTATACCAATAGAAGTGGGAAACCTGAAGGCCATCACTACCATAGACCTCTCTTCCAATTTGTTCTCTGGTGAATCCCAAGCACGATAGGTTCTCTTCAGAATTTATTGTCACTTGATATGTTGCGAAATAATCTTCAAGGTCCAATACCAAATAGTCTCAGAACTCTAATAGTCATTCAATCTCTAGATCTATCATCAAACAGTCTCTCTGGTGAAATTCCTTCATCCCTTGGGTCGCTTCGAGACCTCCAGTATCTGAATCTTTCATTCAACAGGTTACAAGGAGAAATTCCAAATACTGGGGTGTTTGCAAATATCACTATTCAAAGTTTGATGGGAAATCTAAATTTATGTGGAGCTTCTAACTTGAACTTTCAAGTGTGCTCACCTCAAGCCTCTGGACAAAGAAAACGAACGAGAGGCTTTGTTCTTAAGATAACAGTTCCAATCGCCATGACATCTCTGCTATTTTTTGCAATGGTTATTTTGTGGATAAAACTATCAAGAGGGCACCCTAGAAAAGCAAAAGCAACTAGAGCAGAAATTTCTATGATGGAGCATCAGATGATCACCCATCATGAACTCATACGTGCGACACAAGGGTTCAGTCTGACAAACCTTTTGGGAGAAGGAAGTTCTGGGATGGTTTATAAGGCTGTGCTTTCTGATGGAACTACCACTGCCATCAAAGTTTTCAATATGCAATATGTGAATGCTCTCAGAAATTTTGATGCAGAATGTGAAGTTTTAAGAAATGTGCGTCACAGGAACCTCGTCAAAATAATCTCCACTTGCACAAATCCAGAGTTCAAGGCCATGATACTAGAGTTTATGTCTAACGGAAGCCTAGACATGCGGTTGCACTCAGAGAACAACTCACTGAGTCTCGTTGAAAGGTTGGATATCGTGACAGATGTGGCATTGGGAATGGAGTACCTACACCATGAGTACGAAGTGCCAATTGTGCATTGTGATCTGAAGCCATCTAATGTACTTCTGAATGAGGATATGACGGCTCACGTGGCAGATTTTGGAATCTCCAAAATATTAGCTCAAGATCAAGAATTCGTCCAAACAAACACCCTAGGAACGATTGGCTACGTGGCTCCAGGTATGGCGACTCGATACTTCTTAATTTATAGTACTTTTGTTGCTTAACTATCTAAACAAAACATCAGATAAAGAGAAAGAATGCCTCTCAGGTTTTCAGTTTCACCATGTATGATGCATATGTTGTTTCAGTTTGCTTAGCATATGGATTTTTTTTTCCATTTATCTGATCTCAAACATTTAAGTATATTTTGTTTACATTATTAAAACTTCACATACTAATGAAATTGCACACTTTTTATTGATATGTGCTGCAATATAACGTAATAGTTGAAATGGCTAGAGCTTTCATTTGCTTGTGGTGGAAATTAAAAATGAACAATTGAGAGAATCCAACAAACATAATTAAAGTGGAAGTAATCATATTAATTAACTATCTTAACTATATATATATGTGCCTTGGCATTAACTATTGACGTCTTCTAACTGTGAGAGGAGTAATTTGCATACAGAATATGGTTTAGATGGACATGCATCGATGAAAGGTGATGTTTACAGTTTTGGGATTTTGTTGCTTGAGACATTCACGGGGAAGAGGCCCACGGATGATATGTTTAAAGAAGGATTGAGCTTGCATCAATGGGTATATCAAGTATTCCCTGATGCACTGGTAATAGTCCTTGATTCCCGGTTGTTTGCTAACAGCTCTGCTATAATAAACAGAAATCAGCAATGCATTGAGGACATACTCGTGTCAATCATTCAAGTGGCTTTGATGTGCGTGAAAGAGTTACCCGAGGAGAGAATTGATATGAAAAGCATTGCAGCACAGTTAAAGAAAATCAGAGCCGAGTTGAAGAAAAAGTATGCGAATAATGCAAGGAGATCAACCTAGACTTTTGATGATCTTATCACTGCATGCTTTTGTATTAAGCTGTTTATGGAACTTTTATGCATATTATATGTAGTATGTTCTTTCTTTTAATTAATAACAAATAAAATTTTAGCCATTTCAAATATATATATATTTGAAATGGCTAAAATATATTTAGTATGTTATTTGTAAAATAAGTACCTTATTCAAGTATACTAAGTGTGCGGGGTAAACATAACTCCTCATATGTTGGGGTATGCATATAGTCACTTTGTTGGGCATACATCCACCAAGGGTATGTGATAGAACTTTAGTGTGTGTGTTATAAGAGTCAAGACTCAAAGAGGCCAATGGGTGATAATATGTTTAAGGGATGTTGGAGTTTACATTGATCTATTCTTCTTTCTCAATGTTTGGAGCAGCTATGTATTTTTGTCGGTTTCCTGTTCCAAACATGAGGTGTTGATACACTGGTAGATCAGGTCCTCGATTCCCATTTGTTTACTTGTATGTTTCCATTGTCTCGTAGAACATTTGTTGTAGAATTAAGACCACTCATTTGTTTAGTCTGCCTCCAAGTAATATGAACAGAGTCCCCTGCTTTTTACAAATATCACAGTTGTGTTGTCACTTTCAGCATTCAGTAATCATTTCTATGGCAGTAAACTTACCATGAAAGTTCCGAGGAAAAATAGTATACAGATCAAACAAAAATATAAAACAGGCTAAGTACTCCACTTAATAAAGATTTAATCCATCTATACTCAAGACAATCCAAGCTAAGTACTCCATTTCATTGTGGAAGCAACATTACTTCAAAGACCTAAACGGTAATAACAAATCAGTTATCTCTATACGCAATATAATTAGCCAAGGCCACCAACGAAGCGGCCTTCTTTCTCCTGATCAAACCCAATCAGCTGCTCCTTTCCTTCACCTCCTTATTCAACTCCTCCGCAAGCTCCCTCGACTTCTCAATCCCAATAAGCTTCGGATGAGTCGTCTTATATGCCACCAAGTCTTTCCCAGCCGTCTTTCCCAACTCCTTACTCGACTTCGTAACACCAAGAATATCACCCACAACTTGAAATAAGAGCCCAATATAGCTCACGAACTTCCTCAGCCTCTCCACTTCCTCATCACTCCCACCTCCCAGAATCGGCCCTAAAACTACGGATCCTTCCAACCACACCGCAGTCTTATTTAAATTGCTCAACCCCAACGTCACTCATTCCTTCAGAACATATACCAACCACTTGCCCTGCAACTAGCCCTTCACAACCAATTAATACATTTGGCAATATATATATGTCAAAGTGTTATCCTTCCTTCAGCTGAGTTAATAGCATATACAGAAGAACACAGATAATATCAAGCACCTGCTGAAATTGTGCCTTGTTTTTCAGTTTTCATAGCACAATTCTTTTCAGTTTTCTCTACCATGCAAAAACTGACAACTACAGAGGGATTTTGTTATTCAACTCCATCCCTCAATCTCTCAAACACAGCCCCAATTCACTTACATAACTCTGCATGCATATATTTATGTTTCTGTATCTATATCTATTATCTATGATGTCATCCGAGTGAGAAATATCTGAGCGTCTATAATATTTCTTTAAATCAGTAAACTTTAATCTTCCGGTGGACGTATACAATTGCCTAACCATGTAACTTTAAAAATTGTCGTAGTGTCATTTTCATCTTTTTTAATTTCCAGGAATTCATTTTGTAATTTTGTTCTGGCTTATGGCCAAGTGCAACCTGCCTCCAATTGTCCTTGTAAGCATAAAAAATTATCTGACTTTTGAACTTTAATTCGTCATGGCAAACGTCATGGAGACTCATATATGATCCTTGGAACATTGTCCTCAGATAATATACTATAATACTTGCCGGTCATACTTGCATGTTAAGATTCCAATACACAACAATCAATCTGTTTCCAGTTAGAACAACCAAGTTAAGTTAATAACAGTAAAACTTTATATATAGTCTTATTCTTTACACTAATCACTCACATATCACAAACACCACTAAGTCGATTCACTGACACAAGAAGTAAAGAAAGTAGTTGCACATCCATTATGGAACGCAAAAGCCATGTATTGGTGGTAACATATCCAGCACAGGGACACATAAATCCCGCACTCGAATTGGCCAAGAGGTTACTAGCCATGGAAATCGACGTCACGTTTACCACAACCATAGCTTCCCTGCGCAAAATGCCGATTACAAAGTCAGGTGACCACGTGTCCAGCGGCAGGTTAAGGTTTGTGGGATATTCCGATGGATTCGATGATGGATTGGATCGCGAGCCAGATTCATATAAGAAATTCGTTTCGGAGATTAGATCCTGTGGATCGGAAACTTCGAGGGAGATAATAGTAACTTCAGCTGAGCAGGGCCGCCCTGTTACGTGCCTGGTTTACAGCCTGTTGCTCCCGTGGGCGGCGACTGTGGCTCGAGAAGAGAACCTCCCGTATGCTCTTCTATGGATTCAACCTGCCACTGTGTTGAACGTGTATTATCAGTATTTTCATGGATTTCAAGATAAAGTAACTGATGCTGATAGAGGTGCATGTCACAAAGTTCAGCTCCCTGGAATTATTCCGTTCCTCACCAAACGGGACTTTCCGTCTTTCTTACTACCCAGTTCGAAGACATTTCCTGCGCTTTCATCGTTTCAGGAGCAGATCCAAGTTCTGGATGAAGATGATTCGAAACCAAAGGTGCTTGTCAACACATTCAACACATTAGAGCCTGATGCAATCAGTGTCATAAGCGACAAGTACGATTTGATTACGATTGGACCTTTGATCCCATCTGCTTTCTTCAACTGCACAGATCATGTCGATAAATCAGAAGCTGCCGATCTTTTCGAGGAATCTGTTGAATACATAGACTGGATGAATTCCAATTCACAGTTGTCAGTCGTTTACGTGTCGTTTGGCAGTATGTTCAAGGTGCCAAAAGCACAAATGGAAGAAATTGCGAAAGGACTTATCCAATGTGGGAAGCCGTTTCTGTGGGTAGTACGAGAAAACAACAATCCAAAAGAGGAAGAAGATGAGAAGATATCATGTTTAGAGGAGTTGGAAAAAATTGGGAAAATTGTGCCTTGGTGTTCTCAACTCAAGGTTCTGACACACCCTGCACTTGGGTGTTTTGTGACACACTGCGGATGGAACTCGACTCTAGAAAGCATGTCATGTGGGGTGCCCATCGTGGCCTTTCCTCAGTGGAGTGACCAAGGGACTAATGCAAAGCTGATAGAAGATGTGTGGGAGATTGGAGTGAGAGTGACAGTTGATGAAGAGAAGGGCCTAGTTGAGAGTGATGAGATAGTGAGGTGCATTGAGTCAGTAATGGATAGTAATGGAGTAAAAGCAAGAGAACTGAGAGAAAATGCCATCAAATGGAAGCATTTGGCCGCAGAAGCATTGCAGGAAAATGGATCTTCTCATGTCAATCTCAAGGCCTTTTTTGAGGTGCATAAAGCTAAGCCAGTCCTTACTCCTTAGTTAATAGTATTGCAGTTAATAGTATTGCACCGCAAATTTAGTAGTATCTATTTTGAACATTTTGTTTGTAATAGTATAAACTAGTCCAAACGAAGTCGGTTGTCCATCCTTTGTGGCAAGAAGTAATGAACTTTATACTGAGGTTCCAGATTTTCTCCCACCAATTGCAACTGAATCAACTCAACTGAAGACAATAAAAACTGAAATTCTTGTCACTGAAAATTGAAGTACATCATTATTTTTCTAATATAATTTGTTCTCGGTATCAGTAGAGGCTCTTCTCTTATAGCACTGGGTGGAGGGAAGGAGTTAGGACAGTAGGATCTCATGTAGAATTTTCCTTCCACCATAGCATATAAAGAAAGTAGTTTCACAAAACATATATCATACTTCAAAATAACAATTCATTGCAACATACTAGTAGTAGGTAGCTTCCATTGCAACATACTAGTAGTAGGTAGCTTCCATAAAGCATCACAGGCGGCTCCCAATCTTCACTTCCACCAACTCTACTTTTCGGACAATAGTAACACCAATACAAACACAACCTCTGGCAGCGCCATCTGATCGAGGAAGTACATTAAAAATGCACACATCACCAACATTTAGACCAGTCTTTTCCACAAACTGCCTCCACCCTTTGCCAATTCCAGCATTCGGACGCCCCTGTTTCGCGAAGTAGAATTTGGCGGGCAATGTGTCTCCCCCGCAATGAAGTTCCACATCCTGTGTTTGGGACAGTCCATTGTCCCTAGCCCATTTCACTGACACATACTATAGAGTAGTCATGCACAAAATCATTAATAAATTTAAGGTGTACTGCATACGTATAAATTACAGTTATCTAACTATTGCAGTCAGTGTTACTTACCGCATGGCTACCTTTTTCAATACATGTAGGATTCATATATACCAGAACATCACCATCTTTTTTCAACTTGTATGCCTCATTCATCGTCCCCTCCTTGGCTGATCGAGTATCATCCGTTCCAATTGGTTCTCTCTCGTCTTCAAAAGCTTCATCAATTTGAAAAATGACATAGACAGATGAGTTTTCGTTAACAATAGAGTAACATTGTATGTCAATTTCATCATCAATTTAAAAGTACACCAAGTAGATGCATATAGTAAAACTTCATGTACTAAATGATGTATTGTGGCACAAATGGTTGCAGTAATAAGGATCATAAATCATGGAGAAATGGAATACCTTGATACATCGATTTCTTAACTCTCTCTTTAGTCATGGAACCTCTAGTTGTGCCATGTTTTTTCTGTGGTGAATCATTGAGGATATCTGAATCATTGTCTCTCTGCCTCTTTGTTCTGTTGGCAGACTTCTTGTTTTTTGCCAAAAGAAAATCATAATCATCATCATCATCATCATCATCAACAGCATCATCAATATCCTCATCATCATCGTCATCATGAGTACGCCTGTTGTACTCAGCTCTATGTTTCATTGCACTGTATTTCACATCATTTTGTTTGTTTTCAGTGACAGGATGAGGTATTGGACTCTCAACAAAATGACTGCAAGCCTTCTCAATGCTAGTCTCTCCATCAAACATGGTAACTTCCAACTTAGAATCACCATAATAATACTTAAAATACAAAGTATCATTCTTCTTCAAATAGTGCGATTTTACGAACTCTTTCCAGCCATGCTTCAGAAATACATTTCCATCTTTACCAGTTACTAATGCTATCCGCCATTCAGCTCCACTTGATGTCTTCAGAATTACATTTTCACCCATTTTTTCAGCAACATTTTCAACAAAACTTTTTGGTAGTGCCTATAAATTATAATCAACCAGAAAGGAAGAAAAAAGAAAAAGGATCAAAGTAACCACTGAACAATTTGTTTACTCAAGAATTTCAGGAAAAACAAACGGATTCACGAATGATAGCTTTTAAGGTGACTAGTAGCATACTCGAACCTTGGTTTCCAAAATCTACATATTTCACGAAAAATATCTCAGCTGATCATCAGTCACTTTATTATTGACATTAACCAAACATGCGTAATGTGACCAGTCATTTTACAAACCGAATGTCCAAAATAAACATATTTTCAGGGAAGCATCTCAGCTGACCAGTCATTTTACTATTGGCATTCGCCAAACATACTCAATGTGAGGGGTCATGCCAAACACACTAACGAAAAAACGATATACTACTCACCAAGGCTTCTGCAAAATTATCAGCTAGTCTCCGTTGAAACTGAACGACACGAAATTTCCAGTAAGATTTTTCCCAGTTTTTCCGAAGCAAATCTTCCATTCTATCTGCAATCTACTGTGCACAAAGATTTGAAACTGTACAGTGACTGATAATGATAAGAGATGGAATTAAAAGAGTAAAAAAGTTAATGGTACGAAAATCTTTTCCTTTCCCAATATATCAAACAAACTAATTACAAGTGAAGATTGAAGAAATGGTAATGGTAATATTTTTATTCCCTATATTACCCAATAAAAATGAAATGGAATTAGTCAACCAGAAGAGTTCTGGAAAATCGTTTCTGGATTTCTGGAAATAGTTGAGAAAAATGTGGTGGTAGCATACAAACTAAAAGAATTTCCAAAAAAAAGTGATTTGATTCCAAATCAAATAAAAGGAAGATTTTACTTTTCTGAAAAAAAATCCCGGTAAATCTTTAATTAATTTATTGTACAAAGATGTATAATACCCGAAATCAAGGGAGTAGCACCTTCTTTATTAAGAGATCCCCTTAATTAATAAGTGCAAATAATGAAACAAGAAATTTATGTTATCATAATTCATATGTAACTGTCACCACATAATTATACATTAACTTCAATATCAGATTCATCTTTTAATCTTACAAGAAATAGATGTCATGTTACATATTACAAGAAATAGTTGCCATGTTACATATTATCCAGTTATTCACTCACATTTGCCCTACCAATTTAGCTTATCTGATTCTGTGTAACATAATATATCACCTGAGGCTAAATTTTAATTTTGGTATCTTTGTAATTTTTAATTTTAGTGATGTGATCAACTTATCAAAATATTACTAGTGGAAAACCTTCAATTGATTGATTGTTTCCACCATAGCCATGACATATGAACTCTTGCTAAAAACATTATAAAGAGATCAACAACACAGCAGTCCATGCAGACGTAGAGCATGGTAAGACTAACACTAATATTTCTTAAAAATTTCTAAATCAACTCATTCCTTCAAAGACTCCACATGCACATTTGCGAATCTCAGTATGGTAAATGATTTGAAAAGCTACTCTACGTAGATTTTCAAAAAATGAGATGACTGGTCAGCTTCCAGACTTCGCGTCACCTTACAAGGTCGTTTCAATACAAAGGAAAAGCATATGAAAGAAGTCACCATGAGAGAAAGGTATACGGCACTGATGTTGCAATTTCAAATCTTATTTTAGAAAAAGGAGGGAAAAAAATGACAGGAATAATTTATTGATTACATCAACAATCAACATAAAAGCCAACATGATATATTTAGTAGCTTAATTGGATGAGATTACCATGTCCCTGCATGTTCATCAAACATCAAAGGAACTCGGGTGGTAACAAGACTGAGAGCGCTATCACCATAAGAAGATGCTCACTGCTATCACCATATTACTGCTTTTTTGTTGGATGCGGTGGTAACAAGACTGAGAGCGCTATCACCATAAGAAGATGCTCACTGCTATCACCATATTACTGATTTTTGTTGGATGCCAATGCATCTTGCAGTTTCTCCCCTAGTTCGCCATTCTGAAAGACAGGGCAGAGTTGCTATAACACCTTTCAGAGACAGGAAGAACATTTAATAACGAACAAATATGGAGAGTGAAAAAACCTGATGCATGTTGAGAATGATATCAGAACCCCCAGCAAACTCCCCATTAATAAATATCTGGGGGAATGTAGGCCAGTTGCTGCAATACATATAAAGGTATTATTACTAGAAATCAAAAATCCAATCTACCAGAAGCGCAGTTCTCCCGCAGGTATTATAACACATGAATAGAAGATCATCTACCTGTGAGCTTTTACTGCACTCTTTAGCTCCACGTCTTCTAATATGTTTCTTGCACTAATTGGGACATCTGGAGTACCCATATATCAACTGATTAGAATGTAACCATGATATGCAAATGAGCACATCATGCATACAAGATGAGAACTCTGTGTAAACTATTTATGCAATGTTTTATGCTCAATTCATGCAGGATAAACAAAATTCAGGTCCATAGTCATTAATTAGAACAAACTATTATCAACAACATATTGTGGACAAGACGATGATCCAGGCTTTGATTGTACTGTGGCTCTAGATTGTTAACAAGCAATCACACTAGTTTACGCCACAAATTAGGATTGAAAGTGACACTATGGAAGACAGGTGTAAAAAGGCATCCTGCGGTAAGTTTTGCATAACTTACTATATTCATTCAAGACCCTCACTGCCATTGCACTAAATCCACAACGAGGAAGCTGTGGAACCCCTTTCATGTAAATCATCACTGGGTTTTCCTTGACATCCTGTAATCAGGAGAGTAACTTTGTTATAGTCTTACAGATATTCAGAACACTTCATGAAAACTTGGACATGGGCCTCTACCAGTCTACCTGCTCAACAATATCTTTCAATGAAATACCAGATTTCTCCACTTTACTTGTAGGCCTAAAATCGTCATGTGTATCAGGATCACTGGGTACAGAGGTGGAATGACGTACTATGCTCTGGTAGAAGGACCCAGAAGCCTATGACAGAAATTAAAATGCAGTATTAGATCAATTTAATACAGTTTTTACACATTGAGATGTCAAAAGCCGCGGAACAGTTTCCGTATGATTCTGAAATGAATATCTTCCAGAAAAAAACATACTCAAGATCTTATTAACTGTCATCCTAATTGCAAGTACCACTAGACTAGTATAGGCATCAGTTAGTTAAATACAAAGTAGTTCAACAAATTTTGGAGAACGCCTCTCCATACATTACCAGGAAACTTATGAATTTGCTGGCTAGTAGCTAGGTAAGTGAATTTTTTCTATGCATAATGTTATGTTTATATAATTTCAAATTTCTAGCCTTACATGCCTAATTGCATGATTAAGGCCAGGGTTTTATAACTCTTATAGAATTCATTCTCTCAGGCCTTCACCACAACGAGTAACTATCGGGCGGCAAGGGCCAAGCTGGCTGTGCTCTGAGGTCAGGATTGGCATGCCACCCAGGGGCTGTGGCATGTCATCTGCCTGTTTGTAAGGTGCCTGCTCACAACGCAGATAAAATGTATTGAATTTGTGGTGTTTTATGTTTGGCATCTGACATTCATGCTCAGATTCACCCAGTATGAGTTCATTTTGTTTCAGTGTTGCGTCATTTACGTACTCAACCATTTCTTATCAAAGAATTTTGTTCTTCCACATTTGTTTGGTTTCCTCACTTCTTAACCTCACAAGTCTTTATGACTTGCCCTCTGCATTTAATAAGCTACTGACAGTGTACTCCATGGACCAGGAGGACAAAAAACGCAATATTGTAGAAACTTAGAACCAGGTACAGGAAAATAGTTTCAAGTTTGACAGACTTCCTTAGACATGGATGACTTGGAGGAAATGAAGTAACTATCAGCTTGACTTATATTAGGGAAGAGAAAGCTAATGAACGAACTCTCATTCATTCAGTTAGTAGCATTTTCGCTTGCAGTAGGATCAGATCAGAGCATCCAACCTATATATTCAGAAAATAGTCCAATTCCATACAGGCTCAATTTGTATTTTATTGAATCTATTTTTCAGACTCTGCATCTGATCACCAATAAAACAATGGATTTGCTTCATTAATTCAAGTTTCTAAATCTTCTCTTGCCAGCATTCTCCTTCTATATTACTCCATAAGCAAAGATGAAAGGATTGAAGCAGATATAAAGGCAGCTTTGCATTCTGAAATGTCTTAAAATCCAAACTGATTCTTTTGCTTTAAGAAATAGCTAGTCTACTCAAGGGATCTCCACAGCACTAATTTATCTAACATTCAACTTGAAACATCATGTAATTGATTGCATTGTTTGTATGCTACATATAACCAGAGCACTTTCAAGTTTCAAATATATGGTTTAAAAAAAGTTGCCATTACAGCTTTTCAACTAACTTAGAATTCAAAACTAAACATATCAGTAATCCAGATTTTAGTCCATTTTTTTCAGACAGATTGTCTGCGGAGAGGAATACTACCAATAATAACTGAATAATATGACATGCAATTTAGAGAAGTGAAGGTAATACTACAAGTCTACAAGTGAAATACTATCAACTTCATTTTTTCTTTAGTGAACATGGAATATCATCAAACACCTTACGTGCAAACTTCAATTGGTTACAAAACAAGAAGAATATTATAAGCAAGACATTCAGGATTCAAACATGAGACACTGAGCTTCTTCGGGGAACGAATTGCATACTCGGCGCATGATCTCCGCTCTAGTAAAATACCAGAGCTGTAGAGCAGATTCTCAAAAAAAAAAAAAAAAAAAAAAAAAAAAAAAAAACAGAGAGCAGACGTTTTAGAAGAAACGAATTTAAATCAGTGGAGGAGATCGAGGACTTACTAGTAGAAGATTGATCGCTGAAAGAAGATAAGCTGTAACGATGGGATTATGGGAAGCTCTATTACTGGTTGAGCTAGAATGGAAATTTGATGAACTGATGGAGAAGAACTGAAGAAGATGAAAGTGAAATGAAAACCAGAAAGAGGTAGTTAACGGGCTGTGATCAAATGGATTTCCTTGTTGGGCTTATCAATACAGGGCCCATATTAGTGGTCCACAACTCATAATATCAAAATTCACTCATTTTGAAAGCCCACCGACCCGATTGAATTTTGATTTGAAAGTCATGTATTTTTAATTAATTTATTATACAAGTACTCTATAAAATTAAATTAATGCAATTATTTATATAAGTGCAAGTCAACTGGTCAACTCAATTCTGAGTTGATCCGATTGAAGTTTGATCCGGAGAGGTGATCAGGTTACCGCTCGAAATTGGGTTCTAATTAATTTGGTATGTTTGTGCCAATTTGATGGCAAGAAGTAGAACATATATATTTTCCAACTCGCACGTCAACTCTACCAATTGTGACCAAGTTGCGAAGTAACTCCAAAACCCACACATAATAGATTGCATCCAATACTTGGATTGGATGTTCAATTACTCAACACAAGCATTTACTAGCATGTTCATCCTAAGATCCTAACATCACAATTTGTCATTTTAAAGTTACATTAAATTATCTTCACTCATTTTTGATTCTTCATGTCAAATACAAATCACATATTAACAAGTTAACTATTGATCCGTTCTAAGTTTCTAACCCAGAAATAAATTTACTGCGACATGACGGTTGTAGCATGCATTTCCTCCTAACATAGCATATGACTAAGTTAACAAGTTCTAAATTCTAACAACCATCATGTAGTAGAAAACAACACTTCTTCCAGTTCCAACATAGCATATGAAAATAGTACTAATTTTACAGGCATCATACTACAAAACAAGAGTTCTGCTTCTTCCTTCCAACATAGCATCTGAAGAAAGTAGATCTACATAAACACAAGCATATAATACAGCTAGAACAGCATTTCCATCTAACATATCATATGACAAGCAATTCTAATAACCATCATATAGAGAACATCCCTAGCAGCTCTTAATCTTCACTTTCCGACACTCCCTTCACAATGCGAACATCAATACAAACGAGGGATCTGGCATGACGAGCAGATGAGCCAAGTATGCATGCATCACCAACTTTTATACGATTCTCAGTCACGAAATCCTTCCAATACCCTCCGCGCAATTGAGCCCTTTCTCCATTTGGAGCCAAGTAGAAGTTGACACGCCAGTGTTTTCCTTTGCAGTGCAGTTCCACTTCTTGCTTCCAATCGAGTCCAAAATGGTCCCTAGCCCACACCCTTGGACAAGACTACAGACACACAATCGAAAAATGAGTTAATCAACTGAGTACGGTATTACTTGAATCTAGGGAGTAACTACCAGAGTACTGTTCAAGTCACTTACCACACCACCAGATCCTGGCTGATCAATACATGAAGGAGACATATATACCACAGCTTCACCATTCTTTTCATCTCATTTGCCCTTTTCAATGTCCGCTCCTTCATTGTCTTACTATCTCTTCTAACCGGTGATCTATTGCCATCACAAGCTTAAATCCGAAGAGATTATATATGTAAGCACACATTCATTCACAACCAAATAATTTATGCACATTAACTTTTTCAAAAGACAGCAAAATAAATGTAAGATAATTCAACTCGCAATTAACAAACCTGATCTACCTTTCTTTCTGGCAGACTGCTGGTTGTTATCATCAGAGTCGGAATCATCATCAGGCTCCTTCGCCTTTTGTCGGCAGCCATGACCACGCTTCCCAGGAACAGCTCTTGGATCAGGTTCTCTCTTGTGATCATCACAAGCTTAAATCACCAACAAATGAGCATAACAAATAATTGTAAGCAAATATACATTAATGCACATCCAAATAACCAGTGATACTCAATAAGTGTAATTAAGCTAGCTGCTTCAACACATGAATAATATTTAACAATTAAACCTTAATTGTCTACCTTTCTCATCAGAGTCTCCATCTTCAGAGTCTAAATGATCCTTATTATCAGTTTCGCTCGACTTTGGACGCACATAAAAACTAGTCGGATTTTGTCCATCAGTTTGTCCATCAAATATAGAGACTTTGAACCGAAACTGACCAACATAATACTTGAAGATTAAAATGTCATTTTTCTTCAAGCAGTGGGCATTCACAAATTCTTTCCAACCATCGGTTATTAACACATTGCCAGCCCTATCAGCTTTGAGCTTCACAGGCCAGCTACTGTCTTTGTTGGACGACAGAGTTGAGCTTACAGCCAAATCCCTATTTTCCGTGAAAATCTTTGGCAACACCTACATATACATGTGTGTGTGCTACTTATAATTAAGGTAACCAGGACCAGAAAAAGGATAAAATAAGTGAATAACGTACAATTGGATAGATCGAGAAATACTCACCAAAGACTCTGCTGAACCATGATGATCAGTAGTAAGTCTGACATGAAACCGCACTTTTTGAAACTCTCTCCAGTACGTATGCACCAATGCTTTGTAATCCATCCCACGCGTCAATGGTGCTTCTGCATATTAAATAAACGAAATTATTAGAAAACTAATTAAGCGATGATGAATTAAACTTCACAACCAATAATGCGGATGAATTGTAATGATGATCGAAAAACTTTACAAACTTACTCAAGTGTGATGATGGATTCAGAGCCCACTTCACGCAGCTTATATACTGAGGGAAAAGATTCTCTCTTCTGGGGGAAGAGTAAAATTAAAGAAAGCAAAAGTGGAAAATGATTAGTAGTACTGCAAAGAAATCTGTCAACAATAGCATCATTCTCTGGAGTCCGGCTCTGGCGCTCTGCTCGGCCTTCAGGCTCAACTGATTGATTTATTTAGCATCTCCCGCTTGACTTGTACTTCTACTTCAAGAGAAGCGTATGTTTGCAAGAGTTGCTCTTTTTTTTTATTTGTGTTGTTTTAATTGTTTGTGCACATGGTAAAAATAAAATCCTATTCCAAGAATACCCCTAATCATTACCAACTAACTCTAAAATCTAGATTCTAGAGGGGTACTCCGTATAATACTACTCCACGAATACACCTAATCATCATGAACCAATGTCTTCTTCAAATACAACTGATGACAATAGGAAGTACCTAATTGGAGTGGTGGTAAAACCGACTATAGCAACAAATCGGTGTGTATAAAAATCCGAAGAGTGCTACAAAGAACCAATTATTGGAATTGACTCGCACTGCACTACCCCACGGCCAATAAATTGATATTATATTGTTCCTGTTTTGAGATGGTACAACCAGTCATTAACGCGAACTAGTGTGTAGTAGTAACATACAATTGAAACTTAATTTATTGTTTGTGATTTGAAACGGTACAATCGGATTTAGTAGCGAACCCGTGCGTATTAGTAACATACAAAATCAGTTATAGGAATTGAAGTGAATCTGCCTACCACCAACAACAACAATTGAAACTTCTTATATTATTTCAGTTAACTTAAATCATTGTTATCCATAAATAATTAAACAAGAGTTGAACATTACTCCTCATCCTAATCAATTCTTTACGTATTCTTTGTTTGGACATCTCAATCATTTCTTTACGTTTGCATTTTTTTTAATCGCCCGCGTTCCATCTATATTATTTTAAACGTAGATCCCAACTTCATACGTCTCAAATCCGTAAATATATATTTTTTAACACAAGCTAGGAACCCACAATTACATACAATATTAATATAACATTACCAAACGAAACAATCGATTATAAACATGCAAAGTCAAATGTATACATATTATCGGAACGGAGGGTGTACATTATTCAATACAATTAAATTAACTAGTAAAGCATAGAATATTGTTTGAATGAGGTCTAAGTGATATTAAAAAAAAATCTTATACCAATTAATGTGGGTACGTAGAATCTAAATTTGTTCCCATTTTAGGACTTATAAGTATTATTTATTGAGTTTATTTACTTCATATTAGAGGTGAATAACCCAGATGATACATGTGGGTTTATGAGATGCTAGACTAGTCTATTACACTACCAAGATACATACATGTGAGTCTGATATGTGTGAATCCATTATCGTGTTTATTGATGGTGTAATAGACTAAGTTTAGCATGAAATAAAGCGAGCTGGGTTTATGAGATGCTAGATGGGTGATTTGATTGGGCAGGTGATTCGATTGATTCATAAACATGATGACAATCGATTACTCTGCAAATTGATTCTTATGATCAAGATCTTTAAGACGATTCCTTCTACTCATTAGTTAGTTGAGCAATCTTGTCTGAATTTTATTGTGGACAGAGCATGCATAATTAAAGAACCAATGGGATCATAAAAACTCGACTGACTCACCAAGAAGATGTAATCCAGGCCAGGTGACCATATGATATACTATTTGTATTTCTGTACATGTGCTATATATTTATAGAAATTAGGAAGTAGGAACATACAGGGTCTACGGCATAAATTTTCCAGAAACCCTATGCTAATATTTTGTCCAAAAACTACAAACCAAAATGTCCAATGGGTTGTTTGATGATAGTTAAATTTGATTTTGAATCTTTTAGTTTGGTGAAAGCTAATTTCTTCTTCTTCCGTTTATTTTTTATTTTATTTATTCTTTTAGGTTGTGTTTTGAAAATTTGTATTGGTATTAGATGTTTTGTTTGAATATATAGCCGTCTGAGGTAAGAGTTGAAGAGAGAAACGTAAGTATGATGTATGGAAATTGTTATTATGAGTATTGTTGAAGTTGGGAAATGTGATTTTGATATATACGGTGACACCGACAGATTTTGAATTTTGGATAATAATTCAATTTCAAGAGAACGAAAATAAAAAATTATACATGCACAGATTTCCATTCCCAAACCCCCGTAAATGATTTTAATTTTCATTATGCAAGTAGAATTTGACAGGCCACTTTCGTTGCAGTGACGTTCCACCTTTAGCATCTAGTCCACGGTCCTTCATCTTGTGGTCAACCCCTATACTATGGGCACAAAAGCAGTAATGATTTCAGTTTTTTATTGTTTTTAAATGCATGGAATATATTAAAATCTTCAACTTAGTCTTAAATTACAAACCGGACAGAATTAAAAGAATTTAAGATAAGTAAATTGTTCACTGATCTAGGTGAATTATCCCAAACAAAATTTAGAGAATCGCAAAAGTTTTGATTTTTTTTTCCAGAAGTTGTCCTTCTTCCTTCGTTGGCCAACTGATCTGCAACTGAGTTAACTTCTGTATACACAAACTGGAAATGCACTTCTTCCATATCTCTAAGGTGTTCACTGGCATCCTGCATAAGCACTTGATGTCTTAAGTGTGTTCCTTCCTCCCTGTTCAAACACGAGATCAATTGAATTCAGTATTATAATTGAATTAATTAAATACACTAGTCTTAATTGTGTATAAAATAATTCGCCAAATAGATCAAGTAACTAGAACGGGAATAGAAATATAGAAAATTACATATACAATCCACTCTACACCCCCCTCCTTACAGTAACAACCACCTCTCAACAACTCTTATAAAAAAGTACATTTTATTTTTTGGTGGCCTAAAATCTAATCAATTTAGATCTCAAATTCTCGCTGGGCACCAATTTCTCGCTAAATTGGAGTTTGATGGTGTTTTTGACGTCCATCAGCGTTAATTAATTACTAACTAATTATATTTAACTAAAGTATTTTTTTACATATAGCCAACCAAATAATCGCTTAATTAATATTTATATACTATATACAGAAACTAATGAAACAACATTTGTGTTGCCGAAACTAATGAAACTAGCATTTGTGTTGTTGAATCTAATGAAACTAGCATTTTGTATTCACTTGTTTGTGATGCTGAAACTAATGAAACTAGCATTTTTGTTGCTGAAACTAGCACTTATGATGTTTAAACTAATGAAACTAGCATTTTGTTGTTGAACTAGTAGTTGTGATGCTGAAACTAATGAAATTAACATTTGTGTTGATGAAACCAGCACTTATGATGCTGAAACTAATGAAATAGCATTTTTGTTGTTGAAATGAATTAAACTAACATTTATGATGCTGAAACTAGCATTAACAGTTAGTTTCGTATGTTTCAGCTAGTTTATGAAATAAGCTTTTTGTCTGAAACTAACTTTTTGTTTGAAACTAGTTTATGAAACTAGTTTTTCTTCGGTTAAAATAATGATTTATACTTTTATAATTTTAGTTTTCATATTTATAATTGTTTTAGTTTAGCATAAATAAATATTTAGAGTTAATTTAATCATTTTATATAGTTAGTTTCAGCGCAAAATAAAATTAACAACTAGTTTCAACGGTTAATTTCAGGAAAAATATAAAATTAACAGTTAGTTTAAGCTAATTTAAGTCATTTTTAGCTAGTTTGGCTAGTTTCAGTGACCGAAACTAACTTGCGGGTGTCAAATTTGTTATTAAATCAAGCTGAGCGAGACTTTGAGTTCCATTTCTGTAGGCGGATTTCAAAAATCCTCATTGAATCCACTTGAGCGAGTTTTTGAGGTCCACAACTATTGGAAGTAGTGAGACTTTTGTAAATGTTAATTGAAGGTGGATATTTTAATTTTTTAATTTGTGTTGTTTATTGATTTATTTATATATATTTCCCATAGAAATATCGGTTTTAGGATTTAAATCAGTGGAGGAGATCGAGGACTTACCAGTAGAAGATTGATAGCTGAAATAAGATAAGCTGTAACGATGGGAAGCTCTATTTCTGGTTGAGCTAGAATGGAAAATTTGATGAACTGACGGAGAAGAACCGAAGAAGAAGAACGAAGAATACTGTACGTGAAAATGAAATGAAAACCAGAAAGAGGTAATTAACGGGGTTGTGGATCAAATGGATTCCCTTGTTGGGCTTATCAATTCAGGGCCCATATTAATGGTCCACAACTCATACTCTCAAAATTCAGTTTCTCATTGGAAAACCCACCGACCCCGTCCGATTGAATTTTAATTTGATAGTTTCATTAAACATATAGTAGTTTTATAGTTTTAATTGACCTCTTTTTTATTTTTTAGTTGTTTAACAGCAAAAAAAGTTCATCAAACCCAAAGTCAAGTACAAGAGTAACAGGGGTATACCCCAATCATGAAACAATGTGTATCACTAAAACTCAAATAAATACAAAGAGGGTTCAAATAGCCAATGAAGCTAAAGGAAAAAACCAAAACCGGCACGATACCCCAAGGTGACACGATTGAAGTTCGATCCTGAAAAGGTGACCAGGTTAACGTTTGAAATTAATTGGGTTCTAAAACACATACTCCCTCCGTCCCACTGTAAATTACCCAGTTTAACTTTTTCGGTCAACAGTTTTCAACTTTGACTCTCGATTACTCTTAAATTATAATGATAAAGCATTTAACGAAATCATATTATGAAAATATAAAACCAAAATTTTCATAATATAATTTTATTAAATATTGTATCATTATAGTTTAAGAGTAATCGGGAGTCAAAGTTGAAAACTGTTGATCGAAAAAAGTCAAACTGGGTAATTTCAAACGGGACAGAGGGAGTATAATTTTGTATGTTTGCATCAATTTGATGGCAAGAAAATACTAGCACAGGCCCAGCTCTGGTCCTATGCAGCCTGTTCAACCGCATAGGCCCCGAAACTTTAGAGCCCCAAATTTTGTAATTCTGTGACAATATGTAACAACGATGTAAATTAGACACATGATGGCTAGGCTAGTAGATTTGTTGGCTCTCCTTCACTTCAATATATTGAAGGACCTGGTTCGATCTCTATGGGATCCTTGCATTCACTACTTGGATTGGATGTTGAATTTACTCAAGAGAATCATCTATTAGGAAGTTCATTTGAACATCACAATTGTTATTCTAAAAAATTAAATTATCTTCTCTCATTTATTTTAAGATTCTTCATGTCAAATACAAATCACATATTTACATATTGATCCGCGTTCTAAGTTTTTAACCCAAAAACAAATATACCGCAACATGAAGGTTGTAGCTAGCATGCATTTCCTCCTAACATAGCATATGACAAAGTTAACTAGCATCATGTAGTAGAAAACAACATTTCTTCCAAGTTCCAACATTGCATATGAAAATAGTAGTTTAGAGGCATCATACTACAAACCAAGAGTTCTGCTTCTTCCTTCTAACATAGTAGAGCATATATGAAGAAAGTAGATCTACACAAACACAAGCATATATTATACAGAACAGCATTTCCATCTAATATAGCATATGACAAAAGCAGTTCTAATAACCATCATAGAGACCATCTCTAGCAGCTCTTAATCTTCACTTTCCGACACTCCCTTCACAATGCGAACATCAATACAAATGCGGCCTCTGGCACAACGACCTGATGAGCCAAGTATGCATGCATCACCAACTTTTATACGATTCTCAGTCACAAATTTCTTCCACCCTCGGCGAAATGCAGCCTTTCTTACCTCTGGCCACAAGTAGAAATCGACATCCCATGCCTTTCCTTTGCAGTGAAGTTCCACTTCTTGCTTACTATCGAGTCCAACATGGTCCCTAGCCCACACCGATGAACAAGACTATATATAGATAGAAAAACAAAATATGAATTAATCAATAGGGTATTACTTGAATCTAGGGAGTAACTACCAGAGTGTTCACTTACCACCCCGCCTCTTTGATTAAATGAAGGAGACATATATAACACAGTTTCACCATCTTCTTTCATCTCATTTGCTTTTTCTAGTGTCCGATTCCGATCCTTCATTGTTTTACTACCTCTTCCAACCGGTGATCTCTTACCATCACAAGCTTAAATCCCAAGAAATTATATATGTAAGCACACAAGTCACAACCAAATAATTTATGCACATTATTAACCTTTTCAAAAGACAGCAAAATAAGTGTAAGCTAATTAAATTAGCAATTAACACACCTGATCTAGCTTTCTTTCTTGCAGACTGCTGGTTGTTATCATCAGAGTCGTCAGAATGATCATCAGGCTCCTTGGGCTCCTTCGGCTTTGGTGGTTGACCACGGCAACGTTTCCCAGGAACACCTCTTCGAACAGGATCTCTCTCGTCATGACAAGCTTAAATCGCCAACAAATCAATATAACAAATAATTGTAAGCATACATTAATTCACAACCAAATAAGTGATACTCAATAAGGGAAATTAACTAAATACGACGATCCCTCATTAGCTGAGCAATCTTGTTTTTAAAGTTATTTATTGTGCCAGAGCATACATAATTAAAGAACCAAATGGGATGAAAACTTGTAATAGCAGTAGTCTAGCATTACATAAAAAACTTGACTGACTGACCAAGAAGATGTAATACAGGGTGACTCTATGATAATTGTGTTACTTTACATGTGCCATTTATAGGAACATAACATAACGAGACCAAACTTTGATCAAGAAACTCTAAGTGGTTCAATATTTTGTGCAGAAAGTACATCCTAAATTTTCTAAATGATTTTGATTTTCATGATCCTAGCTAGCCTTTCTTTCCTTTTGTAGGTTTTCCATGTGTATGTATGTCAAATCCAAACCTGATAACAAGTTAAAAATTATCCATTCTAGTCCAAAAAGTATGAACAAACTTACACCAACGAACCTCATGTAGCATTTCCTTAACACATGCATAGCATATGGCAGAACTAGTTTCAATATACTACTAGTAGTAAGTACTAAAGAACAGAACAACAGTTCTACTTCCTTCTAAGTTCTAACATAGAAGATGACAAAAACTAGTTCTAATGCATAACATAGATATAACATCACTGGCACCTCTTTCCGACTCACCTTTGACAATGCGAACATCAACACAAACACAACCTCCAGCACCGCGAACTGAACGAGGAAGAACATTAACTATGCATGCATCACCAACTTTTAGACCATTTTCAACCGCAAACTGCTTCCACCCTGAGCGAAATGCAGCAACTCGTCCCTCCTGAGCATCCGAGTAGAATTTGACAGGCCACATGTTTCCGTTGCAGTGAAGTTCCACCTCTTGCGTTCTATCTAGTCCATGGTCCTTAGCCCATCTTGTGGTCAACCCCTATAGGCACAGAAAATCAGTAATGAATTCAGTATTATACTTGAATTTGATTTAATTGGGAATATCAAACTGCCTTACCAGATGTGTTCACTTACCGCAGCATATCCTTTTGGATCAACACATGAAGGAGACATATAAACCACAGCTTCACCATCCTTTTTCATCGCATTTGCCTTTTTCAATGTCTGATCCTTTGTCTTACTATCTCCTCCAACCGGTGATCTCTTGCCATCACCTTAAATCCCAAGAAATTATATATGTAAGCCCACATTCATTCACAACCAAATAATTAATTATGCACATTAACAAACCTGGTCTAGCTTTCTTTCTTGCAGACTGCTGGATGTTATCATCAGAGTCAGAATCATCATCAGGTTCCTTGACCTCCTTCGCCTTTGGTGGTTGACCACAGCACTTCCCAGGAACACCTTTCGAACAGGTTCTCTCTTATCATCACAAGCTTAAATCGCCAACAAATCAGTATAACAAATAAATGTAAGCATAGACTAATTCACAACCAAATAAGTGATACTCAATAAGGGTAATTAAGACGATCGCTCCTACTCATTAGTTTAGCAATCTTGTTTGGAAATCTTTATTGCGCCAAATTAAAGCATGCATAATAACCGAATGGGATAAAAACTTGTACTAGCAGTCTAGCATTATTTATAACATTACAGAAAAACTTGACTGACTGACCAAGAAGATGTAATACAGGGTGACCCTATGATAATTGACTGTGTTACTTTACATGTGCCATTTATAGGATCATAACATAACAAGAACAAACTTTGATCAAGAAACTCTATGCTTTCAATATTTTGTGCAGAAAGTACATCCTAAATTGTCTAAATGATTTTGATTTTCATGATCCTAGCTAGCCTTTCTTTCCTTTTGTAGGTTTTTCATGTGTATGCAATTCATGTATGTCAAATCCAAACCTGATAACAAGTTAAATAATGACCCGTTCTAGACTTCTAGTCCAAAAAGTATGAACAAACTTACACCAATGAACCTCATGTAGCATTTCCTTAACACATATCATATGGCAGAACTAGTTTCAGCAACCATCATATATATACTAGTAGTACTACAGAACAGAACAACAGCTCTACTTCATTCTAAGTTCTAACATAGAAGATGACAATACTAGTAATAATAAGCATCAATGCATCATACATAACATAGATATAACATCACTGGTAGCTCTTTCCAACTCACCTTTGACAATGCGAACATCAATACAAACACAACCTCCAGCACCGCGAACTGAACGAGGAAGTACCCTAAAAATGCACGCATCACCAACTTTTAGACCAGTATCTTCAACGAACTGCTTCCACCCTCTGCTAATTCCAGCAATAGGACGCCCCTCTTCCGAGAAGTAGAATCTGGCAGGCCAGGGATCTTCCTCCCCGCAATGAAGTTCCACATCCTGTGATTGGGAGAGTCCATGTTCTCTTGCCCATACCGTTGACACCAACTATAGAGTAGTAATGCACAAAATCATTAATGAATTTAAGATATACATTACCATTACCTAGCTATATTTAGACTTTACTACTGTTAACAGTGTTACTTACCATAAGTTTAGCTGTTTTAATACATGTGAGATTCATATACACCACAACATCACCATCTTTTCTCAACTTGTTTGCCTCACTCATCGTCTTCTCCTTGGATGATCTAGTATCATCCGTTCCAATTCGTTCTCTCTTGTCTTCATAAGCTTCATGAATCACAAATAAATAAGCCCACATTCGAAACCAAACTACACATTAACATTTTTCCAACAAACAGAGTAATAAATTTAATTAATAAAAGACCTGTTTTAGATTTCTTTCTAGCTGCAGAGCGACTGGTACTGGGACGATCATGATCCTCCTTCTGTTGAGCTTTGCGTTTGTTGGTCTTCTCTTTCGGGTCACCACGAGGTTCGACATCATCATTGGCCTCAACCTGCAGAAACCTTTCCCTACGAACAAAGAAACCAGAGGGATTTTCTCCAAGTGTTTGTCCATCATACATGGAGACTCTAAGTGCAGACTGTTGATCACAACGATACTCGAAGATTAATATGTCATCTTTCTTCAAGCAATGTGCTTTCACAAAGTCTTTCCAGCCTTTTGTTATCAACACATTGCCATTTTCTTCATCAACAGCCAGCTTCAAAGGCCAAGTACTCGCATTTGTCTTTAGAATAGCAAGCTTAGACAATTTACCTTGGCATTTTTCACGAAAATTTCTGGCAGCACCTATATTTAATTGTTATGTGTTGCCCATAATTAAACAGGACAAGAAACAATAAAAAAAATGAATAAGTTTCAATTTTTGCGCTACATTTGTGACTAATAACAAGAATAACAGATGTATGAGTACTTACCAAATAATCTCCAGAATCATCAGAGAATCGCTGCTGAAAGCGCACAACTTGAAATTGGGACCAGTAAACTTGAACCCATGCCTTGTAATCCATAGCATATGTTAAACAGTGAGGCTGCAAAAATTGCAAATCATTAGAATTACTAGAAAGTTACTTAGTTGGTGAATGAATTATTGATAGGTGAAAGATAACTCACCGGATGAATTGAATTACTGGGGATCAGACCCCAAGTGATTCATTTAAATACTGCTGGAATATAGTATGTTTTCTCCTTGAAAAGGAAGCCAAGATACTTCAGAGCAAGAGAAGTGTATTTTGCAAGAGTTCCTCTTTTTATTCATTTGATGTTTTAATTGTTTGTACACATGTACCATGTTAAAAAATAAATTCTATTCCAAAAATACCTTAATCATTACCAACTAACTCTAAACTGGAAACGGGTAATGACACCCAAAATTCATACAGTACTACTCCACGGTTTGGTAGACACGGCATCCTGGTGATAACCATTACACTCTACACTCTAACGTGGGATTCACATGAATAGTGAGTAGTCATGCGATATGATTAGAAGTTGAACCAATAAAATTTGAAGACGGACTAGTTTTAATATTGTGGGTTTTTAATAAAATTCGAAGACAGACTAATTTTAATATTTTGGTTTTCTTTTAATCTTCTAGCAAGTTATGTTTTAGTATTAGACTTTGAGTCGTATTGAGTTTATTTTTTTCCATCGAGTTAGGGTCTACTATTTAAACACATTTTCGGTCATTGTTTTCATTCAGTTCTGTTTTGATTTGATTAATAAAAAAATGAGGTTTCCTCACAAATCCGTCAATTTTCGGTATTTCTATTTGATAAAATTCTTTAATTCTTTAGTATCCTGTGAAATCAATAAAGTTTTGAATATCGTTTTTCGTTGCTTGTCCACACACGCTAGGAACCCTCCTAAGGTTGAATTTCCGCTACTCCACTAATACTCCTAGTAATCATGAAACAATGTATTTTTCAAATACAATTGACAACAAGATATAGATATACAAAATGTATGTAATTGGAGGGATAACCAGCTATAGCAACAAATCAATGTGTATAAAGAACCGAAGAGTGCTATAAAAGAACCCGTCATTGAAATTGAATCGAACCGCACTAGCCCACGACGACTAAATTGATATTACATTGTTTCTGTTTTGAGAGTCATAGCCGTGAACTAGTGTGTATATAAAAACTGATCAATGACATACAAAATCGGTTATAGGTTATAAACTTATAGGCTTTGGACCGAAATGGACTACCCCGTGAGTCTGTGACCACTAACAATTGAAACTTAATATACTGTTCCTGATTTGGAAGGGTACAACCGGATTTAGTAGTGAACCGAGGTGTATAAAGAACCAATTAGTAACATACAAAATCGGTTATAGTAATTGAAACAAATGAGCCTACCACCACCAACAACAACAATTGAGACTTAGTATTATATTGTTTCAGTTGACTCAAATCATTATTATCCACAAATAATTAAACACGAATTGAATATTACTCATTCCTAATCAATTCTTTATACATTCTTGTTTTGAACGTACCAGACAATTTTTTACGTTTCTATTTTTTAAATTGTCCCACATTCTATCTATATTATTATTATTATTATTATTATTAATATTTTGAAACGACAAATATTATAACTACTCCTACACTAACGTTATACAAACTTAATAAACCACCTTATTTTTCCATACCTAAACCAACCTTATAACTTCGCCACCGCCGGAGATCGAACTCTGCACCTCTCCTTCAATATCCAAACTCATTACCGCCGATGCACCACCTTATAACTCAAATCTATATTATTTTATTAAACGTAGATCACAACTTCATAATTCTTAACTCTATCAGTATATCTTTTTTTTGTTAAATACAAAACCTCACAATTATATACAATATTAATATAATGAAATAAAACAATCAATTAAAAACTATGCAAAATCAAACGTATGTGTGTCATCGGAACGGAGGAGTCCATTATTAAATAAAATTATAAGTAACCGGTAAAGCATAAAATATTGTTTGATTAAGGCCTAGCTCTATAAAAAAAATCAAATACTAAGGTATAGATATACCAAATCTGGGTAGAATTCTAAATTTGTACCGATGTAGGACTTTTCATTTATTTCATGTTAGAGGTAAACGGTACGTTGGAGGCTTAATTGAGTTTGATGTGTGGAATTTAATTCCAAATAGATCCAGTATTATTCATCCCAAAACTCTACTTGGTATTTTTTTCCTTTTCTTTTTTTTATTTTAAGATTTTGACTTTTTCTTTAAATTTACTTTTACTATTATTTTACATCCACAAATAAAATCTCCACCACATATTCTCCTCAAATTACTTACCTGGTACAAAACAAAAAAAACATTCATTATTAAACATAATTATTACCCTACTCTATACATCTATTTTTCATTAAATTTAATTCTAATCACAATTCATCTCCATCTCCTTATTATTAGACTTTAGTATTCCTCATCAATTTGTCCAATTGAGTTTTGAAATCTAGTTCTAGACGTCGAGGTGAGACTTGGGGGAGAGCACATGCTATTCCTTTGGGCAGGTGGTGATTTGATTGATTCACAAACAGGATGACAATCGAGTACTCTGCAAATTGATTATTATAGTCAAGATCTTTAAGACGATTTCTCCTACTGATTCAAGTAATCTTGTTTGAAAAGTTTTTTTTATTTTGGACACTGGACAGAGCATGCATAATTAAAGAATTAAAGAACCAATGGAATAAAAACTTGACTGACGTGACACTCACCAAGAAGATGTAATCCAGGCCAGTTGTGTTATTTTTGCTTGGATTGGGTTGCATGATCGTCTTCCTACGGCAAAACGTCTTCATAATAACAGAATGTGATTGAGACTCCTTTTTGCACACTGTGTAATGCACAAAAGGATGAAACGTTGGACCATATATTATTTCATTGTCAAATCTTTGAGCCTATTCGGAATAGATTATGGCCAACACCTTCTAATGACCAACAGTTATCACTTTCTTATGTCTTGTTTAATATGCCACTTAATGATCATTGATCAGGCACAATTAATGATATTGCACTCTTCTTAGGCTATTTTGGAGTCTTAGGAATAATTTTCTGTTTAAAACTGAGGGTATCAGCTTTGCAAAATTTCAAATTTTACTTACAAACATTAATCAAGCTGTTGCTTTTCGTTTCCCTCGAATTACTCCTAAGCAAACAAAACTCATCACTTGTGCTTGGAAACCTCCACCCTCAGACTTCTTACTAGTAAACACGGATGGTTCAAGTCTTTCAAACCCGGATCATGCGGATGGTGATTTTGTGCTTGGTTTTTCGGGTTATCTAGGCATTACAAATAATATCGCAGTAGAATTATGGGCTATAAAACATGCTTTGCTTAATGCTTGCCAATATAATTTTAAGAAATCAAAACTGGTTATTACCGACTCGCTCTTTTGTCTCGTGTTTCAACAGGGAGCAGGCACCAGCAGGGTCTCCTGCTGGACATTAGGACCTTGGTATCTCAACTTGAAGATGTTAGCGTACAATTCAACTATTGGGAGGCGAATCAAGCAACATATATTTTGGTCAGATATGGTAGTGATGAATCCAACTTCAGATCCTCGTTAACTCAAGTCCAAAATAGTCAACCATGTAGGAAGATATTTAGAATTTGAAAAGTATGTTCGGAGTGAATTACTGTGTTTCTGTAATAAAGGATCAAACGCTGAAATATCCTCGTAGGATCGCAATGTGTAAAAATTGTACTGTTGCATCTTAAGTTAATAAAATAAATCTATCCTTTCTACCAAAAAAATCCAGGCCAGGTGAACATATAATATTGGGATATTTGTGATTCTGTCCATGTGCTATATATAGGCAGTAGGAACATATACACAAAAAAAAGGGTCTACAATAAACTTTCAAGAAACTCTATGGTACAATTAATATTTTGTGAAAAAACTACAAACCAAAATGTCCAATGGGTTGTTTTTATTCTCATTTTTTTTAGTTTGGTGAAAGCTAACTTTATTTTTTTGAGTTTAGATTTTTTTGTTTGAATATATAGGTCTGAGGTAAGAGTTGAAAAGAGAAAGTAAATATGATGTATGAAAATTGTTATTTGAGTAGTGATGAAGTAGGGAAATGTGATTTTGATATAGGGACGGATTTTGAATTTTTGATGGACATTGATTTGGACGATAAAAATGAAAAATTATATATGAACACAGTTCATTTAATTTCCAAAGACCCCGTAAATGATTTAAATTTTCATGATCCAAGTGGAATTTGACAGGCCACACATTTACGTTGCATTGAAGTTCCACCTTTAGCGTTGTATCTAGTCCATGGTCCTTTAGCCCATCTTCTGGTCAACTCCTATACGCACACAAAATGTCAAAATCAGTAATGAATTCAGGATTATACTTGAATAAAAACACGCTCTTAAATGTGTCTAATTCGCCAAATAGAACAAGTAACTAGAACGACAATAGAATATGGGTTTAGGATTGAATGTACGACTAGGCCCAATCACAAGTGTCGAGGAAGCTTGAGGCCATCTCCAGCAGTTGGAACTCAACAGAGCCCAAATACACTCTCTCTCCTGCCACGTCATCTAACCCACAATTTAATTATTTTCCCATTTCTTTTGAAACTCATTTTTTATTTCATTCTTTTTTCATTTCTTTTTAAACTCATTCTTTTTTCATTTTAACACCACTAAATAATAATAATAACATTACATTAATTTTAAAAATTAAAATACTTGATAAATAAAAATTACAAAAAATTAAAAATTAAAACATATTAGTAGTAAACTAAAACTGCCACGATAACATAAAAATACTACTTATTGCATAAAAATACTACTCCTTTTCGTTAAGGCCTAAAAATTCACGTGCTTCATTGTACTCGATCGTCTCAACTAACCGGTGCTCCTTCTTCCACCTTGATTTGGTACTTCTTCACAACTTTGAACATTCTCGACCTCACCTTGCTTTGGTAATTCTCATTGATTATTATTTATAAAGTTATCGTCTATTCCGATTTTAAATTCCGTTGTGAATATTACGTTAAGTATCAAAGTTTTGTTTTGAAATGACATTGATATATAATTTTAAAACATAAAATTGAAGATTAACTTTTAAATAGGAAAAATAAAATGCAAATATAAAAGAAAAGGAAATAAAACAAAAGAATAAATGAAATTGATGATATAAATCAAAATGAGAAAATAAAAAAAGTTATAAAAAAGAAGATAAAGAAAATGAAAAATAAATAAAAAAGCAACAGAACCCAACAAAACGGGTACTGTCATTAAACCCAACAGTACAATGTTGGAGATGCCCTGAGACTTGAGAGTAGTGTTGGGGTATTGAGGATGAGATGTGAGACCATTGTATGAGTTATTGGGGTATAGTGGTATATATGAATGTTACGTGTTAACGAGCCAATTTGAATTTTTGAATTGAATGTGTGTCTTATCGGACGTTTGATTGTCTTATAAAAAAGTTGATTCGATCTTGAACACGGTTTTGTAATGAATATATATGTAACACCAAGTGGATGTGTGTATGATAATATCATTTTCAATTATGATTTAGCATTAATTTATTATGCTCAAATTAAATACAAGGTTTAAAATAAATTTTTAACCTGAGTTTTAAAGAACATGTTGGTAAAAATTGCAACCAAAAAAAAAAAAACAAGATCTACCATAATCCAATTCCACCAGCCCACGTTTTAAAACCCGTCCGCAAGCATATTTACACGTTCGATAGAAACACCTGTCCTATATATATATATATGCTTCCTTACTACATGATCAGTTCCTCTACAAATGCAACAAAGGATGGTTTCTTTCTTTCTTATATCTATCTATCTATCTATCTATGCTTTCTCGTTCTTGATTTCATTTTACCTTTCCATATACAAGAACCCAGAATTTGGTAAGTTGTTGATTCCTCATTCCTATTATGCAATACTATAGCAGGATTTCATGATGTATTCAGTTCATTTATGTTTCATTCTTAATTATTTTCAAAAGTTTCAAATATATTTATGAGTTCAGAAGCAAGCTTAATTTTATCTACATTTTGTGTACTATATGTATTTTTTTATATAACACTAAGCTGCAGCTTGTATATATGTAAGGTGATTGAATACTTCTTTTTGTTTCTTTTTTTACTGTATAACCCTATAGGTTTTTTCAGTTATCCATCATCTACCATACATATGGAGAACACCACTTGCTGTCCAGAGGAGATCAATGGTAGAGGAAAGAAGAGGACTAGTGCCAAGAGAGATTGGTCTCAACTTCATGTTGATCTTCTCATCCTCATTGCAAAATGTCTCCAGTTCGTCGAAGATTTTCTTGCCTTTCGTTCTGTTTGCATCTCATGGCGTTCTGCTGCACAAAAGGAATACTTTGATGGGACGCGTCAACTCCCCTGGCTCTTGCAGGTCAAACAAGTGGCTGGTGTCAAAAAGGGCTATCTGCATTCCGTGAACACTGGCAAGGTTCATGAAACTTCTTTATTGCCAGATGGTATCAAAGGCTATGAGATCAAAACTTGGTGCTTGGGATGGAAAGGATGGGTTCTGGTTGCTGGGGTGAACGACCGGCCCATGTACTTGATCCATGTCCTGGACAAAAGTAAGCGAATAAGGCTTCCGCCTAGTCAGTGCTTGCAAGGACAAGAAGACAGGGTCACCATTTGTAAGGCGGTTTTATCCTCTAATCCATTCACTAACCCCAAGAGTTTTACACTCATCATACTTTATGGCTACAGTTATCGTCCTGATTCGTGCAGAATGGCTCTTTGGAGGTATGGTGATCCATGTTACATAACAATGGAGCAGGTTGAATGGGTTCAGGATGTTATGTTTCATAACGGTTTGTTGTATGCAGTCACGCCTCATCACGTTTTTGTGTTTGATGTCACGAAGACTGGACATTTCACAAGACCTATATTGCGGTTAGTTGCAATGATGCCTGATCCACATGCACATGACTGTTTCCTCCATCTGGTGGAATCAGGAAAGATTTGTTCGTTGTAAAACGTACAAAATATGGTCCAGACAGTACTTGCCTGTCGATCACTGTTCTGAAAGTGTCAGAAATGAGTCAGGAGATGGAGGAGATCACTGATCTGGGAAAGAGGGCTATGTTTATTGGGAACAATGTCGCGTTTACACTACACAAGGCTCCTAAAATTCCAGGATGTTTGCCTAATCATATATACATCACCAATCCTTATGATATTGATATGTATCTGGGTTCTTTCTCACAGTTCGGGCATCGTATGGGCATATATGACGTTGAAAATGGGATGATCGATTACTCTCATTGCTGTCAAGGTGAAGAAACGTGTAGCTGCTCTCCATTGTTATGGGTAGAACCTACATTCTTTTAGCTATATAGTAGTGTTGTAGATGTTCCAAGTTTTAGCTTCTGATTGTGTACTCTATTACTCTTCTTTGGAATTAAGGTTTGCATTTGGATCTTCTTTATATCATCTGTAAAGATGCATGTGTTCATCTGATGTTCTTTTTACAATCATTCAGCATTTTGCAATGAGATCACAATTAACTATCAATAATGATACCAGAAGAATAATGTCAACTCAAATTGCATTCCTGATAACAAGATGTTACTCATGAGTCATGAACACAAGTCTCACTGGTCCGGGACCTCTGGGTGTGCTGTGCCGGAGTTCAACTGAGTTTGATTTTAGAAATTAGGTCCAGCCGTTTCAAAGAAAGAAAAAAAAAGCCCTTATAGTTTTTTTTTAGAACAAAAAGGCCTCATAGTTGATAAGATGAAATAAACAAAATACAGACTTGAATTAAGCTATCAACACATCTCTATCATTATCCCTTACACAATCAACCAACAAAGCAGACTACAAATGTTAGCAGGAGTTCAGAACCAGTCATAGCTTGGCACTGAATCTTCAAAATTTTCTGGTTCTGGGAAGTAGCAGCCAATGTTATTGCCATTTCCGTCACTACAGGCTTTCACGAAATCATCAGCTGTTTCAACTCCTTGAATGATTCTCACGTTAACAATGACAGGACCTGTCGAACCAGGAGGTACACTTAAACAACACACGTCGCCCTCCTGTAAACCATTATCCTGTACAAAGTACCTCCAACCTGAGTAAATTCCACCTTGTCCTGTCGGTCTTAAGCGAAATTTAACTGGCCATGACTTTCCATCTATGTGAAGTTCCTCCTCACGTAGTCCATAAAGTTCATGCTTCTTAAGCCATTTCACGGGCAAATACTTCAAAATTGTAAAACACCACACGTTACGTTGAGCAATATCTTATTCAGTATGACTTGTACCCAGAAGGCCAGAAATATAACAATAGCTTCCAATGGAAGTTCAACAATAGCTTTCCATCAATTTCATGAAACAGGGAAAAGTTGGTAGTACTAAGTGTGCAGAAGTAACTTACCAACGTGCATGGGGGTTTAACAGAGCAAGCAGTCAGATATACCAAACAATCATCAGATTTTGTTATTTCAAGTGCTCGTGCTCTTCTCAGACACTGTTCCTTCTTCCGTTGAATAACAGATCTTCTGACTATTTGCTTCTTCTTGCTACAAGATGTAGTTCCTATCCAAGGAAAAACGTTGTTGTCATTGCAGAACGAAATAAACAGCATGAGCTTACAACACATTTACAGTTAAGCCAACAAAACAATATTCATACCTTCTGATCTAGGTCTCTTTATTGGACACTGGCTGCTATTCAGGCTATCTGCACTCTGAGGCTGTTCCTCATGTGGCAACACAGTTTCATAATCCTTATCGAAACTCTCAATATGTTCTAATTTACATATCCTTGAACTTTCGTTTCGGTCATTTTGGTTTTCTGGGAAGTTCCAAACACTGCTATTGCCATTTCTATCACTACTAGCTTTCAAGACATCATCAGCTGTTTTAACCCCTCTAACAATTCTCACATTAATAGTGACAGGATCTGTCGAACAAGGATTTACAGTAAAAATACACACATCACCCTCCTGAAAACCATTGTCTTCTACAAAGTGCCTCCCTAAGATTATTCCAGCTTGTCCCCTGGCCTCTCTTACGAAAACTTTAACTGGCCATGTCATTCCGTCTATGTGAAGTTCCACAGCACGTAGTCCATCAAGTTCGTGCTTCTTAACCCATTTGCAGGACAAAGACTTCACAAATTTCAAACACCACACGGTTACTTTAAGCAGTATCTTATTCAGTAACTCTTGTACAAAGAAATAACAGTAGCTTATAATGAAAGTTTAACAATAGCTTTCCATCAATTTCATGATGCACTAAAAAGTTGGTTATACTAAGCACACAGAAATATTAACTTACCCACACGTATGGGCGTTTGACATAGGAAGCACACATATATACCATACAATCACCAGATTTTACTGTCTCCAGTGCTTGTGCTCTTCTCAGACACCGTTCCTTATTCCAAAGTGTATTTCTTCTGACTGTTTGCCTCTTCTCACTACATGATGTAGTTCCTATCCACCACAAAATCAGTTATCACTTATCAGTCAAGAACCAGATAAACAACTTACGCTTAATTGCATTCAAGTCAACTAAACAGTACCTTCTGCTCTAGGACTATTTCTTGGACAGTGGTTGTTTTTCAGGCTATCTGCTCTCAGAGGCTCCTCCTCGGGTGGCAACACAGTTTCATAATCCTTATTGGAACTCTCAATACATTCTAATTTACATCTCAGTGAACTCTCCTCTACGTCATTTTGGGTTTCAAGCTCTACAACATGAGGATGCAACTCTATATTCTTGACAAAGTGACCAAACACATTTTCACAACCGGTTTTTCCATCAAACATAGTAACTTTAAACTCGAAGTTACCCGAATGCTTAAACATTACAGTGTCATCTTTCTTCAAGCAATGCGCTTTCACAAATTCCTTCAATCCATTTGTTAGAAAAACATCGCCATTTCTACAAGTTTCCAGCTTCACAACCCACTCACTCCCATTTTTTGTCTTCAATTTAGCAGTTGCCCCCAATTTGTCTTTTACATTTTCAACGAAAATTTTCGGCAGGGCCTAAAGTATTAAGTACATAATTAAAATGAGCCAATTAATTTTCTACTACATAGGACTAATTAACATACAT